>JADLZN010000981.1:0-502338 GCA_018155175.1 Sinocyclocheilus anophthalmus | reverse complement strand
GAACACGTCAAGTGTGATACAAGTAAGACTTTATTAACTACTTAAATACTTAAACTAGTCTAATATACTACATAAACACATTAAGCCGGTTTAACATACACATACACACACACACACACACATACAGTTGGTATAGGAAAGGGTAAAGTTTAACTCACTACAGAAAGAGACACAAGGAATGAAATTTATGGAACCATTTTGCATATTCAGCAGATCTAAAACCTGAGGGAAAACGTCAGATTCTTAGTTCAAACAAACCTTGTAAAAAGGTGTAACTGATACTTAATGCATCAATTAAATCGACTAAGTTAGATACTTGCGTATGTCTGAAAAAGATTACTGATGCAATCTTAAGGCCCCAAGATCTTGCTGAGTTGGTTGATGAGAAAGAGCTAGTTTGAGTCAGAATCACTTGATGAATGAAAAGGACTAGGCCGGAGCCTGGCACGAGCTTTGGTATCCTGGAGCGTTTCTCACATCTTCATCTTAGCATCTGACCGAAACACCGACTGGGCGGGTCACATGAAGTATGGCCTTTAAGGTCGGAGAAGATCCCAGACTTTCAAGATGGGCTTGTCCAATGAGCAAAATGGAATTTCCGAGCGGGAGGTGGCAATTGATGGAGGGTTTACGACCCTTTGTTCTCTAGCATGGTAATTTGCAAATGGACTTAAATCGAAATTATTCACGATTCTCAGGGCCCTAATATATATATATTGCCTATGTACCAACATAATATACACGCTTGTTTCGATCATAAGAAGGCAAATTCATAGATACTAAACAAGGTAAAGTTACTTATATGAATGAGTGGTTTATCGTAAGCATGAATAAAAATAGTCTATAATACAACAGATTAAATACAACACAGCAATAATATACACAATGGCCTGAAGAAAATGGGTGTTCATTCAAAGAAGGTTTTCCTATGAATTAATTAGTAGAAAAGTCAATTCTCCTGGAATTTGTGCCCTTGGTTTCTGGCGAATGCAGAAAGAGGCGGCTCGCTTTTTTCCCAAGGTTGTAAATGTATGGGTTACATGAACACAGGGTCCTTGTTCGGAGTACTGGGGGGTTGTTCCCAAAGTATTTGGAATTAGCTAACACCTATATATAGTGTGTTGGATTGGTCCTGACGCTACATATTTCCCCCCTTTCGACCGTTGTTGTCCATAGAATAGACAACAACGAGTGATGTCAAGGTGCAGAACAATCGAACTCACACCTGGCACTCACGGCTGGGAGCTAGTGGTGGTTTTTGGCTGTTGGTGCCTTGTTGGATGCTGTCTGGTGGTGTGCTGTTGTGATGTAGGCTGTAGCAAGGTGTGGTTCCTCGAGCTTATGCAGCAGGTGTCGAAGCTGTGTCACCTGTCATCCTGAAGTGAGTAAGTCCGGGTAGGATGTTTTTGTTGATGCTGTTAGCCCGTAGGCTATCTGTGGTACCCATGATGTGGGACAGCTGGGTTAGACTCTCACTGGTGAGAGTGCAGGTGGTTCCAGGGATTGCCGGGAACTGTTATGGAGATTCTATCGTGTGTAGAGAATTTCTGACTGACCTAGTGATGATGGCAGGAAAGCGGCAGGTGGTTGTGAGCTCTCTGCTTTGCTCAACGTCACTAGAAATTCAATGTTTGCGGTGTCACTTGGCTCTTGTGGTGGCACCGACTTGAGCTTGCCTGAGTTGTGTTGGTAGAGCTTTCGCTGTTGGGCATGTGGGCCCGTTGCTCAATCCAACGTTGTCTGACTGCTTCTGGGGTGTCAATTGGTTTTGCGGGATGCATCAGACCCCGAGGGACCGTCTGATGTTTTGTTGCATCAGGCAAGGAGTCAGAAGTCTGTCCTTCTCAGTACTCCTTAGTTGAGATTTGTTCAAGGAGCTCTTTTGCGAGTGTCAGCAGCTCCTGTAACCCAGAAGTAGGCGTGTCCAGCTGTCCTTGTGTAGCCTCCGTTGTGTGGAGGAGGATGTTGTGGTGGACTGCTGTTGGACATACCGTGGTGTTTGCAGGATGAGGATGCCTTTTCCCAGTGGTTGGTCTGGAACCTGGGTCTGTTGCCATGGTGATGGCTCTGTCCTCTTCTGGCTAGGGCTTTCTTTAGAAGGGTCTTGCATTGTGGCAATGCCTTCTGGTGCCCGCTTTGGATTCAGAGTTGTGAAGTTCAGACTCAGTGGGTTTTGACAAACACCTTTAGTGGAAGCCTTGTGCTTGTTAAAGGCCTTCTGAGTCAGGTCACACAGTTGTTGAATAGGCATTGTGCGGCAGGCCCTAATGCCTAGATGACTTCTTGCAGCTGGTGTCCTCCGCCATCCCAGGGTAATCGTGAGCTTTGGAGTAAGTTTGTCAAAGTCTGTGGTAGTAAGCATGGGGAGTTTCACGCCGGCCCTGCTTGGTGTCTGGGGCAGCGATCAGTCCGTGTTCAGACTCTGGGTCTGAGAGTATTTAGGTTGCCGGATGTGTTGTCTCTGGACAGCTCGTTGGGGTCTATGGGGTCACACGGTGTGTGTGTCTGCAGTGATCCTCTGGAAAGGTCCTTGCCCCACCCCCTTGTGGCTGCTGATTGGTGACGTGTGAACA
The DNA here is from genome assembly GCA_018155175.1 of Sinocyclocheilus anophthalmus. Taxonomy (NCBI): domain Eukaryota; kingdom Metazoa; phylum Chordata; class Actinopteri; order Cypriniformes; family Cyprinidae; genus Sinocyclocheilus; species Sinocyclocheilus anophthalmus. The sequence goes on along the minus strand of JADLZN010000981.1, from coordinate 499,765 downwards.
GTGGCTCTCGCCCCCCCCTCGCAGGTTCAAACTCTTGGCTGAGGGGGTGGGCCTGCTGGCCAGGGGAAGTTCTGTTTCGTTTTTTCCCTATCTGTTCGCCTTGTGGTCTGAAAGCATATTTCAGTTCATTTGTGACACTGATTTCACCTCGTTGCGTTGCTTCGGTTCGTCTGAAAATTTTTTTTTTTTGTTGCAGATGCAGAGGTTTTCAGGGAGCTGACTTATGAAGTGTCAAGCAGAAGTCTTTGGCTCCCTTTCCCCCCTTTCATAGCTGTGCACAAGCGTGGAGGGCTTGCACTGCTGGCGAACGATATTCAGCCGGCTGTCTTTTGCTTAAATCTATACGCAGTCGGTAGGACTGTTTAAATTCCTTCTGAACCAAGTCAAGCTCCTTTCTAACTGCTGAGTCAGGGTTTGGACCTGAGCTCTGTCTGTATGCAGGTGGCCTTGTAAGGCCTAAAATGTGGTGTCTCTCTCATTTAGTTCCACATATGTTGTTTTAAGGGTGACTTTGTGTGAAACAGTTCTCTTTAAGTCCTGTGTGATGGCTTTTTACAGCGGCGCTTGGTGTTGAGCAGCTGTTAGAGCCTCTGTGAAGACTGGTGATTTCTTTCTGTCGCACCATTCGGTGAGGTTCTTTGCATCCGTTCTGTGCTTTCTCTCGTTGAGCAGGTGTCAGTTCTCTGCAGAATTCTGTGACTTGCAGTTTCAGCTCATATACCTCCTGTCTGAGGCCCTTGAGGGTGTGGGCCGAGGAGAGGATGATGCTGGTCAAGTGTTCGCTTATGTCGCAGTCACGCTGTTCCTTTCTTTGCCATGGCAGGTCGTTGGCTGCTTTGAGCTGAATGATGTCCATTACAGTGCTCTACTGAGTGTCAAGGTGGTCCTGGTGAGCTGCCAGGGCTGGATGTCTGTGGAATGTCTGCGACATACTGGCACACTTGTGGGAACACCAGAGAGAGAGAGAGACACAAGGCAAATGCAGGTACGTACAGAGGTGTTAAACTATCTCTAAGGGGAACGGCTGTGTAGGCCGTGTAAGGTATGACTAGCTGGTGGGAGGCAGCTAGTGAGGTAGGGCTATGTTTTTGTGTTCGTGAACACAAAGGAGAGTTTGAGTAACTTTGTTGAGGGCCGTAAGCAGGGGTCAGCTGATGAACGGGCTATACTACTGATGGTTCACGGGTTTGGCCACTATGACAAAACTGAAATAAACATAAGATTGAAACTCCCAAAAAAAAAGGAAACATTTTTACCTATTTTAGTTTTTTAGAGATATGGCTAAGCAGGTTTCACTAGTGTGTGATGCTGCAATAGACTTCATAAACATAGGGTTAGACTGTTAGCTAAACTAGCAAGAACACACCAAATACCTCATCAAAAGAAAAAAGAAACAGTGGGAATTGTTCCTAGTTTTATGTTAGCCTACATTGTGTTGCAATGGTAGCTGCCCTGCAACGTATTAGGCCTGGCACTGAGGCTTGAGGAGAAGTAGAGAGGAAACAGGGATAATGCTACTAATAACCTGTATAACTCGCTAAGGAAACAACAGTTGCCCGAACTACTGTAATCCTATCCAAAAACGACGATGGTGATGGTGAAAAAACTAAAAATATAAGTAAAAAAAAACAAACAACAAAAAAAAAAAAAAAAAAGTTAATAAATAAAATAAAAAAGGGGTCCTAAGAGCTGTAGGAAATTAAAAGGGGAAAGTAAATAAACAAATAAAAATAAAAATAAAAATGGAATAAAATAAAAATTAAATAAAAATTTGATTTAATTAAATTTCAAATTTAATACAAATCAATTTAGCAGAATTGGTACATTTGTGCTAAACAAAATGTAAATAAATGCAATAAAATTAAAAAAAGGTAGAATAAAGTCAAAACAAAAATAAAGAGAGAGAGGGAGAGAGAGAGGGAGAGAGGGGTGTGGTTAGAAAGTTACACTTTACATGCCTATCTAGCGTTAGTCGTATGCTAATAGCTAGCAGTTGAGGTAAAGGGCTTATCTTAAGAGTTAGTGTTGGTTACACGCAGTTCTTTGTTTACACAAAGGTCTGTGAAGTTGGTGCTGTTGTCAGATTAACCGGAAGCGTCTGCTCACACTTCCGGGGTCACGTGTTTCTAGGAGACCAATGCAAGCTCACAACTGGTGCAGGTGGAGCAGACTTGCACTGATGTGAGCATGCATGGGAAACTCGTGCATGTCCCGTACAAATTCATTCATTAATCAAAACAGAACATTCACTTCACAGGCAATGGTGGAATCGTAGTTAGCTACGCTAGAATAACACCATTAATTTTACGTAATGTTTCACATGAGCGAGTCAAAATAAAATACAATGATACGTAACACATAATAAGGCCTTAAATTAATGAAATGAGGAGCATCGCTCAGATCACCTATAACAGTGCTGAAAGTGGGGATTTCTTCGCCCAAGATCAGACGATTCATTCTGGTACCATTTATATGAGTTGCTAATCCCGAGATTTCGTCGTCAGATAATAGACTTGTGCTCTACTAACACAGTAATTAGGATTTCTTCGCTAAAGTCAGTTTAGTTTCTTATCGTACGATTTAAAAAAATTATAGCACTGAAACTTTCTAATACCTGTAGGAAGGCACCTTCAAGCTAGAGTTTTATCTGATTATATTCAGAACCAGGTGCGCGCATGTATAAGAGTTACGTAAAAGTTTCACATGAGTGGGTCGATATGAAAACAATGATACATAACACATAATAAGGACTTAAATCAGTGAAATGAGGAGCATAGCTCAGATCACCTACAACAGTGCTGAAAAAGGGGATTTCTTCAACCAAGATCAGACCGATTTATTCTGGTAACATTTATATGAGCTGCTAATCCCGAGACTTCGTCGTCAGAAAATAGACTTGTGCCCTACTAACACAGAAATTAGGATTTCTACGCTAAAATCAGGTTAGTTTCTTATCATACAATTTAAACACATTATAGCACTGAAAAATTCTTACTGCTCGTAGGAAGGCGCATTCAAACTATAATTTTATCTGGTTTTGAGCAGGAACTGGTATGCGCATGGAGAAGAAACAGACACATAAGATTGATTATTAGGTCTGCTTGCAAGCAATGTTTAAAAACGACTCCACCATTCTAAATTACTGCTCGTACTGCATAAAATAGGAAACTATTATTTTCCTGGCCATGTGAAAGCTGGGATTTTTCTGGCTAGCTTGTCAAAGTTTATGGGGGTCACATCATGCGCTGCTGCGGGGATGCTTGGAAGTATTACAGTTCTGTTCTGTCAGTTGTGAAGCAGAAAGTGTTGGCTCCCCCCTTAGTAGCTTGGTGCACCTGAGGGAGTTTTGCACTGCTGAATGAGGATGCAGGAGTAGGGTGTCTCTCCCACTGCGTCTCTTTTCGCAGCCTATAAGAGTACCTGAGTTCTTTGGACCATGTCAAGTTTGTCTTGATTGTTGTTCAGCTGCTGGATCAGAGTCTATTGAAGTCTATCGATTTCCTCATGTTTCAATCCATTAGGTGCTGGTTGTGGGTCAGGAAGATGATGACCTTGGTGAGCTTTTTGTAGCCATACTTCTCGCTTGAGTCATGAGTCTGAGGTACTCTTTTCTCTGTGTCCAGTTGCTTTCGGCTCCGTAGGTGGTCGTCGGCCCTGGGTAAAGGGGTGTTCCTCACAACGCCTGCCCAGCCCTCTCTGTTCTGCATTCTGGGCAGTTAGTCTGAGCATCTGCACCATTTTGACACACTGGTGTTGAGAGTAAAGGCTAGAGACTAATACAAGATCAAAACAGAGTGTGAATGATAAAATAGTTTTGGGTCAGCATATGTATTGCTGAAAAGGGCGTAAACAGGATTTTGATTGATGACTTAAAACTACTGTCAATTATTGTCAAATTTCCCTCAGCATTTGTGCGGTCCCCAACCGGCTTAATCTCTGATGGTATGAAGGAGAAAAGGGCAAAAGCGTAGGAAAAGGAGAGCATCTATTCAGATTATGCATTATTATTATTTTAGATTGATATTTTTTTTTTTTTTGAAATAAACAATTGTCAACATAGAAATGCTCTGGTTCCTTTTGAGGTTCAGACGAGAACATCAAGGGGGATAACATGTAAATGGATTTAAAATTAGCTGATTGCTATTAACAAAACAAGGTAATCATTATGGTATTAGGAACAAATAGCAGCACTAGTGGTTAGTGTGTTACTAAAAGCACCCAATAACTTGATTCTTTTCTCGATAGACAGTTAAGATTTAATTAAATTTAGATTTAATTAACTAGTAACTAAGCAATAGCATTCAGGAAGGATACATCGAGATAGTTAAATTCGCTGAGAACGACTTGAAGATTGAGAAACATAGAAAAAGAAGAAAAAGAAGAAAAAGAAAGTGAAAAATCAGAAACCATGGATTAGGTTAAATTCAAATTACTTCACAATGCATACACACATGCTGTATTTAAAAAAAACTTCAATTTAAGAGTGCTAACCCCTAATTGTTAAAACTATTTGGTAGCTTAGCCTAAAATGAAAATATGCTAAGTCGTGTTAGCTTAGCTGCTTCAAATGGTTTGTTTACAAACATGGCGTGTTGTGCTATGTGACGTTAGCACTTCCTGTGACAAGTTGTTGTCACGGTAACCAATGCATGCCCGTGTAATTAACGCAGTTTAATGTCTGTCTATGTTAAACAGTCACAGTTTTAGAACGTGGTGCTTTCAGCCTTCAAGACATGTTGCATTACATAAGCGCTTCGGTGAGTGCTTGCCTAATGTAACAATAAACTTCTTGCACATGTTTAAAGAATTACAAAACGTGTTTAATGTAAGTTAAAACCGGTTTAAACATATATGTAGTTATGTTTGCCTCACATGAGTACTAAAGTACAGTATTAAACCTTTAATTTCACTCAGCGAGTGAAACACATAATGACCACCAGGTTGCTCGGCTTATATATATATATATACAGTCAAAGTGTAGATGAATTGCTTCAATCTAATTATAAACTAACCCTAACCCTAAGGCCTTTATGCTGTAGAAAGGGAAGCAGCGCTCACATCTACCTTGATATAAATGTACTGAGATTTCTTCTTCAAAGAAACAATTTAAACAATACTGCCATTTTGTGATTTCTTCACTAAAGCATATTAATACATTATGGTACAGTTTGGAAATGCCGCTGAGCTGAGATTCAGACTTACGCTTTGTCAAGACAGATTTATGCTTTAATACTGAAATTAGGGTTTCTTTGCTAAAATCAGATTAACCTTACACCGATGCCATTAAGCATGAAATACATAAAGACTCTCACAATTATAATAGCAGTACCAATTCAAACCCCCACTTTATCTGCATCTCAACAAGCCAGCAAATAGGGACACCGGGCATCTGAAGTCACGTCCTATTTTAACCTGGGATATCAAGCACACACTTAAGTTGCCAGTGTTTAAACTCATAAATTTCGTTTTATCATGCCCGCATTCTCCAACAAAATCTGTAACGAATCAGCTCATGACAGTAAATATGAATAATTAACCATAACTAAATATAATTAATTATTCATATTTTAGATACGCTGTAGATATTTAGCTGACCACTCACGGTCAACCGTCTTGTCAATTCTAAGAAAGTTAATTTCCTAGTTAAAGGAAATAACCTTCTTACTGTAAAATTCTATAAGTTTGTAACGTAAATCAGCATGATTATTGACTCCGGTTATGAGAAAACAATGAACACGTCAAGTGTGATACAAGTAAGGTTTATTAACTACATAAACACTTAAACTAGTCAACATACTCATAAACACATTAAAGCGGGCTAAACATACAATACACACAAAACAAAACAGTTGGTTAGGAAAGGGTTTTAAAGTTAGCACTAAAGAAAGATGACATAAGGACTGACATGTAGGAACCATTTTCATTATTCAGCAGATCTAAAACTGAGGGAAAACGTCGATTCTAGTTCAAACGAACCTGTAAAAAGGTGTAACTGGACTTAATGCAGCAAATATAAACGACTAAGTTGGTTACTTGCGTATGGTGAATATAGATTCCTGATGCAATCTTAAGGCACAAGATCTTGCTGAAGTTGGTTGATGAGGAAGAGCTAGTTTGAGTCAGAATCACTGGATGAATGAAAAGGACTAGGCCGGAGACTGGCACGAGCTTTGGTATCCTGGAGCGTTTCTCACATATTCATCTTAGCATCTGACCGAACCACCGACTGGGGGGGGTCCCTGGAGCAGGGCCTTTATGGTCGGAGAAGATCTCCGCCTTTCAAGATGGGCTTGTCCAATGAGCAAAATGGAATTTCCGAGCGGGAGGTGGCAATTGCTGGAGGGTTTACGACCCTTTGTTCTCTAAGCATGGTAATTTGCAAATGGACTTAAATCGAAATTATTAACGATTCTCAGGGCCCTAATAAATATTGCCTATGTACCAATATATAATAAACACGCTTGTTTCGATCATAAGAAGGAAAATTCATAGATACTAAACAAGGTAAAGTTACTTATATGAATGAGTGGTTTATCGTAAGCATGAATAAAAATAGTCTATAATACAACAGATTAAATACAACACAGCAATAATATACACAATGGCCTGAAGAAAATGGGTGTTCATTCAAAGAAGGTTTTCCTATGAATTAATTAGTAGAAAAGTCAATTTCTCCTGTGCATTTGTGCCCCTTGTTTCTGGAGAATGCAGCTAAGAGTCGGCTCGCATTCCACAAGGTTGTAAATGTATCGGGTTACCATGAAACCAGGGTCTTGTTCGGCGTCCTGGGGTGTTACAAATTATTTGTGAAATCTAGCTAACAAACTATATATTGTGTGTTGGAGTGGTCCAGACTCTCCAATGCTGTCAATTATAGTTCTTAGAAAGAAAATCGGAATCGGCAAAAATCACTATCGGCAGATCACACTAACAAAAAAATCGGAATCGGCCAAGAAAATTGCAATCGGTGCATCTCTAATGATAATATTGCATGATAGTTGTTCAAAAATGTGTATCTGCATGTGTATCTGCATACTGGCTTTGGTACTTTGCACAGTTGTTATTGCTATTTGTTTTGAATTTTGTTTGAATTTGATTTGAATTTTGTGAGTCATCACATCTTTAAAAAACAACTAAAGAAGACACACCTCTTCTGCAAGAACTTCACCTCCCCACACCCATAAACCAATGCACTTAGACACACACACACCCTCTGCATTTCGCCTCTTCTCTAGCACACATTCTAATTTAAGTGTCCAATAAACCTGGCATTGTACATTGCAGATATTGTTGGCTATTTAACATATTGCTTTTTCTCCTCTTATTTTGAGAATGGTAATATGATATAGTAACTCAGAATTAGGGATGCACCGATACCACTTTTTCCAGTACTCGCCCAATACCGATACTTTTATTTTTGGTACTTGCCGTTACCGAGTAGTGTATTGCATTTTTGTACATTTTTCAAATATTGTACGACACAGAGTATGTATAATGTTAGTGGTTAAATTCCGTCTCCCATCTCTAGTCAAACCAAATTTATTCAGACACCTTAAACATTTCTCACATTATCACAGTTTATTTGCTATAGTTTAGAAAATGGTAATAAAATATCACAAGAACTCAGTTAAACTGTGTCAGAACAAAGTCAGCTTGATAATGTTAGATAACTTTGATAGAAAGGCATGTAATGGATTACAATCAACCCAAAATAATTCAGACAGCTGTTAGTATGACAGTATTTACACAACTATGAATACGATGTCGGGCAACCCTTAGCCTTAATGACAGCCTGTAGTCTCCTGGGCATGCTGTCAACCAGGTTCATGCAAACCTCAACTTCAGTTTTTTCCCAGACTCGGTCTTAATAATTTTTGGTCCCAAATTTGTATCGGTTTTGCTGGTAGTCCACTGTATGAAGAATTTTTTGGGTATAATATATCACAGTTTAATTTATTTTGCAATCCTCACTTACATAAATGAACTATAGTGTCCTGCACCACTAGCAAAAAAAAATTAATATAATATCTATATATATAATCTTAATCTGGTCTCTGAATCATTTTTGTTGGGACGTATATCCTCGGTTCTTTTCACACTAATTAGCCCTTAAATGTATTTACACGTTTTTTGTTACTTCACGTTCATTGTTTGCTATCTACATTCATCTTTAATTATAGAATTTAGCTGCTCCACTGCAGTGGCTCAGTACTGTAATCACGCGCTTTGCGGGGATTTTGCAGGGAACCACTCGTTATAAATCTACTAACTGTGATATTTTCAGAAATAGAAGTCACGTTTTTTTCAGCTGAAACGTGCTGCGATTTATATTCCAAAACACTCAATATAATGCAGAAAACACTCAAGCAAGCAAACACGCACAAGATACACGTCTTTGACTGGTGCAGAATGAGAGGACAAGTATAGTGTATTGTATAAATGGTCTATTTTTCGATTTAGTTTTATCCAAAGGATGAGTGTGCTAATGTGAGTGAACCCAAAGTCACACAAAAAATTGCGCGCCGCTCTCTCACTCTTCTCTCCTCTGTCTCTCTCTCAATTTTCAATTCAATTTAAGAGTGCTTTATTAGCATGACAAAAATTATACATTTGTATTACCAAAGCAATTGCAGCTGGACTGCTTACAAATAGTACATATGTATTAACAGAAAGAAAAATAATAGTAATAATAATAATATATAAAAAGTATTAAACATGTAGTGCAAAATGAATGTAAGTATATAAACTAGAAATAAAAATAAAATAAGTGATTAGACAGATTTCTTAGACTCAGATTACTTAGTTCGATTAGACTCACTCTCTCTCTCTCTCTCTCTCTCTCTCTCTCTCGCTCTACCGTTAAGTAACTTGTGCATTGTTTTACTTACTTGTTTTTTACATATCCGACCGAACTACAAACTTTCCAGTGATGTCTGTGAGAAAGGGATCAACTCGCGCACATCAGGTATACAGGCGTTAATACTGAAAGTTTAACGTTATATTCGTTGCATACATATACTTCGTAGTAGACATCCTTAACTCCATTCTGCTGTCTGTTGTTCTGTTGTCGGTGTTTCTTTGTCTGAATATGGCACTTAACACATGCTGTTTGGTATCGGAGCATTTTAAAGAGTACGAGTACAGGAGCTCAGTATCGGGCCCGATACTGATACCAGTATCGGTATCGGTGCATCACTACTCAGAATATTAAAGTGGCCATGAACTGCCTTTTTTTATTGCTTTGTACTGTTCTCTGATGACCACTTTTAATTAGGGCTGGACAATAATTCAATATCAATATGTATCGCGATATAATTTTTTTCAATAATGGTAATATGATTTTAAAACACATTTCCGATATTTCGATATACATTACCAGTTTCCCATACATTGATTTATTTGTGCCGTTTGACTTCGTTGAATAAACATGAGCACTGCACGTTTCAAAATCATAACACGGCGCGGGTGTTTTATATGAATGTATCTCTGAAGGGAACTGACTGTCTTCAGAAAAGTTTCGATGGCATTTTCATTTGATCTTATAAAGTAGCACTCATGAGCGTAGCTGCTTTGATTACAGCCATTACCGGAGAAACCGCTAGTTCTACCGCTCTAAAAGCACCTCCTGCTGGCAGAAAATGAATTTGCACTTTCAATAAGCCCGTCTTCAGCACCTTTCCAGTTTTGTTGTTCATTTTTTGTTTTCGCAGCGAGCTCTGAGCACTTTCATAACATTTTCTGCGGAAGCAACATTGTTTCAATCTATAAGAATAATCAGCCTACACTACCAGTCAAAAGTTTGAAACAGTAAGATTTTAATGTGAATTTTTTTTTTTTTAAGAATTCTCTTCTGCTCACCAAGGCTGCATTTATTGATCCAAAGTACAGCAAAAAAGTAAAATGTGAAATATTTTTACTATTTAAAACTTGCTTTCATTTGAATAGTTTTACACTGTACTTTATTTTGAATCCATCATAGGTAAATTTTAGCTCCTACTCCGTCTTCAGTGGTCACTGATACTTCAGAATCATTCGAAATGCGATTAGCAATATTAAAAAGTTGAGTAAATTTTTTTTCAGTATTCCTTTATGAATAGAAGCTCCCAAAGTCAGCATTATTGAAATAAAAAGCTTTGTACATGATACACTATTCATTCAGTATAATTTTTATTTTTTGGGATAGAAATTAATCTTTTGTTTAGCAAGGAGGCATTCAATTGAAAAGTGATAATAAAGGCATGTATAATGTTACAAAATATTTCTATTTCAGATAAAATAGTGTGTATATCGAATCGGGAATTATATAGTTAGCGACCGAAATTAAGAATAGATAGTGATATCAATTTTGTTCCAGCCCTAATGTTATTCAGATTTGCTACATCAAAAAAAAACATCATATTTGGGAGTAAATAGTCTACTTTCTGTCCTTTTTAACCCAAAACAGAACGCTCTGTTGAAAGGTGTGGCAGATGTAGACTGGGCTGGCTGCACATAGACTATTTTCAAATCTTAAAACGCTTTTTAAAAACCATGGGGACACAGACACGAGATTTTTTAGGCCTTAAATTTCTCTGAAACGCGCACACTCGATGATCGACCAGACCCCGCGACCACGACACTTGTTGATTGTAGGACGATTCACAGTGTCCGTGTCTCACGGAGACTCGCGAGAGAAAAGTTGGACTAGAGAGAAAGACAATAGAGGACAATCAACGTTGTAGCTGGCTCTCCTGGCGCGTGTCTGTTTACAGTTTGAAAAACAAAGTATAAAAAACGAATATGGGTGATGTTCTCTGCCTCATGAATGTTTGTGGCTGCCAAGTTGCAGATATAGAGCATGAAACATCCGGTAGGGGACGCTTGCTGGCTCTCATTGGCTATAGTGGGTTCATAATCAGAGGCAGAACGATATTTGATATTTACGATTTGAGTTCGGCGACACTCTGTCTCGATCGGGAGCAGATAAATAATCGTAATGACACCACACAACAGAGGATTTTTTGGACAAAAAATAGTTTGCGACAAGCCGCGAATCGGGCCACACCCCCCTATCGTTCGGGGTGCAAATCGGGCTTAAAATCGGCCTTAAAATCATCTAGTGTGTGGCCAGCCTTAGAACAGAAGTAAACGCCCACTGCTATGATTAGCTAACAGCTGTGTATGTTTGACAGCCTACATCCTTCACAGATGGACGCTGATTGGTTTAGATTAAAAACACATAAATACTCAGTACATATCAAACGATCTGTAATAATAGACAAAGCAATAGTGAGCATGTAATAAAACAGTTACTCACACTTGTGTCGATCAATTAGTCGGACATTCATCGGTTTTTAGTTTAAGCTTTCTGAAATCCAGCGCTTGTGCTTTGATTGTAACAAATCGTGGTAAAATGAGGGAGTGACAAAGGACCAAGGCTTACTGGCCGCTAAATGGCACTAATAAACATAAAGTTAATTCAAATAAAGTGTATCGTGTGTTTTTTTCTGAGTAGACCGCATTGCCGTCTGGTTATTATTTTACCAACTCTCATGTGCACATCTGTGGGTGGGGCTAAACAGGCAGCAATGTAGAAGCAGGTGTTGATCTTATTCTGCAGAGGCAGTGTTATCCACACTAGGGTGCACGATTAATCGAATGCGATTGTCATGCGCAATTTGTTAGTAAAGCCGGTTCTGTGATTAGTAGTAAATCTTCAGCACGTGCTTTCAGATGGAGCAGAATTACTACACAGCCGTAGTTTTAATCGCGCGTTATTGAAACGAAGAAACGTTCAACGATTATGAACGTGATTTTGCGTAGCTTGTCAGTGAACTACGGCTCTGTGTAGTACGTGCTGCTCCATCTGAAAGCATGTGAAATACCACATTTAATAACATATTTTTATTCCAAACTCATTTCATAATGTCAGTCGAGTGTTTGAAAATAAATCCTTCTGTGAGATGATGTGGCTTCTTTCACAGAATAAGGCACGCAACATTTTTCATAGTATTCTAAGCAGTGATAAAAGCTGTGTCGATTAGCATTGCATATTATATACGTTATTATAAAAAAATTATAATAAGACAAACTCAGATAAAACATATATTGTCGTAGTCGTGTGTTTACTAGTCACGTTGAATCAATGAAAAGCAGTTAAATCTTCTGTTAATTTAGCTGCAGCGATAGGCATTCCTGGGTTTCTTCTGCAAGGCGTATTTGAGTTTCAACGCAAGAGCGCCCTCTGGCTTTTGGATGGAAATTTACTGCTGATCACAGAACCGTGCTTCAATGAAAGATACACATTGACAATATTTGTAGCTTTGCTAATCGCGAGTTTATAGCATTTGCTAATTACTTTGATTAGTGCTGCTAAGCCCACACTATTACATCATAGAGTAGAGCATTCCACAAGCTGTGGTTTTGGCAGGCTGGCTTCAATATAAGCTGTTTTTAGACTAACAAGAAAGTTTTGAGTTCTGAAACTTACAGAATGTTTTTATTTTGATTTCTCAGTTCATGACCCCTTTAAGGTGATCACAATTCTGAAGCAAAGTCAGACCCATTGCCTTGAAGGGTTTTTATTTTTTGCCAATATGCTGGTATGACATTTTATCCTAATTATTACATGGTTACTTCCAAAATCAATAAATAAATTAACAAATGACAATTATTTTTCTCATTTGTAAATCACTTTGGATAAAAGGGTCTGCTAAATTAATGAATGTGAAACTTGGAACATTAATTTTTTATTTGAATTATTTAAATGAAACTTACTTAATAATAAATGTCAATAAATGGCATGGACTTAAATAATATATAGTTGCCTAAAGAGAATCTTACATGGTATATTGTGAGTACTACACAAAAGAATTGTTCAATGTGGGCACGCAAGCAATTGCTGTGGTAACAAGCAATATGATGCCTGCTTGTCAGTGAAAATGTCCTGAAGATATCACTAAATACTATAGTAATGAAAAAAAAAAACAACAACAGTGCATATTATATTTTTCTACATGTTGTTTTAGATCATGCATAATCCCTCTAATTTCTGTGAAGGACCTAAGTTGAGGACACATTCGCAATTCTATGATCTTTCCACACAGGCACTCTGGCACCTCGATAAACGTCTTAAAGGGATAGTTCACCCAAAAATGAAAATTCGCAAGCTAAAAGTCTATGGCCACGTGGCCAGATCTTCGGGAGTTTGTGGGCGTTTGGCCAAAAAAAGTCGTCCTACATTTAAAAACACTTGTTGTTATCACGTTCGAGTTCATGAGTTCGCTCAATGCATGAGAGGAACAAAGCTTTCACTCTCAACCAAACTAACATTATTAGCCAATCAGAAGTTTTTGCTCCTATAAACGCTAGACGAGCATTAGCTAATGAATGGAAAAGAAGCCTGGGTCTCGAGCTCGACACATTGAAAAAGCTGCGTGGCGCAATGTTCAAAGATTTCCATCTAGCGTCATATTTACATAAAAAAGCTATTAAAAAAGCAGCAGAGCTTTGTAAACAGCTCAGAGTAATCACGTCATATCCATAAGAACGATATGATTGCCAGAACAAATTACCGGGATTTTTGAAAAGGTCCTGAATCACACATGATCTCTTAATGGTAACTTACAGGTAATGTCTGTGTGAAAGGGGCTTAACTCTTCCTCTGCATATGCGGTGAGTGTTGCTTAACGTTCAGCTGGGAAAACTCAATTGATTTGTAACGTAAATCATTTAAACCTATGCCAAAACAGGAGAATACATCAACATATTTCTAAATATGCGATTTATTGTACATCGTAATTTCAAAATAAAGGTTTCTGACTTTGCATGTGGCCAAATATTAAAATTAGTGGAAGAGTCAGTGGAAGAGAATTTAATCCTTATTTTTTCTGAATAATTCCTCTTTGCCACTCTGATCTCCTTTTCCAGTGTGTATTTAGCCTGTTTATACAAGACATTATCCCCCTTCCTGTAAGCATCTTCTTTGGCCTAACGGAGCTGTCTGAGTTTTGCAGTGAACCATGGTTTGTAGTTGTGTAGGTTAAATGAGTCTTGGTAGGAATGCACATGTCTTCACAGAAACTTATATAAGATGTTACGGTCTCTGTGAGCTTGTCCAGATCGGTGGCAGCAGCTTCAAAAACGCTCCAATCAGTGAGGTCAAAACAAGCTTGTAAATCCTGTTCTGCTTCATTAGTCCATCTTTTTACAGTCCTTAATACAGGTTTAGCTGATTTCAGTTTCTGCCTGTAGGTCGGTATTAGATGAACTAAACAGTGATCAGAGAGTCCTAAAGCTGCCCGTGGAACAGAGTGATATGCATTCTTTATTGTGGTGTAACAGGGATCCGATATGAACAGCGGAAAGAAGGCGGGATGGGAGACTCAACGCACTGTCCTGAATGGCGTCTTTCAGCCAGGTTTTCGTGAAACACAGAACAGCAGAGTATGAAAAATCCTTATTTGTCCAGGAGAGCAGAAGGAGTTCGTCCGTTTTGTTGGGTAGAGAGCGGAGGTTGGCCAGAGGATGGTCGGCAACGGCGTTCTGAATCCGCGCCGCCTGAGCTTCATGAGCACGCCGGCTCTCTTCCCCCATCTGCGCATCCTGAAGCGAGTGATCAGCGCCACAGCTCCCCCGACTACAATGTCCAGCAAAAAATCAGAATAATCGAAAACCGGTGAAATATCGGGTGGTGTCTGTGTACGGTGAAGTCAGCAATTCGTTATCTGGTGAAACTGAGCGGGATAAACTACAGACACGGAAAACAAACAAGAACATAAAAACAACTGCGGAGCAAGCCACGGAGGCAGCCATCACCGTCGGCACCATCGCTGACATTATCACATAACACAACCGTGTTCAAAACTATAGGCATTACTTTAGCCCAATTTCACAAAGTTAGCTTCAAATGTTTTTAATTTGGTGGTGTGGTAGGTTTGCGGGAAATTCGAGACTGCAATGCGTCATTACTTCACGTCTGTAAAACAAAGAAATGTCCAGTTACTAGGATGTCGCATGTGAGGATACTGCAGGTGGCGGATCGTTTATAGCCTTTTCTCGCAGCAGCTGGAATAATTAAATTTATAATTTTGATGGTGGATTGTAATCCATAAAGGATTATGTTTTTATGAAACACATGTGAATGAAATTAATTTATATTCCAGTTTTAAATGTGCTTCTGGTTAAAGATAGCCTGGGATTACAAAATATTTGTATTTTAAAGAAAATCAGTTCGAAGGGAGCATAGTTTGCTTTTTGGTTTAAAATAATTTCTGAATATGAAATTCGAAAAGTATGACAATTAGATTAGACTATGCGGAAATTGAAATCTACACGCTAATACAAACTATACTCAAAGTCACGCAATGCTGATGTTGTTAACATCAATCATTGAGACTAAAGTATAACAATAATAATAATTTGCACGGTTTGATGTGATATGTACTAACCGATCGTTAGATTTAATCAACATTTGTATTGCGATTTATTGTAATGCTTTTCCTCAGTTGGTCAGAACAAACGTGTCAGACTTGTTACTTGTTCAGATGGCATTAAACAGTGAAAATTCTTATTTGGGTCATATTCCAAGACGTAGGCTAGAATCTGTGATCGCGAAGTACAGTTAAGATACAACGGTGCGGTGACTGCCACACATACTCTTCAGAACATTAGAGTCATCCGCGCTGGAGCCGTGCCAGAGCACAACCCACACAAGGAAGATAATTACGCACACAGCTGCAATTCCAGGTTTTTAAACAGAGATGGCGACAAAGAGGCAAAACTTACGGACTGCGTTTAAAGGGGTCTTATGATGTTGCTAAAAATAACATTATTGGTGTAATGAAATGTGTTTATGCGGTTTTAAAGTAAAAAAAACAACATTATTTTCCACATAATGTACATTATTTTTTCTCCTCTATGCCCCGCCTTTTTGAAACGCGACGATTTTACAAAGCTCATCGTCCTGAAAAAGCGATTGTGGGCCAGTGAGGGTCAGCTATCAATGCGTTGTGATTGGCCGAATACCTCAAGCTTGTGACTGAAATGTTACGCCCCTCACATACTGTCGATGCCGTGTCCCGGCTGGAGCAACGAAACAAAAAACATGAAAACCCATTAAAAACGAGGCATTCGTTGCATCCAGTGGGGACATTATTACTGATTATAATGAATTATACTGTATTTTTTGCAATGAGTTGCATTGGCATTGCATACTGCCGCGTAACATAAAACCATGTTTGCATTTGTGATCGGAGAAATAACAAGTGCTACTCTACTGCCCAAAAACTCGCGTTTGAATCTCAGTGGCAAATTCTTTAAATAAAACGTTCTTACGTGAGTAAGAATGCCAGACCATTTTAGTCTAACGTTACTATCCAGGGAGGAGTAAACAGTCCTCCGTAAAATGCGTTGCTCACATCTGAATATTTGGGTTGAAATGCTCTGGAACAGTGTTGTAAATACAACTTAATTTTTTAGTCGTGTCCTCTTTTGGAAGACCAGATAAAGTAGTTTCGCTTTCACAACGATAAACACAGTGGCCTAGCGTGAGGGAAGCCCCGGCTTAGCGTGCGCTGAAGCCGGGATAGAGTGAGCTGAGGACGGGATAGAGTGAGCCGAAGCCCCGGCTTAACGTGCGCTGAGGACGGCATGCCCGAGCGGCTCGCGAATAATGAGCGGCAACCACATGTGACGGACTTCCGCTTTGTCCACGGTGAAAGTTGATGTATTCCATCAGTGACCAGCACAGATAAGCTCTAGGCTTGATGAAGCGGATATCGTCCTCTTTTGCAAAGTAGTTTCGCTTTCACAACGAGGCACACAGCTTCGTCACGACATGGCTGCAGCGTCAACAACACTACAGTGAGAATAAAAGTTACGCCCTTTCTTTGCGTGAACATTTGGGCGAAAATGCAAATATTTTCACATAGTGAGGTAGATATGTGGGGGCGTGTTAGAACGAGCCGTTTTAGGTAGGCGTGGTTGACTCTTAACTTTTATAAAGAATATCTCTTTGGATTTGAGACTTTAGTCTTTGCAACTGTACAGATCTTCTTTTATGCACCACGAGCTTGTAACACTCCAAGAGAAAGGAACACATTGAAATCGCATCATATGACCCCTTTACCAGTGTTTGTTCAATAAACCCTGGACTTGTGGTTTTGGTACTTTATTTGAGCCAATTATTATTGCCTCATCGTTACTTTATATATAAATATAGTCATATTAAAGCCTGTTTTTCCACTTAGTTCTATTTGTGTTACTATAAATATCAGATTACTCGCTTGTCAAAATAATCAGATTGCTTGATTAGCAAAATAATCATTAGTTAAGCCCTAGATTAGTTAAACCATTTCAAAATACAACTGCATTGTTTAGATTTTTGTGATTAAAAGACATATTTTGTCATTTGAAAATTTCTAAAGTATTAAAACATTGTCTCGTTCTATTGAACCAAGTATAGGTCTCATCTCGTGAGCTAAGTGTATTGTCACAACCCTAGTGTCTATGAGCGTGATAAAGCTCATACTTTTCCAAGTGTATGATACAGCTTTCATTCTTCAGGTCAATCATATATTCATGAAAAAAAAATCAGTTTGAATAAGGAAAGCGATAACTATAGTATCCTTTAAAATGTTAAAGTTGCCACAGTCATTGCATTCTTTGCATGTGCTGCAATTTATTTGTACCATTTTGTTTTATTAGTTTATTTATTAGAATTTGAAAGATAATAACAATATTGATTAATAAGTGAGATCTTATTTTAGTCCTTGAAAACCAAAAAAGTCCTTGAATTTCATTTTGCAGTATCCGTATAAACCCTGTTTAAGTTACCAGTTCTTGGACCATTTTAATGTTTTTGTTGTTGTTAATTGAACTGAACTGTAGTTTTCTGTAGTAATCTGTCTTTGTATATTTCCTATTTTATATTAATTTCCTAGTATTTAATTTACTGTTATTTCTTTTGAACAAAACAATTTCAGAAATTTCATGTTTTAGATTGTAGGTCATCTTGTACCCTGTGTCAAGGACAAAGCTAACCAGCAAAACTTGATATCAAAAGCATCCTAAATGTTACAAGTGTTTGCACCATATTGTAGTGAGTAAACTTTCTTGGTATTGCTGTTTCAAATATCCCACCATAATCTGTAGTCCGAGCCTGTCAAGGGCTAATGGCAGTGGCAGATACGTTACTAGTTAGTTTCAAGGAAAATCATTTTCTTTTTTTGTTTGCCAAATAACCCTGTGTATGTGTCTGCCCCCACAACCCCCAACCCCCAGAAAAAAAGTTCAGGCTCAGGATTTTTTTTTTTTACTTTAACCCCTGCATAGTCATTAATTAAACCCATGGCATTCCACACCTATAAGACTCAGGACACAAATTAAGATATTTTTGTGATCCGAGAGCTTTCTGACCCTCTATAGACAGCAATGCAACTGAAATGTTTAAGGCCCAGAAAGGTAACAAGGACATTGTTAAAATAGTTCATTTGACATCAGTGGTTCAACTGTAATTTTCTGAAGGGGGGGGCTTTACGAGAATTTTTGTGCGCAAAGAAAACAAAAATAACTCTAGAATTTCTTCTCTTCCGTGTCAGTCTTTGACACACGTTCACGAGAGTTTCAATTTAGCATCAAACTGCCTTGTTATTTTCTAGGCAACAGGGTTAAGTTAACTAAAGCTAAATTATGATTAAAATATAACATAATACAAAAAATATAAAAAAACTTTTAAGTGCAATATTTGAAGTCAAACATTTTCATTTTAATTTAGTTAAATATGTTAAAATAATGTATCATAAAAAAATGTTTTTACCATTACTAATAAAAACTAAATTATACTTAAAATAAACACTGGTTTGTGGTAGGGCACTTGATTTTAATGTCCTTCATGTCTAAATACTTTTTAGCAGCACTGTTTGTTTTGGCCATTAAAAAAACTTTTTTTTCCTCAAGAAAAATGACAACTACAGAGAAATTGAGTTGAGAGAAATTATCATTTGCTCAGTGCTTAAATTTCTGATTTCCAGAAAATTGATGTGTAATTACTGCACTAAAATGTGATGAGCAGTTCCTGTTCAAATATTAATCATACACTCTCTTTCAATCTGGCAGCCGCAGCCCTCACCTCTTCGTGAGCTGATCCGACCTGCTGCCAAGTGGGGTGCGAGCACCTTCCCAAGCCAGGCATCTGGATCCAACAGACATCCTACCAGCGCACACGCTCATCATCCTTCTGTAGTCACTGCACATTCTACATTAGGAAACCAAGCCATAGGTGTCTTAACCACGGACCAGAATGCTGTACCCTCGACGTCTAGAGAAAATGCCTTGCACAGACCTCCAATGCCTGTTAAGGACTCACTGCCCCTTCCCAAGGACCCTTCATCCAGTGCACACTCAGTGAATCAGGCCAATTTTGTTTTCTCAGCTCCACCCACCACTGAATCAGGTCAGTCAGACTTGGGCAACAAAATTGAAGTGGTCGTCTGGCCGAGAACTGAAAGGACCACAAAAAGGCCTCGGACACCACAGGAGACTGTGCTAGTAGAGGTCAGACGAGACGAGCAGCCGGCGGCCCCTCTCTCTCCTGCACGTTTCCCTGCACCGGCTGACAATGAGAGACCTGGACCTTCAGTGCCCAGAGAACCCGTCATACAGCAGACCCCTGACCGGACGACCCTTGATATGCTGGTGAAGGGGGTGGTGAGTCTTCTGATTAGCTCCTCATGTTAAAGGGTTAGTTCACCCCAAAATGAAAATTCTGTCATTAATTACTCACCCTCGTGTCATTTCAAACCGGTAAGACCTTTGTTCATCTTCAGAACACAAATTAAGATATTTTTGATGAAATCAGAGAGCTCTCTGACCCTCCAATCGACAGCAATGCAACTGTAATGTTCCAAGCTTCAGAAATGTAGTAAGGACATCTGTAAAATGGTCCACGTGATATCAGTGGCTCAACTTCACTTTTGCGAAGCTACGAAAATACTTTTCTTATGCGCAAAGAAAACAAAAATAACTACTTTTTTCAACAATTCATCTCCTCCGCATCACCCTATAGCACCATTTTGGAGAGTATCCACACACACGCACGGCTTCCCCTAAGCGCAAACAATGCAGATTATGTTCATGCGTGTTTTCTCCTGAATGTAAACAGCGCTGATTACATTGTGGGTTACTCTCCAAAATGGCAGAAGATGGTAACTCGGGGGAGAAGAATTGTTGAATAAATTATTTTTGTTTTCTTTGTGCACAAAAAGTATTCTTGTAGCTTTGCAAATTGTAGTTGAACCCCTGATGTCACATGGACTGTTTTACCAATGCCCTTGCTACGTTTCTGGACCTGGGAACATTGGTTTAGTATAAAGAGGTCAGAGAGCCCTCGGGTTTCATCAAAAACATCTTAATTTGTGTTCCGAAGATGGACAAAGGTCTTGTGGATTTGTAACAACAGGAGGGTGAGTAAATAATGACAGAATTTTCATTGGTGCGGGGAAAACTATCCCTTTAATGGATCCGAGTGTGCGTATTGTATTATTGTATTAAGGTGGGATGTATTTTGATTTGTTTTGACATTTTCAGATGGATCTTTTCCCCGATGTGCAGGATGCATATGTAGCAGAATTGATAGAGAGAGGTGACCTGAAAGATTTAAATGTGTAAGCACAAACCGTTTTCTGCTAATTTCTTGATAAGACGTATTTTGTTTACATGTGATTTATTTTTTTGTGAGACATTGTTTGGGTTTTTTATCACAGAATATGCAATCTATTGTTGGAAAACCCTGATTATCCGAAAAAAGCGAACTCCGTTTTGACACAAAGTAGTGTTCTGCTCGAGACGAATGATTCTGAGACGCAGGTTTGCACTATTTTCATCCAATCTGTAGTTTATATGTGTGGTGTTGTTACTATGAATGTATTAAATATAAACATCTAAATAATGTGGTATAATTTACTTACTTTTCTCTGTTACGCAGGAAAGTGATTTTTTTTTTGATTATTTCAAACTAAAGACTGTTGGCCCAGAGGTTGTCATTCAAGCTGCAGACATGCTGATGGGTGACTTCAGAATGTTGAGCTGTCAGATTATCAATGGGCCCGAATTGCCTCAAAGGACAATGCAATCACCCGAAAGGTGAAAAATATTTTCTGTTTTCATTGTGTGTACTTTAAAGGGGTCATATGATGCTTTTTTAAAGATCATTATTTTGTGTATTTGGTGTAACAGAAAATGTTGACATGCTTTAATGTTCAAAAAACACATTATTTTTCAAATACTGTACATTATTGTAGGTCCTCTATGCCCCGCCTCTCTCAAACGCTTCGTTTTTTACAAAGCCCCTCCTTCCGACAAGCACAGTCTGCTCTGAGTGGCCAGCTGACCCAGTGCATTGTGATTGGCTGAACAACGCAAGCACTCGTCGGAAATGTAACGCCCCTTACAATAAACGCAAGCTTCATCTTTCAAAATAAATATAAAGACAGAGCCCGAAAGGGGAACAGAGTCGCTATGACAGACATAGTGATGAAGCTGGTATATGTTTGCATTACACAAGCCACGGTTAAGACAGCTGACCCCCCACCACTCGCGTGCACAACCAGTCACCCACACAAAATACCACACACACCACAACACACACAAACCACCCCGCTTCTCTCGCTCTTTCTCTCGCTCACGCGGACACACACACACACACACCCACACACACCGCTCTCTCTCTCTCTCTCGCGACGCTCGTGTTTGCGCCCACACACACACGATGCGCAAAACTCAAAAAAAAAAAACAGTCAATAGCAAATACTTAAAACAAATAACAAAACAGTAGCTGATACAGAAGCGCCAGATTGTCATAGCAAAGTTAGAATTACCTCTCCTAGGTTCACGAAACGGTTGTCCATAAAATGCATTGTTGTTCTGTTGTAAGTAATCTTAATGCATCTACTTTTAGAAGGCCAAATAAAGTGCTTTTGCTTTCGCCTAGAAACACACAGCGTCTCCCTGACATCGCTGCTTCAACATTAACTGCGGTTACTGAAACCACGCCGCCTTTCTTTTGCGTGCACATTTGGGCGCATTACGCAAATATTCCCACATAGTGACCTAGATATTTGGGGGGCGTGGCAGAGTCTTAACTTTGATTAAGAATATCTCTTTGGGTTTGTGACTTTGTCTTTGTCTTTGCAACTTCAGGGATCTTATCTATTCACAACAGCTTGTGTAAACTCCACAAGAGAAAGGAAAACTTGAAATCGCTTCTGACCTTTAAGAACCATTGTGAGGATCTACATATGGATTTGATTTAACTAGGGCGTCACACCTTGTTAGACATTTTGGCTGGCGGTTAATGTTAAGAAGTCACTGCGATTCATGCGATAACGTCTCTTTTAGGGCTGTGCGAAGGATGAATAAATTGTCATAATTTTGGGTGTGGACATTTAAATGAATGGCATTAACTAAATTCATCTGCAGTGCAAGATCGGAAAATACACTAATATTGAAGGGAGTTATTACATTTTGTAAAACAGAACATCACCGTAAACTGCTGTGGTTTTTTCCACTATTAGTGTAAAGTTGCAAGCCACGTTTACTGTTGCTCGGCAAATTTTGTGAGTGAAATGGTGCAATGAACGGTTCTTGCTGATAAACTTCGTGGCAGAGAGAAGTTGGTCAGGTTTATTGTGGGACACAAAAGTGCGCAGTGCTGAACCAATAGCGAGCATCCCGGGGTTGACAGTGACTCTGGTCGGCGGCGGTTTGGAAACTGACGCAAACCAACCGATGGCGAGGTGCATGTTCTCAGGGGATTTGTATACCATTACTTCAATGTTTGAAATCCCTAAAAAAATACTTATTTAGACTGATTAATTACTGTGATCGTAGCAGATGTTAAGAAAAAAAGTTATGTGAGTAGAAGATCTCGATGGAGATGTTTATTGCAGCATAGCAGTGACTAAGTACATGTAGTACCTTGGGTTCAACAGAGTCGGAATGAACCACAAACATCCTAAGCTCAAACATTTTATACACTTGGCCAATCAATTCTACCCTTAGCCATTCCTTCCCTCCGTTTTGCGCGTTCACGTTGAAGGGGTAGGTGGTGTCTCAATCTTTGGGTGAAGGGGTAGTAGGGGTAAGGGAAGGGCCGACAGCCCTTCAAACGAAGATTTTCGGGACAACACTTCAACTGAGGGGTAAAATTATCTCAGCGTAAACGGCTTCAGCGGCAACATGGCGGCCGATTGGCGAACAAAAGACAATAAATGAATTGTTGGCATTAATAAAGATTTTAAGCAAGTAATCATTTGTTTTTTGTTTACATTCAATCGTGCGTTCATATTGTTGGTGTTACTCAACGAAATGTTTGCAAAAATCGCAATATTTTGCTACTAACGTCATACATTAAAGATGCACGATAGTGCAACAAACATATTTTCATGTCTGATAGGGCGTAACACCATAGAATTGAGGGGGGGATAGTCCACAATAATTAGAAATCATAAACCCTTTTCTCAAATATGCCAATCGAGGGAGAGATGAAAGTTGGTGTATGGCGTCTTGCGTTTCTATGTTTAGAGTGAGTTACTTTCCCCCCCCCCCCCCAAACAGCGATTTTTTATCCTGTCGTTGCTGGAAAATAGAGTATAAAATAGAATTGGGATTGGGCCTTACACTCTACTACCCTTAATGTAAAAGAATTTCCTCCTGTTATAACAGCTGTGCTCTGAGTGTTAATGAAGTTCTGATGCTTAATTGTCTGGGATGGTTCTCGGTGTCCCACACCCACTCTTATTCTACAATTGGTCACCATTTGCTCAGGATGTGATCATCCCAAATGGTGCAGAAACAACATAACTGTTGACTTTCATCTTCTCTATAATAATTAAGCCATTCTGGGAAATGAGCATGATCAAACATCTATTGTGGAGTGGAATCTGGGTTGGGGCATACTATAGTTTCTTATACAGGGTTACAGCGAAATTCTCTATGGCACAGTCCAGTTTGCAGCATATAAGCAGCATATGTCTTTCTATGCTGTTCTATTCCATTGTATTATTTAAAAAAAAGAAGAAAAAAAAAAACCTTGCTACGTGTACTGTGCTAGACTAACTGAGACTTGTCATGGCACTTGTATACTGTTGTTGTTTTCTCGTTGGTCTGATTGCTTCTATTGTTCTCATTTGTAAGTCGCTTTGGATAAAAGCGTCTGCTAAATGATTAAATGCAAATGTAAATATAAAAACAGCAATTCCAACAAACATTAAAACAACAAAGTTTCAATGAAAAAAATAAAATTTAAATGGTTCCCATACGCCCACCGAGTGTGGACTAATAAATAAAAAAACAATAGACTGCTGCTACTTGGAAAGTGCCAAACTTCTGTGCATGTACGCATCGCCATAATGGTGGTCATTTGAAAGAAGTTGTTTAGGGTTGGTTGGTTTGCTAGTTGGCAGCATAGCTTTGGACATGTATTTCATTGTCATTACTTTAGTATCTTTCATATTTTGTCGCATTCAGTCTGCCTTTTTCCTGAAAAATTTCACAGAGCAACTGCATATGTCACTCTCCAGATATTGGCATCAGCTATTGACAGTCCCATATTGTATGACCACAAATCATTTGTGTGACATTAATCTTTCTGGTAACCTTTCAAGGCCTTATTCGAAGCCCTCAAGAAGTGGCAAGAGAACTCCACTGACCCCTCAGGGAAGAAGAAGAGAAGGAGAGAGCCAAATGAGCGTGCATTCATAGACTTCAAGTTTGAGCAGGGTGAGTAACATACACCTTTGTTTTTTGTATGCTTTTTACATTTACATACATATAGTCATTTAGCAGATGCTTTTATCCAAAGCGACTTACAAATGAGGACAATATAAGCAATCAAAACCAACAAAAGAGTAATAATATGATTCTTTCTTTGAACGCAAAATAAAACCAGGTAAACAGTGAAATGCTCATTGTGTCTCGTTCATCTCAGGTTCTTTTAAACTGGAGAGAAAGATGTACTTTCTGGAGAAGAATCGTAGATGGAGCCGTGGTAACGAGACTACACTGGAGCCATCGCTCGTGAAAGAGCTGCAGTTCTACGAGCAGAAAGCCAAGGAAATGGCTGAGGTACTTTACACGGCTCACTTCCATTTATTTCTAATGGTTCCTCCTGAAATAACCCAAAGAAATAGGCTTGTGGTGAAAAGAGCTGACGGGGTGTTAATTGTTGAAATAATTAGGAGGGTTTTTCTCCCACTTTCAGCATGAAGATTTCCTGTTGGCTTTGCAAGTGAATGAGGAGCAGTATCAAAAGGTGGGTGTGAAGAGCCAGTTTATGTACTTTAAATGCTCTTGTAAAGAACATGTCAATCCACATCATAAGTGTGTGTATAAGTATAAGAGTGTGAAAGTTATTTTGTCCCTTTCCACAGTTGTAAAGCTCTAAAATCAGATTAGAGGGACCTCGCTCAGCCTTGTAATGTGTTGTAGATTATAATACTGAACTTTGTGTTGAAAGCATATGACATTTTTGACCTGTGCTCTCAGGACGGCCAGTTGATTGAGTGTGGCTGCTGCTGTGGGGAGTTTGCCTTTGAGGAGATGACCCAGTGTACAGATGGCCATTTGTTCTGCAAGGAGTGTCTGGTGAAATACGCCCAGGAGGCAGTGTTCGGCTCGGGACGGGTAAGTCATCTGTTTAGACTGTTCAGTCTCTGAGGTTACCTTTATGACTTTTGAATTGTATTACTGGAAACTGTGTGTGCGGTCATGACCATTATTATGTCACAATGTTTTCAGGCATTGTGCACAGTGTTTATGTTTTGTTCTCATGTTTTAAAAATTCCTGTGTGTTTTGGTTTCATTTTGCCCTGTGCTTTTTAGGTGCTTCCCAATTTGTCTCCCATCTGAGTTTCATTTCCATTCTAATAATCATAAACAAAAGATATACTGTTTATATTCACCTTGATTATTGCACAAAAAATGGGATAAGACAAGTTCTCAGAAAAGCTCTGGCATCATTGTTTTGCAGGTGTTTCATATTTTATGTCTAATGGAGTGAAATTCATACAGCGTGTTTAGACACATCCACTACCACTCAAAAGTGTGTGGTCGGTAATTGTTTTTGAAAGAATGCTCGCCAAGATTGCATTTATTGGATCATAAATTTACGTTTACATTTAGTCATTTAGCAGATGCTTTTATCCAAAGTGACTTACAAATGAGGACAATAAAAGCAGTCAAAACTAACAAAAGAACAACAATATATAAGTGTAAATGACAAGTCTCGGTTAGCCTAACGCCGTACACGTAGCAATGCTATATATATATATATTATACACACACACATATATATACACACACACATACACAAAGAAAAACAAGTAGATAGAATAGAAAAAATAGCCCGTACTGCTTTTTGTTTTTGTTTTTATAATAAAAGATAACTATAGATAAATAGATTAAAATCGATAGAGTGCTAGAGTTTAGAGGGTCAAATAAAGATGGAAGTGATGTGTTTTTAGTCGTTTCTTGAAGCTGGTTAAGGACTCAGCTGCTCGGATTGATTTTGGGCAGGTCATTCCACCAGGAGGAAACATTTAATTTAAAAGTCAGTGAAAGTGATTTTGTGCCTCTTTTAGATGGCACAATAATACGCCTTTCACTTGCAGAACGCAAGCTTCTAGAGGGCATATACTGTAAGTTTGAAGTAATGAATTTAGGTAAATGGGTGCAGGGCCAGTGGTGGTTTGTAGGCAAACATTAATGCCTTGAATTTTAATGCGAGCAGCTACTGGTAGCCAATGCAAACTGATAAACAGAGGTGTGACATACATTCTTTTCGGCTCATTAAAAATGAATCTTGCAGCCGCATTCTGGATTAATTTTAAAGGTTTGATATAACTGGCAGGAAGACCTGCCAAGAGAGCACTGCAATATTCCAGCCTGGACAGAACAAGAGCTTGAACAAGGAGTTGTGTTGCATGTTCTGAAAGAAAGGGCCTGATCTTCTTAATGTTGTATAAAGCAAATCTGCAGAACCGAGCAGTTTTAGTAATGTGGTCTGAGAAATTCAGCTTATCATCAATCACAACTCCAAAGTCTCTAACTGTTTTTGAAGGAGTTATGGTTGATGAGCCTAAATGGATGGTGAAATTTTGATAAAGTGATGGTTTTGTTGAAACCACAAGAAGTTCTGTCTTACCCAGGTTGAGTTGAAGGCGATGGTCCGTCATCCAACAAGAATGTCTGTTAGACAAGCTGAGATGCAAGCAGCTAATGTCGGATCATCAGGATGGAATGAGAGGTAGAGATGAGTGTCATCAATTTTAGGGGGGGGGCCAAGAGGTTTGAATTAAATGAAAAGCCATGTTTATGAATGACAGAACCTAGTGATGCTATGTAGATAGAGAAGAGAAGTGGTCCAAGTACTGAACCCTGAGGCACCCCAGCAGCGAGATGTTGCGACTTGGACACCTCACCAAGATACTTTGAAGGACCTATCTGAAAGGTAAGACTCAAACCACTGGAGTGAGGTGCATGAGATGACATTTTCCAATAGGGTTGACAGGAGAATCTGGTGTTTAACTGTGTCAAAAGCAGCGGACAGATCTAGTAAGATAAGTATAGAAGATTTGGAAGCCACTTTGCCAGTCTTAGGGCTTCAACAACTTGAAAGCAAGGCGGTCACTGTTGAATGTTCACTTCTGAAGCCAGATTGGTTGCTGGCCAGGAGGTTGTTCTGTGTGAGAAAGACAGAGACTTGGTTGAACAAAACAAGTGTTTTTGCGATGAAAAGTAGAAGGGAAACCGGTCTGTAGTTCTCTAAAAGAGTTGGGTAATAAATACTGTAAAAACTATTGCATTTGAACGTTTTATATTGTAATGTTATTTAAAATGTAATTTATTCCTGTAATAGCAAAGCTAAATATTCGGCATCATTACTCCAGTCTTCAGTGTCACATTATCCTTCAGTAATCATTCTAATATGATGATTTGCTGCTCAAGAAACATTACTTATTATAGTCAGTGTTGAAAACTAAAAATTTTGGGGGAATCCATGATACTTTTTTTCCCAGATTCTTTGATGAATAGAAAAGAACAGAATTGATTTATGTTCAATGAATTAAGTGATTAATTTGATTAGTTTTTTGTAGCATTCTGAATGTCTTTACTGTCACTTTTGATCAACGTAATATTTAAAAAAAAAGGCATCTTACTGACCCCAAACCTTTTAGCAGTAGTGTAGGTTCTCAGTGCAAGCACTCATTGAATTTTACGGTTACAGTGTACTTTGGTATTAACAAGGATTCTTTCTGTTTGTTTGCAGTCGGAGTTGAGTTGTATGGATTGGAGCTGCACCTGTTCCTTCCCTACCAGTGAGCTGGAGAAGGTTTTACCTGAAAACATTCTGTGCAAATATTACGAGAGACAGGCAGAGGAGGCCGTAGCAGCCACCTGTGCTGATGAACTGGTCAGGTTAGTTAAACGTGTTGAGAGACAGCTATATTACTTTTCTTTATCTGTGGAACAAAGTAAGAGATATTTTGACGAATGCCCAAACTGCTCATTTCCATACAAGGAAAGTTAATTATAGCTGGAACTGTCAAGCTCCAAAAAGGCAAAAAAGTAATCCACATCAAGTAGTCCATATAGTGCTTTATATTTCAACTGTTTGAAAGCCATGCGATAGAGAAACAGAATTCAAAAAATTTAAAATTATACAAACTTGAGATTAAAATGATTCATCATTATAAATCCTAACAACACTATTTTTCCTCACTTTCTTTTCAAGGTGTCCATTTTGTAACTTCCCAGCACTGTTGGATAAAGACATTTCTCTGTTCAGTTGCCCAAACCCACGCTGCAGAAAGGTTAGTCCGTTTGCCTGGATACACTAGTGTGTATGTGTAATTCAATCGTTGCAGTGATCTCTTTATCAAAGTACTATCACATTCTGGATCAGTTGTCTCTTCCTCTGTCCACCTCTGTATCTCTGAGCCCCACAGTGGTCACTTGGTGGCGCCATAGGCCTGTGGAAAAGGTCAGCAGAGTCTGTGGTTTGCAGTTTGAGGCCCCATAATGAACCATGCTAGAGTATGTGAAACTAATGGTATTTTTTCATTGGCAGGGTTTGCTTTGCTGGAATCAGTCAGGTCAGGGCAAGAACAGAGACAGCAGTTCATCTAGTCTTGCTATAAATATTCAGCACTCCGAACCCTAAACAGAGCTTAACCAGGGTCAGGGAAGTTCAGCAGAACTAGATGAATCAGTATTCCTGGATATCACTGCCTCATGATGTTTTGGAAATGATAACAGGGAAAATTAGGCTTGTACCTTTGGGATATGAATCACAAATCACAACCTGTTGTGCTCTTGAGAAGCAAGGTTTCAGAAAACAGACTGAATTGTATCAAGTGTTTGTCGCAAGTAGCTGCTGAAAGGAGATACTAGCGTAAATATATTTTTCAGTAGTGTCATAGTAGCTTAGCTGTTTTTAAAATGATGAACTTTTCCAGTAATAACCTTCTTTTTTACAACAACTGAAAAATGATTCACTGGTGTGTGTTTAGTAAATAGTGTGTAATAGTAAATTAATATGCTAAATGTTGCTGTTTATCACTAAATTTTTGGGTGTGTTCTAGTTTTTCTAGTTGTATTTATTAAAGCAATAAGCCCCAAGAAGCCGTGGTTACAGTGAATCTATAACAGCTAAGGGGCGTTGTTAGGCACGACGCAAAGAGGAGTGCCTAAAACCCCATTAGCTGTATAAGATTCACTGTAACCCAACGGCTTATTGTGGCTGATTGCTTTATAAACGGTTATATCCATATACTTAGTAGGTTCACAGAATAAAACAGAATAAAATCAAAGGTAAGGATATTAATAAAAACAGTATCTTCCACCAAACAATGTAGTTCTATCAGAAAAAAATGTTGTGTTGCAACAAAGGGTTGCCGACAACCACACAGAAGGTAACAAATGGTATGTTGTAGAGTCATTTACAACAGCTCGAAACGCGGGGCTTCAACCAATCCGAATAAAGGACCGGAAAAACTATCCGTCTTATATAAAACAAGTTCTCCTGGAAATAAAAAAGTGCAACCTAGAGAATTGGTCGCATTGTTCCAGGGTTTCCTTGTCATGGAAAACTGGATGGAATTTTAGGGTGTTTTGGCAAAGTCTCTAAAACTTACTAAAATATTAAGTAATGGTAAAGCTCATGTAAAATGGTCCCAGTTCCTGGTGAGAAACCATGCTAAAGCAGTGAGGCAAAACGTTCCATTTGGGTAACATATAACAAACGTGATGCTTTGAAACTAGCAAGAACTAATACTTATGCAGTAAATTTGACAAAAGTAGCAGTAAAGATATTAATAATATTACAAAAGATTTAGGAAGTAAAAAAAAAAAAAAAATGCTGTTCTTTTGAACTTTTAATCGAAATATGTCAAAAAAAAATTTATCATGGTTTCCACAAAAATATTAAGTAGTTTTCAGCCTTAATAATGATAATAATAAATGTGTTTTGAGCAGCAAATCAGCATATTTAGAATGATCTCTGAAGGAAAGTGTGATATTGAAGACTGGAGTAATTATGCTGAACATAAAAAAATAAGCTTTGCCATCACAGGAAAAATTGCATTTAGTTGATATAAGATGATTATTAGAAGTCATGAAAAAATATTAGTCAAAAGTGTATATTTGAGACCGGGGATGTCCCCTTAGGTAGGTTTAATATTGTCACCTACTTTTTGTTAGTAGCTTGTAGTATGTCCAAGGGTAGTTTGTAACTTGACAAGTTTCATGGTAGCTTCTCCAACACTGGTTACAAGTATATTTGATGTTTTGTCTCGAGTCTTATCAGTGTTGGGCTGTGAGGAATGTATCAGGCCGTGCCAGGACACAGAGAGCTGTCAGTCCGTCTGTGTGTTAGTGTATTTCAGCTGGCAGGCGGAACATGTCAAGGACTCTGAACTCACAGCTACTTTCTCAACAGGCCTGAGAGGAATGCTAGAGCCGCCTGCAGTTTGTCAGGGCTATCTTTCCATTCATCTTTCAACCTCCATTTCTCTCTCTATCTCCGTTTGTCCCTCCATCACTTTTAAAGTAATAAGCGCATGTGGGAGGGCTGTGATCGCGAGTGCCTTTCAAACATCATGAAAGCTGAGGGTGTACGTACACATACATTGTAATTTAATGTAAAGTATGTTTTGAGTTCCTGTCATTTTGAAGCAGACCATTTCCCACATGACTTTGTCTCATAGTGTCAGGAGAAAAGGTTTCTTGTGAAATTGCTAGATATTTGCAAACAGTTGAGTATTTAGTATGTCTTTTTGTTTAGTGGTTAGGAGTTGACCTGAAGGCCCCTCACTGTCCAACACAATATTCAAAGGCCCCCATAATGGCTTAAATATTTCTGCTGTAATTATGAGATTGCTGCTTGTTTTCAGACTTTATTAACAGAAACTGAGTTTTGATCAATTTAAATATAAACTAGTGCTGTCAAACGATTAATCGCGATTAATCGCATCCAAAAATAAAAGTTTTTGTTTACATAATATACTGTATGTATATGTGCTGTGTATATTTATTATGTATATATAATACACACACATACAGTATATATTTTGAATATATTTACATGTATATACATTTATATTTTATATTATATATAAATATATTTCATATATAAACGTAACATATTTTTCTTAAATATACATACATGTGTGTATTTATATAAATATAAACAGTACACAGTGTACACTCATATATATGTAAACACACAAACTTTATTGGGATGCGATTCATAATCCCGGACAGCCACTAATAAAAACAGCACAAAGAAAGTATTTTCTATTATTGAGGGGGAAAAGGTGCTTTTGTGTTATATTGTCTGGCATTTCAATTATTAAACCGTGGTCTCTGGCTCCCTGGTTTTGTGTGGTCAGACTTTGTATTTGTGTTTGTAATTTTTTGTGTGTATGTAAGTGGAATAATGGAACATGGACCATTGATTTATTGAAAATTAGTGCATGATACCAGAGATGTAATGGCACATTAGTTCATTTATTATTAATCATTCAGTGGTCTATTGGCAATTATTCTCTATATATCTTTTTTGATTATTGTCTGGGCAAGTCTTACTGATGTGAAAGGGAAGATGATGGTAGGCGTTTCCCTTTTAATATCCTGCCATCAGGAATGCAACAGTACTTTTGTGTTTTCAGTCATATACCTGTTGTCCATTGGGTGGCGCTCTTGTTCTATGACGCCAAAGAAGTTTTATTCCGCCCCACATCTGCTGCTGATTACACGGCTAAACCCCTTCTGCAGCAGCTCACAGCAGGGCGGGAGAGGGGGGCGCGGGAAGCTGCTCAAACGGCCACGTCGTTGGCCTTCCTCTCGGCACAGCCGATAGATTAAGTGTGCCATCAGGCAGGACCTCCATTTTCTCCTCCTATCCGTCTTCCTCCTGGTGGAGTCACAGGACTGGACGGGGGGAAATTGAGAACGGTTGTGTGGTTTGATTTCATAATGTGACCCACTTTCATTTCCTCTTTCTGGCTCAGCATGGCATTTCTATCGAGATGGAGAACTGGGCTCTCGTGCACAGCAGTGCTTGACTTGGCCGGCATTATGAGGACTTTTCCAAAGCCGTGCTTCTAGGGAATAAAGTTCTTGGGTAGATAATCTGTATAAAATGTCAACCACCTGATAAATGGTCAATTATAGTAAAATGTGTACAGTGCTGTGGCTTAGTGGTTAAACATCTGAGCTGGTAACTGAAAGTATGTAGGTTTCAAAGGGTTGGTCTATGAACCATCACCTTTGTATGTCAATAAAACACCGGTCACAAAAACATTAATTAATGTCCTTGACCAATAATTTATATATGTGCAAAGTTTTATGCATGATCAGTGTCCAAAATGTGTGATCTAGAAATGGGGAATAATCTTAAATATCTCGTTTTTCATTTTATTTGTTTGTTTTGCATTTTCTTCAGAACTCCATATGACTGTACATTGCAGTTCTGTAGAAATAGACACTTCTGTTTTCCCCTTAAGTAAAATTCATTGTTGTTGTTCTTAGTAGACTGTTTCTCATCACTTTCATCATTGAGAGTCTTACTATTATTGTTAAGGTGCGCTAACGGTGCGCTAAATCGGTGGCCAAATTTGTCAGTAGTGTACGAAACACAGCTTAAGACATAAGTCACTTTCAAACCAAGCAGCTTGTTGTTGGTTCACTCTCAGAAAAAAGTACAAAAGCTGTCACTGGGGCAGCAGTACTTTTCAAAAGGTACACCTTTGTACCTTACTTACCCCTGAGGGTACATATTATAACTAAAGTCGATGCCGATAAAAGCATGTGTGGGAAGAGCGCCGACGTACAGAGCTGTTGTACAGCGCTACAGGCGTCCCGAGTTCGAGGACCTTTCCCAATCCTGTCCCCCCCCCTCTCTCTTCCACTTCACTTCCTGTGAGCTCCAGACTGTCCTATCATAATAAAAACAAAAACGTCAAGAATAAAAAAAACACACACATTGTGAAATCTGCATGGGGAAATCTTTCGCAAAAACCTTTGCGCAAAATTCCCAATCACATGCATACTTATTAAAATGACTGGACGACTTCATGTTTGTTACAGTTCCATATAATGTTACTAGCCCTAAATTCTACCGTTTTAAAATAAAAAAAACCTATTGAGGGACCTCTACTCTAAATACAGAGGGTGATGTCTTCCCATTTCTGATTATTGTTTATGGAGATTTTTGCAGCTGTCTAGCTCACATTTGTCCATGGTAAGAACAGTCGTCTGTAGAAAACTCTGGAATCTCAGTTCCCCCGTTAACGACTTCAGTGCTCATGTTTCAGCACAAGTTTTTTCCCTCCTGTCTTTTTCCTTGTCTGTGGTGATGTGTGCCCTCAAGTTCCTGTCTTTAGTGGTGAGGAGACGTCCTCTCCTCTACTCTGGCCTTCTCTTCACTCTTTTCCCTCGGTAAAGATGAAGTTGTATAACTGACACACTTTCCCCTCTCCACTGCCTCTGTGGCCCCACCCCTTGTTGTGGATCATGAACCTTCATTGGCTGGACCCAGATACTTCAAATTTGAAATGTGGTACAGTTCATATTTGACCCAGATTTTTTCTTATTTTTCTTAGGATTGTACATTTCAAAAAATGCTGTTTTTCTCACAGTGATTAGATGTGTTAGCTGTGGTTTTCACATGCAGATCTGCCAGCATTCTCTACTCTGTGGCTCAATTGGGGTGCTTTTGTTTGCACTGTTTATTTTCCATGTATCCATGATGTGTCTGAGATTTGCTTTGATAGACAGCAGCAGCATGCAAGTCCAAGATTTTTCGATAGTGCCATATTTAAATATATATTTACTTTAACTTATATATAGTTTAACATCCTCTAACATAGGCCTGGGCGATAAAACGGTATCGATATTTATCGACGGTACACCTTCTTCGATATCGATAGAAAAATTGTTCGATATAGACAGGGTCTATGAGTGATGCAGACAGCACACACAAACACGAACTGAAATTATTGCTGTGCCTACCTGTGATGAGGAGATTGTGAATAAAGAATGAATAATTGTCGAATTTAAATAAAAATTTGATTTGAATGTTAGGAGTGGTTAGCAGTGGCGCGAGAGAGATGCAGTGAATGATGTAAGTGACGTTGTTGCATTTTAATGTGTTGTTAGTCTAGCCCACGAGACGCGCAATAATATTCTCTGGATATGGGAATATAACAAACAAAACATCGTATTTTATTGCATTTGTCAACTGGAATGTTATATCCGAATTATTAATAATGTTTTGTCCTTCTAGATTATGAAATGCTGCTGACAGCACGGTTTGTCTATGCAGTTACACAGAACTATACTCATACTGCGATCGCTCGCGGAGATAATAAATAATTTCCATAGAGTTGTATCTATTTAGATGTTTATTAGCGAAATAATGGTTATATAGTAAATGTTAATACAAATTAGGGTATTTTAAACAAGTGAATCTTGCTAAAAAAGTTACATGCGGTGGCTGTGCTGGAGCATTCCCTGAGCATCAACCGCATCAACCCGGTGAGTGAACAGCAATATAAAAGCGGCTTCGCGAGACTAATGATGAGAAAATATACAACAGAGAAAGAATTCAATTCAGCGCTTTTATTTCCAACATGCGCTCATTCATGGCTGCATATTATTTAATTCACGCAAAGTTACGTCTTTATTAGGACAGGACTTGACGGATTATCTAGTGACTACGACTTCACGAGACTAACGAGGAGAATAGACACAGAGAGAGAATTAAATCAGCGCTTTTATTTCACCATGGCAACTATTCATGGCTTGCATATTATGTAATTCAGGCAAAGTACATCTTTTTGGGACAGGACGTGATGGGATATTTACGTGACTCCGGAGTTGAGTCTCTATTTTTTAGAGCCAAACTGCATAAATACATATCAGGCATTATATAATGCATCTAATTTGTGATAATTGGCTGTTATGTTAAATAAAGTTTACTAACTATAGCAACTATATCAAGTACCTGCACGCCGTTGCCTTGTTTCCCCTCAGACGCACTGCAATGGTGATCCTGTGCGCAATTCTCAAAACATCCACAAGATGGCGGCGTTTATCGGTGAATCAGATATTACAAAACCGATATCTAATTATTGTAAAATACTTAAATATCGGGGAAAATATCGGTAAATCGATATATCGGTCGATCTCTAGCAGAAAGTAATATACTACTGTAATATTATTACTTTTGTAATGCGTTACTCCCAACACTGATAGAAAGCCTTGCAAGGTTAAAACAGTTAAAACTTTTATAAAACACGTCACTGATTTGTGGAGGTTTATTCCTTTTCACTGCGTCTCATATGTTTTTAAATGCAATCTGTGTGAATGGCGCTTCGGCTCTTTGGATTAAGCAATGCATAAATACATGATGCTGTTTTGTTCATAATTGTTTATGCAATTTACGAAATTATATTTGATTTTTATGAGTTAATTTAGACGTAATGCACGAGTTACTTCCTTGTGTTGACCCATTTGTTTAATTTTTATTTTGTGTTTGTTAAAACAAAAAATATTTGTTGTTTGTCTCAATAAATTGAGTTCATTTAAAAATACAGTGGTTAAATAAAAAAAAAATTATATTGCTCTTTGTTTTAAAAAAGGTTATAAAAAATGTCAATAATTAAACGATATGAAACATTATATCGTTGATTAATTTTTCAGCTATATCGCCCAGCCCTACTCTTTCCCATCAAAAAGTTTGTGCTTGGTCAAATTTGTTGCCAAGTTTCTTCTGCTCACCAAGGCTGCATTTAGCCTATTTGATCAAAAATACAGTAAAACTTTAATGCAAAACCTGTTATAATTATAATTTTAAATAACTGTTTTCCATTTTAATATATTTTCAAATTATTTATGCCAAGCTGAATTTTCAGCATCATTACTCCAGGCTTTAGTGTCACATGATCCTTCAGAAGTCCTTCTAGTATGCTGATTTGCTGCTCAAGAAACATTTCTTATCATTATCAGAGTTTAAAACAGTTGTGCTGCCTAGTATTTATGTGGTAACCGTGATACATTTTAAACATGATAACATTATAAATGTCAGTTTTGATTCAATGCATCATTGCTTGCGGGTATTCGTTTCTTGTACAGTAGTGTATATATAGCATGTATTACTTTGGAATGCATTTTATCGAACCGATCTGGTTCACACATGCTGCATACTCAACTGTCGATGAGTTTTATAGAGTGCTGTGTTTGTTCAGCCCTGCCTCACAGCACTTAACATGAGCCAAACCCTAAAATCTTGAGTGTTTCATCAAAACCGCTTTTCTGTTCTAGCTTTAGGATATGTAGCCTCGGCTTAGGGATGTTTGTGTGTGTTAGCACGCACTGTGGGTGTGTCGCTCTCTTCCTGAGGCTCATTCAGGCCTGTCCTTCTCCAGAGCAAGCAGCCCCCCAATCAGATGCTCAGCAAATCTCCTCTTCTGCCTTATAAGGCCTGCTGCTTCAGGAGAGGCTGTTTAGGAGAGAAGCAGTGAGCTTATTCACAGAGTGCCTCAACAGATGTTGCAACAGTTCACACGTTGTACTAGTGTGTGCTGCTTTACTGTGGAGAATAGCCACATATGCAGTGAAATGTGTCATAGTAGCTGTATGATTATGACAGAAATCATAATATTGTTTATTGTTAGAATTGACAGTAAAATGCTTATTTTCATGCTCATGTTTTATTGTAATCAGATTGTCCTGACCAAGTTTAGTCAAGCCATTTAAAAGGATAATCCCACCCTAAAATGTAAATTGTCGTCATTTACTCACCCTCATGTCATTCTAAAGCTGAATGAGTTTCTTTCTTCTGTGGAACATAATAGAAAATATTTTAAGAGTCTTTATCCTAGAAAGTCAATAGTCACCAAAAGTGGTTACCATAATTCTTCCAAATATATATATTTTTGTTTCACAGATGAGAGCAAGTAAGGGATTTGTTCGCGGATGCTCTCGTCTAATCAATGAAACTGTCTAGACTGGAGAATAAATCCATGTTTACGTCTTATTGATTATAATGGAAGCATTTTAGTTTTGTTACATCTCTCACTCGCTCATTAGAACAGGCCTATTGATTGTTTTAGATGGCTCTGATGTTTATGATTGTATACAATTCTCAACCACTGCA
The DNA here is from genome assembly GCA_018155175.1 of Sinocyclocheilus anophthalmus. Lineage (NCBI taxonomy): Eukaryota > Metazoa > Chordata > Actinopteri > Cypriniformes > Cyprinidae > Sinocyclocheilus > Sinocyclocheilus anophthalmus. The sequence continues at coordinate 462,069 of JADLZN010000981.1, read as the reverse complement.
AAGAATTAAGAAACAATGAATGCTCGTGGCTTTTCCATCTGAGGAGGATATGAAAGCTGAGCCTAACAGATGAATGGACTAAATTTACACAGAAATATGTTCAGTCAAGATAAAACTAGCGTGACTACCTTTAGCTGTGGTTTCGGGTTATAAGGTTTCATCTTAAATGAGAGGTCTGCACACAGCGATTAACAGGAAAGAAGGGGTTGTTGGTTTTGGTGAATCAGATTTATGTTACAAGAATGTGGCGTGACCACAGTTGTCAACTTGGGCTTGTTTTGTTGAGATAAAGACTTGCCGTTAAAGCCGTTTTCCTCTCGTCACATAAGCTGTTTTTCCAGTTTGTTGTGGTACTTTGATCGCTATGCTAGACGTCATCTATTTTCTATCTTTAATACACAAAACAGACCCTTATGCAGGTGCAGACGAACGCTACATGCATCCTGTGTGGTTAGAAGGTTCCTGTGGCTCACGTGAAACAGTATTTTAGTGATAAATGACATCTGCAAAGTCACTTTTCTTCATTGCATGCTGTCCGCTTAGCACTGTGATTCATGGGACTGTGAAATGTGAAACAAAGTTCTGTAGTACTTTTTGCTGAAAGGGTGAGATGACAGCTTGTTGATCATGAAAGAGTATTGTTAACGGGGCTGTACATTTCTTGGGTTGCTCATAAGCTCCATAAATCATACACTTGCTTTGAAGGAATCTACGGTGTTTGCCAACACCGATAAGAACTGTTGCATAACAGGGTCGACCTGTGTGAATCTGAGACTGACTCCGCCCCGTTTCCAGAGTGTGCGCCCTGCTGATCAGGAAGTGTCAGCCTGGCCTTGCAAGCTATACTCTGTACCAGGAAGTGATGTTTAAAGTGATGTTGTCAGTGTGATGTCACCGCTGTATTTTTAGTCGTGTATATAAACGGAGGTACCAGTGTGTGTTCACACTCCTGACTGTGAGAGTCACTTAAACTGAGAGCCGCAGTCATTCGTGATATACACTCATGAATCCATATCAGAAAAGATCATTCGCCCCCTCTTTAATTTGTTTCAAACTTTCAGAATCACTTTTTAAATTTGTTTTAAATAGTGAAATAATGACATAAGCAGTTAGTAATTCATAATCTGCAAATTGCTACTTTTTGATGTATAAAATATACCTAAAATATGTTTATATAAAATATAATTTAATGTGCTGTTACTTAATAACTAATATATATATATATATATATATATAGATATATAATATATATATACTTAGTTATATTAGCTAGGACGAATCAGCTAGAAGAAATAACTCTAGGTAGGGGCATTTTAAATATAGGCACTATATTACATATTCATTATATTTTTACTTTTATCCTTAGATTTATACTTAGTTTATTTACTTCATTTTTAAATGTATGTTTGAATAAATCTGTCATGAAATTAGGTTTTTTTTTATTATTACAGCCACCATTTAAACGTTTATATTTTAACAATGAATTGAAGTAGAAACATGTTTATCATTAAAAGTTGATATAACCTACCTTATGTTCAAATTAAATGTTTATATATGCAACTTGTTTTTGAGTGTTAATTATTAAATAAACAAGATTTAACTTAATTGATTAAGCTTAAACTTTTTTCAGATAAATACAAATTTAAATTTTATTTTTTGGGACATAACTAGGTATTCTCTCTTGAAATGGGTTTTTAGTAAAGAATTTTAATGATTAAATGTGATTTAAATAATTGATTATTAAATAAACCCTAGTTTTGGTTCTAGAAAATAATGTAATGAAATATTTTTATGACCAAACATAAGAAATAGGTATTGTTGTAGTCTAGTCTGACCATGATCTATTTCAAATATGAGAATGATATCTGTAAAATGAAATGCTTTTCAAAGACTTAAAACTCTTATCAGTTAAATGGTGTTGGCCCTCCAATGCTATGCTGTTGTGTTCCACTAGGGGGCAGTACATTACTGTGGTACTATAGGTCACACCTCATGTCTCCTTGCTCACGCTGCATGGCTATTATCTGGCCTGATCTTTGCATCATTCACCATTTCCACTATAGTTTCTGGTACAGCTTTTTTTCACAACAATACTGATGAATGATGATTTAGGTTTTTTTACAACATGCAGCCTGAGGCTGGATTTCATAAATATATTTCTGAGGAAGCCTCTTTGCTAGTGTAGTTCATCATATAGGTATGTTTCCCACTTAAGATGACACCCGGGAGCAAGAGCAATTGTTCTGAGGGCTTCTGCATCACACTAAGCTGTCATTTATCATCTGTCACTGTCATTAATATTCAGCTTTATCTTTAATTATTTATGCTAATGGTATTTATCATGGGGACTGTTAGCAGGCAACAATGGGTTACGGGATTGGAGAGCTCTCAGTGGATAGTGGCCACATGTGCCGCTTCTCTATCACTGAATGAAACGGCTAATATTTATTTAAAAATACATGCAGCTTGGCTATTTGGGAAATATTCTACTTGGCTACAGTCTTTAACAGACTGTAGCAAATGTAGAAGTGTCAAGTACATCCTAATTTAATAGCCAGTTGTGTGGCTGTGAAATGCGTAGGCGTTTACATGGTCTTCATGCGCTGAATGTAGAGGTTTAGCTGCATGTTGCACTCAGATGTCCTTTCCAGTCAGCTGAAAGGCAAAGCATTGTGGGCAGGCATGGCTAAAATGGAACAGATGAAAATGTTGTTCCTAGGCAACCAGACAGATGACGAATCACATCCAGAGTGGAGGGCAGGGAGCTGTTCACCCTCAGTCTGCGCTAGCTGCTTTCTGGTATTTTATAAAAGAAAACCGCTATGTCAGACAGTTTAGATTAGTTTATTATTATTGTTATTTGTAATTCTAATTAACAATTCTACAGCCTTTTGCTGTCGACAGTCATATTTTGGGCCCTGGTCGTTCCTTTATTAGTATTGTTTGCAAAGGCAAGGTATTGATCATTCTCGCATAGCATTGCATATAGGGATGTGAATAACCCTCTAACCTATTACATTTATTAAACCTCTAACTTATTAGACTTACATGCATGTAACACTTGTTTATTCTAGGCTCATGATTAATTGTTCAAATCATGCTGTTTGTAAAGGAAACAGACTTAATATTTTGACTTCTTGGACAGTAAAATGGCCAAAAGATCACATAGAATTGAATTAAAAGAGGTTAGTGCCTCATATCAAGGGACCCAAATATCAAATGGGAAGTGACCTTGTTTAACTTCTAGATGCCCCAAATATGATCATCCTATTGCAAGGAACTCCTATTAAAAAATAAAAAAACAGCTATATAGTTTCATGTATAGACACCAAGTTTATACAGTTGAAAATTATTATAAATATGTAGATTTTATTTGGAAAATAGTTTCTATGAAGTTACACTATTAATTTTTTTCCAAATCCCTGTAGTACTGTACTGTACTATTTAATTATTCATTTATTTAAATCAATTTTAAATTTTTGCAGTTAGCACACGTCTTTTCTTCTCTACCTGTTTTATATGACCCTACATGTTAGTGGTCGCGCCTTAATTTAGCAATTTCTAGTATTGCAACACACTCACACACACACATATAAATAAATATATATATGTTTATGTATATGTATGTAGATATATAATAAAAAATTTAACAACCTTGTTTTTAAAGGGTAGAATTTGAATATTCTTACTGAGGTAAAACTCTAATCTTATTAAAATTCACCTTTGGTCTTCCATAGTGTCATACATTTAGATCATGATAACTACAGGTAAAACTACACACGGCACTACCATTTTAAAAAGTAACAAATATAGTTTCTATGCTATCTAAAATGGCACTACGGGATTTAGTTATTTCAGTGTCAGTGTTGTAGAGAATGTCAGCACGGTTTCATCTGGCTTTAAACTAGTTAAAATCAGGGTGACATTTGGTGTGCGTGTCGGAGACCTCTGTGCCAAACGAATGCTTTTTACTAGATCTTGCAGCACTGTTTAGAAGTCACGTGATCGAGACCAATCAGCGAGTAAACACATTTGTTCTGAGGTCATGCAGTGCTGTCTTTTGTGCCAAGCTAATAACGGTCCGTGCAGCGCGCTTCAAACAAGTAGCACTCTTCCGCTTTTGCTGCATTTAAGAATTAAGCATAGCAACACTAAAAATACCTAGGCAACCATGTAGCAATGCTGCAAGCCACCTAGTACACTCTAACACATACAATATAGGATCATACAACACCGAAAACCACGCATTCACATCAGTACATTCTACCAGCTGACGTGCTAGCAATGCTGCATTTCATATTTATATTTTCTGGTTGTTGTATGTGCGGTTATGTTTTGTACAATAATACGCCAAGGCCGATATATATCGGCCGATATTTGGCATGTTTCAAATATCGGCATCGGCTGATAAGTTTTTCTGTTTGGCCGATGCATTCGAGGTGGGACTTTTATTTTGACGGCAGCCTGAGCAGCACACACCACTCACATTCTCCCTCTTGTTCGCCGACGTCGTTAACAGTTCTGTCTAATATGGACAGAAGTCTGTCTAATAATCCGATAGAACTGTTAAAGGAATTAAAATGTATACAAAAGTATTATAACGATTGCTTTTATATTATTAGTAATAGAAAGGCAAACATTATAATACTTTCTCGTTTGCCGTCAGCATTCAGCAAATACGCATTTACATGATTTAAAAAAATCTTTGAATGACTAATGAACACTTAATATCACAAACCTTGCAAACTTAGTCGAAACTAGTTGAGATCTTGTGAAGTGTGCATGTGACCTGCATGATCGCGTGTTCTCTGCGTGACTTTCGGACTGTGCAAATTGAATGCTTTAAACATTAAATTTGTGATTTCAATTTGTGCTGCGCTTAATGCATTTGCCCACTGTCATATTCATGTCATTTTCACTGTGTGCTGTATGTAAAATGACTGTTACCTTGGCTTTATTAGAAAAAATATGATTCCCAATGCACACAAACTTCCCAGAATACTGAGTGCTCTGTTGGTTACAGTTTACTTTTAATTATATTTTTATTAAATATTTATTTATTTGTGGAAAATACTTTGTCATCTAAAGTATAAGTATGTTTATTTTACAAATTAATTTTTTTATCCATTTTCAAATGATTGAATTTCAAATTTCTTAAATATTAATGAAAATAAATACAATTATATCAGCTTTATATCGGCCATCGGCCACCCTGCTTTCCAAGATATCGGCATCGGCTGTCAAAAAAACTATATCGGTCGACCACTACTGGTTGGTTGCCAATACGGTGTATCTATATTGTGATTAATTCCAGAAGGGTCATAGTGCATTATACATGGGGTGGGAAGCAATATGCACCTCTGAAACAATGCTGGGAACACCGACTCCTTCCGTATACATAAACAGAGTTTTTTTTCCCACTGTATGTATGAAATGTAGTCCAGGTGTTTCTCTTTCCCCTGTGCATTTCAATTGTGATCAATAACACAGATGCTTATTTGTGTCCCCTTCCTCAGGAGAGTTGCAGGAAGTGCCATGTGGTGTGGAAGGAGCACGCAGGAAAGACCTGCGAGCAGGTGCTGGAGAGGGACGAGATCCGGCTACGGGTGGCCTTGTAAGTGCCCGACTGAAAACTCTTAGTTTGTTAATAATTCATCCGTGCACTATTGAGGGTACTCGATAGTGTAGCGAACCACCTGGGAGATCATTAGCATGCCTGATGCTGAGTCAGCTGTTTCCCCAGGCCTTTCTCATGGCATGCTAAAACACTCGCTGTATTTGATGGATTCCCTTGAGTGTTATGTTTGCAAATACACATCATCCAGAGCTGCCCCTGTGTGCAGCGGGCTTTCATGAGGAAGTGTACTGGAGCGTGGTGGGTATCTGTGTAAACTGATGCGGTGTGAAAGCAGCATATCACTGCTCTCAGTCTCTGGACTGGACAGGATGTGATCGCCGGGCTTCCTTCCTGTCATACACATGAATCAAAGACTGTATCCTGTTTACCCCCAACCTTTTCTGTTGCCTACATTTATAGAGACAGGAAAGTCACCCTGACTGAGAGATTGAGTTAAATATGGTGTTATACAGCAAGATAATATGTCTCAATACCAGTATGCTTTCTATATGTTAAAATAGCCCAATTAGCCCAAAATAACTAATGCTAAAATGAGCATATTTGCTTTGTTGCAATAGCCAGTGAACTGCAGCTACCTACTAAGATAGCATCCTAACTGAAATGAAACCCATTAAACTCATTTGGTGTTAGCATGTTGCTAAGCTAATGATGTGGTACTCTTTAAAAAATACATCACACAAATATTTGGTAAAATAGTTTTGAAAATAACATTTTCAATATCATATTTTTTCTATTTTGAATGACATACAACTATGTTTGGCACATTTATCAGTAACACTTTACAATACATGAGCTAAAAATGAAAATTTCTAAAGCATTTTCCAATCTGGGTTAATGTTTATTTCAGAATTTACTAATACATTATTAAATCAAAAGTTCTGTTAATAGTATTTAATGGAACTGAGCTAACGTGAATTAACAATGAGCAGTTTTTTTTATTAACTAACTTTATCAAACTAATGTTATACTGTAGATGTATTGCTCATTGCAGCCCAAAAATTAACTGTTGTATTGCATATAACTTATTGCAAACTGTTATCCATTTCTCTTAATTTTGTCTGCCATTTTTGTGGCAAATTTCAATTTTCACTACTTAATTTTTTTTCTTTCTGCTAAGCTTTCCGACTATTTTTTAATTGTAAGTTTTTCTGTTTGGGCATTAATTGTTGTAAGCGAGACTTTTATTTTGACAGCTTTCTCCATCTTCATTAGTTTACTGTCTTGTTTAGCAGTTCTGTCTATTAAGGCAGATGTCTATTGATAGAAGGGCTATAATGCTGTTTTTAATTTACTGTCAGCATTCAAAAAATATTTGGCATTTATGTCATTAAAGACTTAAAGGGGTCATATGATGTTGCTAAGAAGAACATTATTTGGTGTAATGAAATGTGTTTATGCGGTTTAAGGTTAAAAAAACACATTATTTTCCACATACTGTACATTATTGTTTCTCCTCTATGCCCGGCCTTTCTGAAACGCGTCGATTTTTACAAAGCTCATCACTCTGAAAAGCGAGATGTGCTGTGATTGGACAGCTATCCAGTGCGTTGTGATTGGCCGAATACCTCAAGCGTGTGACGGAAATGTTACGCCCCTCACCATATTGTGATGATGCCCTGTCCGGCCGGAGCGACGAGACAAAAACATTAAAACCCATTATAAACAAGGCATTCATTGCATCCAGTGGGGACATAATTATGGATTATAATGACTTATTCTGTCTTTTTGCGAGTTGTGTTGCATCGCGCCGCGTAAACATAAACACACTGTCTGCATTTGTGATCAGAGAAATAAAAAAAAAACAACAAGCGCTACTCTACACTGCCCAAAAAACTCACTTTAAATATATAAAATATAAAAACTCTTTATATATAAAAAACATACTTACAGGCTGTCAGTCAGAACAGCCGGCATTGAGGCTACTCTCCCAAGATCAGGAAACAGTCCTCCAGAAAATGTGCTACACACATCTGAATATTTGGGTTAAACTGTTCTTGAACAGTGTTGTAAATACAACTTAAACAATGATTTCTAGTCGGGTCATTTGGAAGGAACGAAACAAACAGCGCCTTCACGACATGGTGGCAGCAACAAAACTACAGCAAGAATAAAAGTTACACCTTTTTTCTTTGCGTGCACATTTGGGCGCATTATGATAATATTTCCACATTGTGAGGTAGATATGGGGGGCGTGTTAGAACGAGCCGTTAGGTAGGTGTGGCTGACTCTTAACTTATAAAGAATATCTCTTTGATTTGAGACTTTAGTCTTTGCAACTTTACAGCTCTTATTTATGCACCAAGAGCTTGTAACACTCCAAAGAGAAAGGAAAAATTGAAATCACATCATATGCCCCTTTTAATGCACAAACATGAAAACGTTTGCCTAATTGATATATTTAAAATGAGTGTAATTCCAATAGTTTAGTAAAACATTGTCAAAGAAATATATTATTGCAGCGATTGCATTTTGCTTTTAAAATAAAGTCTATTTAAATAGTATGATCTTCACCATTCCTATCTTTCGACAACTATTAATACTGTCTCGCTAGCAGCGCACAGTGTTGCATGTAAAAGAACCCAAATTGTCATATGGTCATGGCCAGTGAGGACAAGATGACCGCTGCCGTGTCCAGGAAGTGCCACAGTGTGCCACAGGTCTGTTGAAGTCGGAGGGCTGCAAACCGGATGTCGGGGCGCTGCGGGCCTTATGTGCTACCTCGCCGGGGAAGCCTATTAACGGCTACAAACCACTTTCTGCCAGCACGCTCGATCGCCTGGGCCCCCTGCCGACAGTGCAAAGAAGTGTCGCTGTGGACGGAACCCACGGTAAAATGACACACTACACGTCTGTGGTTTCGGAGAGGGGCTTTCCTGCTAACGTAGAGTGCGAAGCATCCTTGAAAGCAGCAAACATCCTTTACGTTTACACATTACATACATTTGTGCTTAGTGAACACTCTGTTACATGACATACTGCTGACACTTTTTGGACCCTCATTTGGAATGTGTTTGGAGCGTAAATTGATTAAGTACATGATTTTCATTCTTTGCTTTATTTGAAATATGATTTATATTTTTAATTTTTTTACTTAATTTGTTTTATAATTAACAGACAATAGCATTAAAAACAGTTTATTTACATTTTAATTGCATTATTTTTTGAGAGAATAAATTGTAATATGTTAACAGCTCTAACCTGTGTTGCATTGATAGATTATTTGTAATAAGAGTGATTCAGTCTTAGAATAAACACCAGGTGAGTGTAATGGCTTTGTATACAGGACTCTTTGAGAGTATAATATATGAGAGGTGCTTGAGTGGAGCATGCTGCTTCTCATGCGTGTTGATGGATTAGGAGTGCTGAGAGGTCTCTACTGCAGGAATACTGCAGCTACCACAGTCAACCGTCATACATTAGCTGCATATTATATAATAGCCAACTGAGTGCTAAAGATGTAGCACTCAGCAGTCCATGACTAAAGCACAAAGTGCTCATTCATTATTCAAATCATGCTGTTAATTTTACCATTTATTAATCATAAAAGGTTGTTATTGATACCTTCTTAGTAGATGGGTAAAATACACAAATATTATATTAGATTTTAATGACGAAAATCTAATCATATACTTATCCTCATTAAGCATATTCTTATTAATTTTATTAATATAGTTTTAAGTTTTATAAATATCTAGCAGAAGGTTCCTCTTTTTTACACCCGAGATTGAAACTCTAATTCTGTTGGAATTGATGTATTATGAATTGAGTTCACCTAAAAGCTACTCCACATTGAGGCTGCTTGTTGAAACCGAAAAAAAATTATTTTGGTCAATATTATTATTATGATCTGGAAACATCATTCATTTATATACTTTTAAAAAAAACCTTTTAATAGTGGATTTCAAATACATCAACTGAAAAAACAAAAAACACAAAGATATATTTATATTTATATTTATTTGTTTGTATTCTATTTCTATTATTATATAAATAATATATTCGGGCTTTTAGGGAGAGGTGAAAGCAGCCCACTGTAAAGGAAAGGGCTACACTGGATTTATAACACAAAAGCATCATTGTGAAATGGAATGTGGCCCAATATCAATCTCAATTATCTTGTTTTCTTATTTGTTAGAGACCAAAGTCATGATTGAAAAAAAAATTGCCCAGCCCTAATCCTGAAGAAGTAATCATACAAGAAGAATGAGAAATAAAACTTCTTTGGTTCAAACTTCATATGTACCATGAACGATGTGTAACTGAAGAGCTAGTCTTTGTCCCTGATTTTCACCACCAGAAAGAATTGACATTCTGCTCGCTCTCTTCCTTTTGTTGTTTTGTGGCAACAATACATTTTGGGTTTGGCACAACTTGAGGATGAGTGCATGATGATGGAATTGTTATTTTGGGGGAAACTATCCCTAAGCAGTGAGCATGAGTGAGAAATCCCTTTCCGGTTGATCCAGGAGTTCCACTAATTATCCGATTAAGGCATTTGAATGGTGTTTCTGTGTGAAGAGCGCAGTCAGGGAGCAGTCCCGCTGGCAATTACCCCTCCTTTCAGAGCCGTGCCTAATCACCTGGCACCGTGCACCAGGCTGACTGGTGAACTTGAGCTGTTTTGTGTTTGACCGATGAACTGGACTCCTCCCAAGTTCATTTTCGTCCAGGCTGTGGTCTGACGAGGACATTGGCATCAAGTTGTTTCTGGCGGGGTTCGCTGGTCTTTTCGCATGATTGAACAGTAACCGGAGAGCCTAATTGCTGTGCCCTTTTGAAAGGCTTTTTTGTTTTCTCTACTTCTCCCCCTTTCACTTTCTGTGTCTTTTTCAATCCACAGCAAGACGATGAGCGAATCATTCAGGAGATTCAGAAAGAAGGTGAAGCGGAGTTAAATAAGACGACCAGTCAGTCAGGTCAGTGTTCCTCAGCTGGACAACTTGAGTCTGCCTCCTAAACCTGAGTGGTTTCTAATGATATTTTGTAATGTCTCCCTCAGAAAGCACAGGGAAGAGATTGGGACCTCCCCCTGAGCCCATCCCAGCGAAGCGTCCTCGGGTTACACCGCAGGCCCCTAACGCAGCACCTCAGGCCGTACGTGCCCCCCTGCTCATCCCCCAGGTCATGTTGCCCGGGCCGCAGCGTGTTTTCCTTCAGCCCATTCCAGCCCCCTACGTGCCCCCGTTGCCCAACTTCCCCCCAGTAAATTACAACCCACGTAACCTGAACTTGGACTTCAATATGCCTATGCACTATGGACCACCGCATCGCTTCTTCAGACCTCTTTGAGGACTCCGTGGTACAAAGCACCACATTCAAACTACTAAAAAAATAATCCAGGCTTCTGTGTCTTAACTGTTAGCCCTCGCTGTTTTTTTCTACGTATTTTGTAACAGGACCTAAACTGATTTTCTGGCGAGTTTTCAGGATGCCTGTTGGATTTGCTTCTTTGTTGAAAGGCATTTTTTGGAACAGCATACAGAGTGAATAATATGAACACCTGTTAGTTTTCAGTTCAATAAAACAAAGAACTTGATGGAACTTTAAACATTGTTCGTGAAATCAGTCAAAATATATGTTGGTTTGGCTGGGATTTCCAATGATGTTCCCCAAAAAGAATCCACTGCAGTCAACAAACCACTTTTAATGTTTTTTCATCCAGGGTTTTTCTTATTCAACATCTTCCTCCTCATGCAAATGCCTAGATTATTAGTTTAGGTGGATACTGATGCCATTTCAGATCTGTAAATCAAACTGTAGGACCATTTATTGCTACTGATGTTTACACTGTTCAAAACTTTGGAATCTGAAAGACATTAACAGTATTAAGAAATTAATACTTTTATTCAGCAAGGATGCATTAAACTGACTGAAAGTCACAGTAAAGACAATGTTACAAAAGGTTTTTATTTCAAATAAATGCTGGTCTTTTGAACTTTATATTCATCCAAAAATCCTGGAAAAAGTGTATCACAGTTTTTACAAAGCTATTAAGCGACTGTTTTCAATATTGATAATAAGAAGAAATGTTCCTTGAGCAGCAAATCAGTATATTAGAATGATTTCTGAAGGATTATGTGACACTGAAGACTGGAGTAACAGACAGGAACAGGAATAAATTGCATTTAAAATATTACAGTAGAAAGCAGTTTTTACTGACTCCAAACCTTTGACTGGTAGTGTAGATCAGACATTATTAGCTTTAACCCCCTCATGCTTGTGAGTCATGAACTTCAAAATCATTGCAATATTCACAATTTTATATCAGCGTAAATTGTGAATATTCAATTTGGTGCCCAGCCCTAGCTGGGATGTAACATATGAGAGCTTATCTGGTTTGCATCACAAAGGGAAATGGAGGAGGAACTGTAAGCAGATGTAAATGGGATGGTGGAGAATATACAAATTTAATTAGATACTAGACATTTCTTTGTTCTGGAACATCCTCACTGTGAGCTTGACAGTCTCTCTCATGGATGTTTTTTAATTTAGATCTGTTGAGCTATTTTTATGAACTTATAATTACCATATCTTGCTTTCCATGTTCATACATGCTTCTAAATATATTTTCTGCACTGATAAGGGAAATCTGCTGAATTGATTTAAGCAAACGTGCAGTCACATTAGGAAAACTTCGGCAAAATATCATGGGCAAAGATGGTCAATTCAGTGTAGCGATGCATGAAGCTCCGCTTACTCGGGTCATTTCCAAACGAAGTAGTTTTTTTGTTGGTCAATTTGTGTCCGAAGTTAAACAAATGTGTGGGGAACACGTCCGTCTGTAGAAATACCCAAACCCATCAAATTCCTAATGCACCGGCATAATTTTGCCTTACAAAGGTAAATGTGTTCACACCCTTATGCAGAGAGTGTTACAGACTTACTGTCAGAGCCGATCCTCCCTATACACAAAATACGCAAGCTTTGTAGGGCCCCCGAAATACCAGGATGGGCCCCCTTGCTCTCAAAGATGATTACATTTTAGGTTAGTTTTTGAATTTGGCCAGTGGTTATGAAAACATGAATGATAATTTCTTTTAATACGGTGCGCTTTCACCCTTTCTATGTAAAAATCAGTCAACTCATGAAATGTGTATGTCGTACAGTCTTGCTCGAGACTAAAAAAACGAGTTGAAAGCGTACCGAGCCGCAGAAGAGACACTGTTTCTCAAGCGCTTTCCACGAGCGCGATTCAAGACGGAGTGAAACACGGACAAATGCTTTTCATTCATTCGTTCATAACCACTCATACCCCACTCAACACAGTTTTGTGTAGGGCCTCCAGAAGTCTAGGATCGGCACTGCTTACTGGTAGCTAAAAGCCTTATCAAATGAATCAATATTTTTAATAAATGAACATGCAAAGGTGACTGCAAAATTTGAGAATGACACTTCTGCAGAGTGTTTTCTCTTGAGTTCGTAGTCCATGTGGACCTGCTAATCCGACACACAACAACATCTGACCAAATGATTCAGGAACTCTTGCTTTTGATTTATGTAATGTAGGCTGTCAGTGCCAAAGATCAATATATTGTCTAACATTAAGCTGTTGTTGTTCCGCACGTCAACCCATAATGCCTGTGAAGTGGGTTGTTTATTGTGTTGTATTGTGTGACTAGTGCAGTGAGACTCCCGCAGAGAGTCCCGTCCTCTTGCCCAGAGCTTCAACAAAGAGCCACAGCTCTTGCTCACTAATGGAGCCCACAGGATCCTCACCTCCAGCTCTCCTCCCCGCTGGCAGTATCCCCTCTGCCCCGGGCTTTATTCAGACCCCTCACGCCTCTTAAAGCACATTACTCATCCTCACAGAGAGCACGAGGCTCTTACAGAAGCCCTTTCTTTGGTCAAATCAAAGGGATGGTGGTGTGGAGACCATTGCGTGTCAATCAAACCAGCAGAATAACACAATCCTGAGAAGATCAGGATAATCTGGACATTTTCTCCCATCTGTTGTTGGTGGTGTATCTGAGCACCGGTGTACCACACCTGACGCGGTGCAGGCGAATGAAGTGTCTCAGTTTGACATGGGAACCTCCTAATGGGTCAGCAGATGGACAGTCTTTAGGCCTGCAGGTGTGAAGGGTCGACCCTGGCAGCTTGCGCTCAATGCGCCCACAGCTTGAGAGCTTCCTGAAACTGGATCTGTGCCCCTGAATCTTCTGCCTCATGTTTCCTCAAGTCTCTCATTCTTAAAAATCAAGCTTCTTTTTGGCATTGATGGTTCCTTGAAGAACGTTTTAATTAGCCATGGAACCTTTCCATTGGACAAAACATTCTTTATAGTGGAATAGGGTTCTTTAGATCATTAAAATATTCTTCACATTAAGAAAAAGTGGTTCTTTTAAGAACTGTTCACTGAAAGTTTCTTTAAGGAACCCAAAATGGTTCTTCTATGGCATTTTTCTGTGAAAACCCCGTTTTGGAACACTCTTAAAAATAAAGGTTTCAAAAAGGGATTCCAATTGATTCCATGCGTTGATTCCAAAGATGAACCCTTTTGGGTTCCTCAAAAAAAAACTCTTCTTTGTGTGAAGAACATTTTAATAATATAACTGAATTGCCATCATGTTAATAACTGAAAGGTTGTTTGGGGGACCAAAAAAGGGCATCAGGCCGAAAACCTCTTTTTGGAACATTGAATTTTAATAGTGACATTGTGGTTTGAGGATATGGGTCAGGTCAACCTGAAGATAGATTCCTCGATGTTATGGTAATGTACCGATGATTTCCAGAGGGATGGTCAATGTATCTAATAATCAGCCTGAAGGGAAGTCATATTAAGATTTCCTTCTTTTGTGTTTGTTGAAGTGTTAATGGTGTGAAGGGCTGGACTTGCAGTCATGAGAGTGTCATCATGCCCTGTTGTGGTCCCCTAGGCGGTGGTCACACATAGCAGTGATTTCCTGGGGTCAGTGATAGTCATGTGACTGCTGGAGCTGCTGTCCATGATATTATAAACTTCCAGAGATTGGGGGATATTTTAGGAAGGAGAAAATCATTTGCATTTAACTGAACAGTTTAACCTGATCAGTAGTAAATGTATGATTTATTTTGGCTATAATTTGCATATGTCAGTCTTTTACTTGTATAATGGAAATAAAATTTTGGCATACAAACCTCTGCAGCATATTGTTTTAAGTTTGGGGTCAGACTTTTTTTTTTTTTTTTTTTAAGAATGTAATACTTTTATTCAGCAAGGACACATTAAATTGCTTAGAAGTGACAAAGATATTTATAATGTTACAAAATATTTTTTTTATTTTTCAAATAAATTAGGTTATTTTTAACTTTCTATTTATCAAAAGCATGCTGGAAAAAACAAGAATAATTGCTTTCCACAAAAATATTAAGCAGCAAAAGAGTTTTCAACATTGGTAATAAGAAAATGTCATAGAATGATTTCTGAAATATGTGACACTGAAGACTGGAGTAATGATGCTGAAAACTCAGCTTTACCATCACAGGAACAAATGACATTTTTAAAAATTTTAATTGGAAACCAGTAATTTAAAAATTGTAATATTTCATAGTTTTACTGTTTTTACGGTTTTATTTTCTGTGAAAATTGAAAATGCAAAATAAGCTTTTTTCAAGGTAAAATGTTGTAAGATAAGGTCAAGGGTCTACTACAGTTTGTAATGTCAGTCATGGATAGAGGCCTACTGTTTCAGTTACTATTTTGAAACAAATATTATGCCGCGTACCTTGCCAGTATGTCGTGTTCCATTCCACACATATCACAAAAATGCAAATGCATGGAAAACTTAGAAAACCACATGCATAATAAGAGAAATGTCCTGACATTTGTCACAGTGCAAACATTGTTCTTTTCCTACCAAACGTTACAGTAACATCTGTGCAAAGCTGTTGCTCTGCTCTGATATGTTTATTTAAATGCTGTCCATCATGTGAATCTGAATTCAGCCGTGATCTCGACTTGCACATGTGTCTCATGAAAATGATGACTACACGAAGAAATGCTTGCCTACCCACCTGAAAAGCTGCAGTTAAATGACATGCCCGGAGTTACCATGGAAGCATTGGTCCCTGTGTCAGCCAGACTAGAGCATTTAACCCTTTCAGTCTGTTTTCTTAATTCCTGAATGGAAATGCTCATGGCGTCATCTTCCATGGTAACATTTAGGCTGTATTTGTAATCTAATATATATAACACTCATGAAGACTACTAGTTAGAAGACTATTCATGAAGACTTAGTCTACCAGTCAATCTGGTGCATGCATATTTATTGAACTCGCAAATGTCTGAGTGGCTTCAGGTTCAATAAACCCAGGGCTCGAACTGAGGGGGGAAGCATGGAAAAAAATCATCCCCTCAGTAAAACCATCATCCCCTTTGGATTAACAATGGGTATTCTGTAAAATTTATCATGCAAATGTAGTTAAAATGATCTACTTAGGATAATTCACGAACGGCAATTGGCCAATCAGAACTAGGTTCTGTGACAAGGAGGAAGCAAGTTTTCGCGCAAAATGGTTCAAGTGCAACTTTTGAATTTCTTTCAAAAGAAGACAACCGAAAAGGTATGATTTATCCTTCATTCGAATTTAAAAACATTGCCCTGACATAATGTTATTGTGCAGTATGTGTAACTGTGAGGGATTGAGAGATGATAGGAGAGCTGACATTATCGAGTCATCGACTTTGCAAAAACAAAACAAAAACACGTCTTGAGAGTCCAAAAGCATTCACTGTGCAATGAAGCCTATTAGAATACAGGTAAAATAACCTTATAATTCAAGAAATTAAAGCGAAAATACCCATGTATGAGTTTTTATGTTTTTATATTCATTGCACAAGCAATGTACTTTTCGGAATATCAGTAGGCCTACATGTGCGAGCACAAATGTGCTATTAATTTTCTACAACAGAGCATAGTAACCATACAGTCTATGATAGTAACACGGTGTTTCGTCCCTTGAATGAATCCGTTTTTGAACGAATCAAGTGAGCTAGTGATTCAACGGGCCAATTAAGATGGACACTTTCCCTGCGTCCCAATGTGCAAACGATCCAGCCTATCTGCCCTAAATAGTATTGAAAATTACTAATATCACATAGAATTTAGGATGGATATTGTGCACATTGGGACGCAGGCTTGTTACGTTTCTAATTGAATCAGCCATTTTGAACGAATCAATAAATCGTTGACATCAAAACGGGCTTGCTGCCACCTACTGGTGGTTTTATTGTCATTATTTATCCATGCCTAAACTAGCCAAGTTTTCAGCACATTTAGCAAAATATTGTTTATCAATATTGACCAATTCCTCAATTTCAGGCCAAAGAAGGGAGGGGAAAAAAGCTTATAAATAATAGTTAATTTAATAAGGCTAATTTTTCATTAAATAACTTTTTTTTTACATTTCGACCACTGAATAAACCTAATTTCCCAACTTAGAGAATATGACGCACACTCTTTGTTTTTGGGACCTTACATTCGCTGTTGTATGCTGTACTTCTTCAGGGTCAGTCTACAGTAGTACCATTTCAGTTTTTCTACTTAAAAAAAAAAATCTTGTTTAATTCAGTGTGTTACTTGCATTTATTTTTTTTTACTGTTGCAATTAGTATGTGATCTGGGTCTCTCCATTTAAAAAATGTCTGTTCTTTTAATCATATTGCGTGGCTTCTCAGAGTCTTACTGAAATATTGTGGATTTGAAATCTTTTTATAGCTTGCCTTGCAGCAAAGATCACATGCTTTCAATTTGTATTTCTATCTGCATTTTAGATACTGAAGCTCCTTCATTGCACAGTGTGGTGTCCTTTCAGTTACAATTTTAGGCTCCTTGAACTTCAATAAATGACTTTTTTGTTGTTTCAATAACTCAGCAGATGGGATCAACATCATTTTGAAAACTGCTGCTCCAGCAATAACACCGAACAAACGCCTCATTGATGGAGCAGCCACCAGCTAAAAAAAAAAGTTGAGATCTCAGGACAAAACTAATTTCTCTCATTCTGCTGCAGCGGGGTAAGCTTTCAAAACTCTGGGAGCCGCGCTCATACTTCACCAAATCCTGCTCAAGCTTAATGACAATTACCTAGATAAAGTCATATCACTTAACAAGAAGAAAAGTGTGTTGATCATTGCTTTGCCACTTAAAGAGAACTAATTTCTAAAGGTTTATTTTCTAGAATTAAAAACAATTCACTGACAAGAGTTTCATATTCAAACTGTATTTATTTCCGGATTTCATTTGTACCCATGGCACATGAGGAAACATAACCATAATATCAAAGCAATATAAAAAGACATTTGTAAAGACTTTACAAAGTATAATGTGGAATGTCTTTCCCCCCCATAATGGCCTTTTAAGGCACAGCCATTATCATTCCCTTAGCAATGGGAGATCATTATCATGTGAAATGATAGCTCTATTCTTAAATAACGAGCAGTTTAGCTCAGAGTGGCTCGGTTAGTTTGATGCACACCGGAAAACTAATTAAGCACCAGTTTAACCTCAGGTTTAAATCTTTAAGCAATCTTGTGTGAAGTGTTAATGTCTTCATTTTGGCTTTTTCTCCGAGGTGTAATGTGTATAAAGGAATGAGGTTTATGATAATGTCTGTGCCTACTAAAAAACAACAACAGAAACAGAGTGTTAGGTGACATTTCCAGATTAGACCACTGCACGAGTCCAGTGAACCCAGACCCACCATTCCTTTGAGAATGGTCCGGTTTAAGAGGGGAAAAGTGGTTTAATTTAGCATAAATACTGTGTTGAACCTGCAACAACATATCTCACGTCAGTATCTTCACACACAATGCAATGATGACATCACTTTCGAGTTGCAGAAAACTATTTCCACTTTACTATCTCTACTTCTTTTTTCCCCGCCCATTTGCAATTCCAGGCGTAACCCTAATTTTGAGATGAGGGACTGTACGGTACCAATCCAGTTCTCTTGGTTTTCCTCTTTTGAAACATTAAAATGCATTCTAAGGGCACAGATAGTGTGGCAGTACACAAAGCACTGCGGTACTTTAAACACGAAAACAAAACAGTTTAGCTCATCGCCTTTTCAGTGGCCTGAGAGCTTCCTTCATAACTCTGTCAAGTGTATGGAAAGAAAAAAAAACACAACATTCATACATTTACCTGTAAATATTGCCTTAGTCCTCGGGTCAAGAGGGTAGGTACTTATGACTGGCAATACAGTGGGAGGCATAACATCATCAATAGCTCACAGTCACAAGGGTTTTCTTTAACATATTTCGCTGTGTGTTAATATTAAGAGTGCGAGGCTCATACAGGACTGTGCAAAGACAAGGAAGAGGGATCACGCTACAGTCTGGTACATCAAAATCCTGTGTCTCAACGTGTGGTGCCCGCATAGTCGATCTTCCAGAGAGTGAACAGACTTGTCGATTAGCATGACAGATTAAGAGATGACATTAGATGTGCTTAACCACACAACACAAATTTGGATGCCAGTTAAGTCCCAGTTTTGGCCACTTGTCATCAATGAAAACCGCACAACACTGCGGTAATGCTGTGGCACACAAACCCTGAAGTGTTTAGACAGATTCCACTCAACTCACACCTCCTCACTTTTCGCACACGAAGATGACCTAAAGTACGATGGGGGGGGAGCGGGCGCGTGTCACCGCTCTTTTGGGGTTTGTTCGCTGCTGCGCATCTATTCCTCCTGTGCGTTGCTCACTTTGTATCAAAAACCATATTCAAAATGCATAACAGAAAGGGAAAAACGATAAGAAAAAGTCCTACATGCGGGTACTTAAGGTTCCGTTAGGCCGTCCCAACACACCTGACCCACGCACAACAAAAAACACACATCCACACTCTCGCTCCGTGTGACACATTGGCCTTCAGAACACCTGCGTGATCGCCCTTCAGATATTTCCCCTCGGTTGACTTGATAGCCACCTTGTTGTAGTCGCAAAACTCGAGGGAGAATTCCACCGGAGTGTCGCTACTGCTGAGCACGTTCGACTCACTGCCCACCATCCAGTATTTCCCAGTGGAGTCTGAGAGGAGATTCAAGGCATCATGAAAAGTCTTAAAACCTGGCTTTTCCTTTGCAAAAAAATTAGAAACATTAAAGTGCAAACAAACCTCGCAAGCTATAGGCTCCATCTCTGAACTCCAACCCGAAGACATCATATGATGAGCGGTTGGAGTCCAGGGTGCCGGTCACCTTCCTGCAGCCAATGAAGCCATGCTCCCCTCTCAGCACGATGAGGGGCCTATTGATGAGCTTCATCAGAAACTCCTCGGTCTCACCTGAAATCATTTTTTTTTTTCAAAATGAAGACTCACAATAGCCAAGCGCTCCACTTAACATCTATCTATCAACAAGTTTACTAAATCACTGCAGCATTTCCAAACAAAAGGTTGAAACGGGGGAAATAGTGTGCAACCTGCTGTGTCAATAGTGGCAGCCAGCTGTCCGTTCTTTTTGGCAGCCACATATTTGCCATTGCTGGCACGCAGGGTTATCTTCTTCCCACGCCACTCAATGTCAAAGTAGCAGTTAGCAGACCTGGTTGAAGAGATTATACATTAAACTATGAAATATAAAAGATACTCCCATCAGCAAAATGATTATCAAAAATGTAAAAATGCTGCATGAAGTTTTACCACACCACAGACTCAGTTTGTGAAGGAATACTATTCTAGCATGCTTGCATTTTGTTTCATTTACAGATTTGCATAATTTGTATTAATTCTTTGTTTGTGTTTAATGCCATGCCAGTTTCAACCCTGGAAGCCATGTAAAAACTATAATAAAATTAAAACCTACAGTACACTGCTGTTCAAAAGTTTAGGGTCAGTGAGATTTCAAAAGTAACAAAGACATTCATAATTTTACAAAAGATTTTGATTATAATTTTAAATAAATGCTGTTCTGTTGATCTTTCCATTCATCAAACAATTCAGAAAACAGATGTATTGCAGTTTCCACAAAACTCTGCACAACTGTTTTAGACATTGATCATAATAAGAAACGTTTCTTGAGCAACAAATCATCATATTAGAATGAGTTTCTGAAGGACCATGTGATTCTGAAGACTGGAGGAGAAGAGACCGTTTTTGTAAAAAAATATATATATATTGACACCAGTGTATACCTTTTGATTAAAAAGTTTAAAACTGATTGTGGTCTGACTTGAATTTTTTCAAAAGGGTCTTTCATTTTAATTAGTTATAAATTGAAATGTATTAATTCTGATGTATAAAAAAAACTAGTAATAACATTAAAATACTGCTTATAGATTTATTTTAACTGATTGCAAGAGGCCCTTTACAATCTAATTAAATTAATGTTGTATAGTTAGTGCAAGACATAAAAAATAGGCCCACGAACAGGCATAGATTCTTTAATCTAAAGACTGTTAGTATGAAAATACTGACAATACTAGGCTCTCTTCATGATGGCATGTTCCTGTGATTCACACTCACTTAGTAGAGGCAGTGCATTGAAGGCCACCATTAGCTGTGAGGGTCCAGTATTTGCCAGTGCAGGTCCTGAAGGCACACTTCTTCGTGTCCTTACTGATTTCCATCTGGAAAGTCTCCTGGTCACCTTCTTCATCCTGGTTGGCCGAGAGGTCCATGCCTGTCAAACACAAAAACACAGCATACTGTAAAGCACATTATAACCACCACCAAACCCCTGGCTTTCATCAGTGTGAGCACACAACACATCTTTGATCTGGATCAGCCATGCTAAGTGAGCAGAGAGTTCGGCAGTTTTAGAGGTGCTGATCTTTGAGATTACTTAACTAAAGAGTGTTGAATGCTATGGACTATCCCTCTGGCAATTGCTTTGGCCTCCACACACACACACACATGTCTGGTCAGCTATCCTTGTGGGGACTCTCCATAGGCGTAATGGTTTTTTTTAAAAAAAAAAAAATACGGTCGACCCTATATTCTATTGCCCTACACCAAACCTACACCTAAACCTACCCCTCACAGGAGACTTCCTGCATTTTTAGATTTTCAAAAACTTCATTCTGTATGATTTACAAGCTTGTTTCCCCATAGGGACCACAATTTATGTCCCCATGAGTCTGTGTGTAGTCAGGTTTAAGTCCCTACCAGGATATATAAACCAGTACACACACACACACACACACACACTTAATCCCTTTAAGAATTGTTGACTCATATATGCCAGGATGCTTAGTGGGAGGCTTCAGAACAACAATAGTCAATGCATCTGGTTAGTAGTTTAGATTCATGGAGCTCAGTGAAAGACCAGACCACCAGTCCTCTACTGCAGGAAATCTAATTAAACTCCATTGTGTGCATTTAGACACACAGTCATCAGATAAATTTTGCATTTATGGTCTAAACCTCTTTGGAGAGGGAAACAGAAGACAGGTTTTTGAATGGAAATATTAAAGCTACATAAAAGACAAACATCTACAAGATGAAGTTACAGCTGAAATACTATTAACATTTACACTGAGAATGAATCCTACAAGGTTTGGTTGGAGAAATCAAGAATCTTTTGGATTGCCATGGTTTATTTTTCAAACATACATGGTCAAATACGTCATCTATATTTTTAATCTGTGATTCACCATGATTGCTTTCATGTTTCTAGTTTCACCAAACTCGTAATACAGCTACACAAAATTGCGTATTAGCACAGCTGCGGCCTGGCCTCTGGAAGGCAGATTGAGTTTCCCCCAAAAAAATGCGTGCCTGAATGAGCAAGGAAAATAAATGGCCAAGATGAGAAACACATGGCTGCAAATGGACGCTCTGCAAAGGAGAATGACTAAGACGCCCGGAGACTTGCTCTAAATCAGTCTCAGGCAGGACAAGAGGGGGGGAAAAAATCTCCTCAATCATTCTAGGGCGGTATGCATCCTCACCCGACATTTAAATGGTTTGGGAGGATCTTTTAAGCCACCAGCAGACATCCCCCCCCCAACCCCCATCGCTCGACGCCTGACTGCGAATGGTCGATCCATCCACACGACAACTGCAGGGCTTCTATTCCCCAGTGAAAAGCCTTTAACCTTGGAAGCAAAATAATGTAGGGACATATATTTTGGATATTTTAAGTCAGTTTCACAATTATAGTGGACTGCCAAATACTCGGTCAACAGGGTCAAGCAGCTGCAATCATATAGCAGCACAGACAAATAATCCTCAAATGAATACAAAATATAACACAAGACACTGTTGGGAAACCATTTAAGCACTAACGCAACGACAGACATCCGATGTCCTTGCCACAAAGGAAGGAAGAGCAGGCAAGCGAGCAGGGAGACACCTAATCTTTTAAGACAGATGCATTTAAGCGAGAGTACATCTGTTTTTTGTGCGTGCTGAAATGGCTAAACTTGTGCATAGCGAAGCTCCATTGTTCTGTGTGCTGGGCTGCCTAAAGACTCTCAGCAGCTGGGCTGCATGGTGAGCTGGGGCCCAGAGCATGCTGTCTTTGTTCTCCTTCTACTCTCAGCACACGCCTGAAATCTCGGCCCCCTCACAAATTCTCTCAAAGGGACATGACACAAACATTGAGTCTTATTCTCTAAGGATTGTATCCCTGAATGCAAATATTTGATCTAGGCAAGCATGAGCATTGGTGGGGTCTCGACGTAGTAAGATGATGTGCATCATCATTAAGTCCAGATCGCTGTAAGCAAATGGCATGAACTGCTTTTTAAGGATAGATCCAATCTTGCACTATCACAAGGCTAAATGAATCACAAACATAAAAGAAGCAAAGTCTAAGAAACAAAGGCCATATAGAAGAGCCAATCATGACCTGCAGAGACCACGTGCCTCTTGGCACAGACCCAACACCCTGGCTCTGTCCTGCCTCATCTAGCAATACTGGTAAACCAGAGCTGGGATTGCCAAGCAAATCCCAGACATCCTCACATAATGATGCCATTTATGTCTATCAATTCATTATTTTTTCAATTTAGCAGTTATTAAAACATAACAGATCATCTCATTTCATTTTCAGCAGTTATAGGGTAGCAAAGCTGTAATGGTGATGCTGAAAAGCTGGATATTTCACCAGTGCAGCGTACAGCGCTGTATAATTTGAGCTATTATTTCAGTCTGGCAGTCTCAGGTTAATTCTTCTGGGTGTTTAGAGCAATGATTGCCTTCACCCTCAACTTAATTACAGCACACTAGCCTCTCCAAACTACAGCCGTTATGGAATTTACAGAAGAATGATTGTGCAAAGCTGCAGACAAGGGCTTGAGTATTGATTTCATTCTCAGCTAACAGATTTCTATCGTGACAATAACCAGAGTACTGTAACCCACAGAGAGTCATCAGACAGAAAAAAATGGAAGCAAAATGGAGCCTCACTTGGATGCACAACCAGATTAATCGTTAAAAAAAAGATCTCTCCATAAACATCTGGGAGTAGACGAAATTTTCCGGATCTTCAAAGTAAAGCATACGGACCCCCCCCCCCCCCCTTTCCAGCAGTTGCACTGATCCACCCCATTCCCCACCCCTGCCCATTTCCACACAACCACAAAAAAGAAAATAGTGGAATACCTATAATTAAGAATGAGCTGTAGATAATTATGGAGGATTTACAGGAACCCAACCCTGACTGATGTACTCTTGCATAAACGAGCACATAAGTAACTGACAATAAAGCAGCATCGTTTACCTTGCCTGGTGGACACATTCCTGTCGTTGCCAGCGGTGAGGACCACTTGAGGGTGGCTCTGCTCCAGAACAAAAAGCTCGTCTTTGCCAACCTTCGAGCTCTTGCCGGCCTTCATGGTTCCACTGGGACCAGAGGGAGCCAGGTACTTCCCAGTGCAGTCTCTGAAGGCAACCTTCCCGGACCTGAACTCCAGCGTGTACCCCGTGTTCTTGTCAGGGTTTGGGGACAGGCCTCCGTCGTTCTTCAGGAACCGGTTGTCGGATGTCTGTAAGTGGTACCTCTGGTCCTGGAAGACCAAGGTGATGAGGGAATCGACGCCCCAGGGAACGTCTCGGTCAATGGCGATCTCGCTCTGCTCGGTGCTCAGGTGCGCGTATCTTTTCCTGGTGACGCTGAAGATGTTGACCTGGGGGTGCATGGCAATGTGCACGCTCCATTTCTCTGCGATGGAGATGGTCTGAGCGAAGCAGGTGATTCTGTCCTCGGTGCCGCCCAGGTAGCGCTTGTGAGGCTCAGACTGCAGTGACCAGCGCCCATCATCATGTGCAGTGATCACGAACCGACAATCCTCGCTCGGGGTCTCGCTGTCACCAGTCACGTTGCCGTCTTTGTCAGCTGCGATGTATCTCCCCAGATGGCTCTTCAGGTAGAACGTGCTCGAGTCGTCGCCGTTCTGCTCCAAGGTCCAGATCTGTTTCTTCTTCATGCTGGTGGCTGATGCATTGATCTTGAAGCCGAACGTTTCAGCCGTGAGGTACTTGTTCCCACAGTTGATCAGTCCGAATTGGATTTGGAGCATGTCGCTGGTTCCGTTTTCAGTCATGTTTCTTCTCGGCCTTGCTGGAATGGGTTCTGCTGGTGCACCGTGGCTGATGTTGACGGGTCTCTTTGTTTAAAGGCGCCTCTCTCTCTCTCTCTTTCTCTCTCTCTGCAGCCTCACAGCGCGAGCGCACAGACACAGCTGTGGCTTTTATACAGATGAGTGATGTCACGCGCGCCGTCCCGCCTTCCTCCATCACTCTCTCACAGCCCAAAAGGAGTTGGGAAAGACAGAATTTGATAATATTCTCACTAGTGAAAGAGTTTAACCAACTACTTCGTTTTTCAACTGTGCTGAATATATTGCGTAAAATAGACGCGAGCATCCTTGCGCGTTGGAGAGATGTCGAACTCTCGCGTGCACTTGAAAGAATAGTTTATTCAAAAAAATGAACGTTCTAAAAAATTACGCACACTCATGTCGTTCCAAACCTGTCCAAACCACATTGGATTGTATTTAAACTGTATGGACAAAAAAGAGGGACATTTTTCAACATTTTCAACAAAGTTGACCAAATTAAGTTCTTAGCAATGCATATTACTAATCAAAAATTAAGTTTTGATATATTTACAGTAGGAAATTTACAAAATATCTTAATGGAACATGATCTTTACTTAATATCCTAATAAGTATTGGCATAAAAGAAAAATATATAATTTTGACCCACACAATGTATTGTTGGCTGTTGCTACAAATATACCCCAGCGACTTAGAACTGGTTTTGTGCTCCAGGGTCACATATCTTCTTTTGTGTTCCACAGACAGAAGAAAAAAAAAAGTTTGGCAAGACATGAGGGTGAGTAAATGATGACAGAGCAGTAAGTATGCTGTAAAAAAGTAGGCCTATTTTAAAATTGCTACATTTTAAGGAAAAAAATAGATGGCAAATAACATAACAGATCTTGGTATATGGGTTACATATATGTACATATAATGTTTATGCTGCATGATGAGTCTCTCAGCAGTTGTTTTACTTCAGGGCAAATGCCACTTCGCCAGCCAGAGAGAGGATGATGAAACACAATGCAGTGTTTATTCTGCACAAAGATATATTCACAGGCTGCACATGTTGGTCAGTGGGTTCAGGAAGGTCTAGTCAAATAAACAGCAGCTTCATCCAAATACCACTGGCACTGTTTCAACAGCAGCACACAGGCATGAGAAAATGATGCAGGACAAATATTCCACAGTGTGTCTGTCTTTGTAGTTACTATGATTCTTTCATATGACTTATAAATCACATATTCCTTAAAAATGCTTGCAATGTCTTTATTGGCATATATTTATTACAGGAACTATGCAAAACGCCTTAGTGTAAATACACAAGCACATTAGAGCTTTTTGGAAAAATAATCTATAGGTATTTCAATAAAAACAATTTTCATATAAAAGGGCAAATGCTAATATAAGATTATTTAATGAAACAAATGCATTTTGTGTAGAGTAACTGGATCAGACCATGAGCCACCAGTTTTATTTGCATGTCAGATTAGATATTTATCAGGCATATTGTTAGGAGGTGAATATAAGAGTGTTTGAAGGGGAATTTCCAAAACAACATACAATATGTATAGTTATTTATGCTTATTCATATTTGGAGCAGTTTAAAGTATAAACAGGTAAAAATATATGACAGTACATCTCTAAAACGTACAGTAGTGGATTCTGGTGTTTAATTATGAGAAGGTTTTGCAGAAAAAGAGTGAATGTGTCAGTGAGAAAAATAAATATATTTTAGCTGAAAAATATAATTTTTGCAGAGTATGTACAATACAGCGTTATTACGTAATGAATTGCACACCCTTTAGAAACGAATGATCGCTTTGATCACCATATTCACTGTTGTAAACATACATACAATAAAATATTATTAAAGATCATTAATGTCATGCTGAATATTTGTTTTATTGCATAATGATTTTTGTTATTTCTATTAATATTACTGAAACATATTAGTGGTTTGGTATATTATGGGTGAAAACAAATATTCCTATAAAAAATATTGTGTTCACACTAAAAATTCCAAAAAGAAAAAGTGCACTTCAAATACCTGGATAATGCGCTTAACTGACTAACTAACTGAATAAATAAAATTGTGTAATGTTGAACTCATGCATTCAACTGCAGCAGCTTTGAGTATCAGAAGGCTATCAGGTTTCGATGCTCGATGACAAAATAATCTTATGAAACATATACACTAGAGAGTTGAGAACATAGCATAGCAAAAGTGCACAGTATATATAGTACGTCATACAACTAGAGAGAGAAAGAAAGAGAGATGAAATCCTCAGCTTCCAGTCAACTACAATTTAGCCCCCATTACTTATCTGGGATGATTAACGAGCTGAGAATGGCCATCTACTTTACACAAATGTAAAAGGAAACGGCCATTTAGCAAAGCCATCTCCCTTTTTGATCCTAATGCATAATGGAAGACAGTTGTGGCATTTGTCTAGGCTGATGTTTGCTTAAAGAGATTAAGTGTAAATCACTGCATGTCTACCACACAGAATTTCACCTTAATCTGAAATAAATAAAAAATTCTGAGGTTAAAGCTACACCCATAACGTTGGATTCTGAATAAGTGGGAATCTATCTGCATTTCTAAGTGCAAGCTATCTTTGTTAACAGTGTGAAGCCAGAGCAGTTGCCATGGAGACGATACTCCAATCTGCTGTGCTAAAATAAACCAAGGTCTGCAGCGTTAGCACAATGAAAGCTGATCACAGCAAAGCAGACACAAGAGAACTTTCAGACACAATATGTAGAAAGCAATCAGATATTGGTCAAAATATCTTATCAGAAATGGTTCTTGTACCAACATGTGTTTTAATGGGGGTTCACATCACCATGTTCTATAATCTACAGACAAGGAGGACATTTTAAATATTAATAAAACTTATTAAGGCTTTTATTAAATGGACAGTTCACCCAAAATAAAAATTAGCTTAAAATGTACTCACCCTCTGGCTATCCAAGATGTAGATGAGTTTGTTTCTTCATCAGATTTGGAGAAATTTTGCAATCCATCACTTGTTCACCAATGGATCCTCTGTAGTGAATGGGTGCTGAACCAGGAGAGAAATATGCACGGATCAAGCAGTTTACAACTACTGAAAAATAGTCCAAAACAAGTATGCTGGTGGGTTTTGTTGTAAGAGGACAACAGGGAACTGATTTAATTTTATTGATAATGGACTCATATTTTGGCCAGAAATGGTGGTTTCAAGTTAAAACCCATTAATGATGGATTTGTTTCTACAAACATGCAGCTTTTTGCTTCACAAGAAGGTAACTGATAGACGAGTTGTTTGGATGATTGTGATGTTTTTATCAGCTGTTTGGAGTCTCATTCTGACGGCACCCATTCACTGCAGAGGATCCATTGGTGAGCAAGTGATGTAATGCTAAATTACTCCTAATCTGTTCTGATAAGGAAACAAACTCATCTGCATGGCCTGATGGGGATACATTTTCAGCTAATTTAATTTTCATTTTTGAGTGAACTATTTCTTTAATAAAAGCCTCAATAAGCACACTCAGAAAGACAAATATATTAAGTAAGCACAGCAATTCAAAGCAATGACTGTAGCCCTACTGTGTATAATGTTCTGTCTGATCCAAACAGAGTCTTTTGTGTGCTGAGATTGTGTTGCTGAGAGAGGATAGCGGGGTGGGCATGAGCTGGCAGCGGCTGGTGATGCGAGGCTGACTTTGCAGATGCCTGAAGCCACGCAGCATGGCAACAGCACACAAACCCTTGTGTGGCTGAACGCTCGGTCACTCTCTCTCCAAACAGCAGATGTGCGCATGGAAAACTTTAGAAACATTTTGTATCGCCTGTCTTTCATTTGAAGAATACGAGGAAAAGGTGCAGTGCCCGGCGTTTTAATGCCATGCTTCAGTACTGCGTCAGTATGCGACCTGGCAGCGCTCTGAGCAGATGCAGACTCCTCCAGCGCCCACATCCTTGACACGCACACCCCTCTGGAGCCCAGCCAATCGGACAGAGCTGCTGACAGACACAGCCTCGTGTAGCCCCTCCCTCGAAGTGAAACCACCAGAGTCTGCATTACAGAGCTTCTTTGTGTTCACCATGATGAGTAATTTCTCATTTCAGCAGCACATTTACCTCACGGGCACTAGACTTCACTAGTCGACAAAATAAGCAAAACAGTTGTTACTGTGCAAATGCTGCTGCCAGTTTTGTACTTTGCATGTGGTCCTAGCCATCCACAACAATAGTGATTATGTTACAATAAACACACCATACAAGGGCTTTGAAGGACTTCTATGTTGAACAAATGTTCCTTTATAACACAACATGAAACATTAGTCAAACCTGCTGTTCACACATTTGAACATTAAGGTCTAGTTCAACATTAACCACAAAGTTTGTCCTAATTTTGAACAGCTAAAATACATGCATCTAAAATATATTTGAAAACTAAAAGACTTGTTTTGCTTGAAATGTGTGTTTGTGCTCTCTTCCCTTATGAAAAAGAAGCGTGCTTAATTGCACTGAATGTGCACTTGTAAGGTACTTCACATCTTAAAAGTATATTTTGCAGATAATATAATATTAATGAAACAAAAGGCAACTTAAGTGTACTTAAATGTTTCTTAACATGAATATTACAAATATATTTAAATATGACATACAAGTTTCAATAGAAATTACATTAAAGTATATTTTAGTTTACCAAAAATGCTTGTATATTCAGCAGTACACTTTAACCATATTTCAAAGACAATAGAAGTAATTCTGAAATTACATATAATGCACGTAAGTCCTGCTTAATTCAGGCAAAAAGCACTTTGCATTGAATATAAATTTAAACTATAATACCTTTTCAGTTAATTGCACTTAACACACAATTAAGTGTTCGAAAACATAACATTTAGTTTGTGTATATTCCTTTAAGGTATATTATTTCCATAACTGTGTTCTTCTTTTTAACAAGGTTTTACTTAAGATAAATGCCACTTGGTTTGATATTTTGGAATCCTTTCATACATTTTTATTTGTGCCTAAAATGTCCAAATATGTCTGTGATCACTGTATATCTCTTTACATGACACATGTGTTAAAAGCGACATTGTCCTGAAACATGACGTGTACTGTGGATCTTTGTTTGCACGTCAGCCTCTGGCTCAATAGCTCTTATTTTTGGACACCAAACCACAGTGGAAGAATCCAAGAGGATGTTAAGGGATATTTCCTGCATGGGTGTATGTTTCTGCCACACTTCCTCTTAACTCTACTGAGGTGATATAGCAAGGCAAATCAAACAGAAACACATCAGAAGGTCACTGATCCAAATGTGGTGCATAAGAGCACTTTTTGCAGCTCTCACACCTCTTGGTCTCCTCCTCTCAGCTGACTGAGCAATGACTGTCCTGTTTCCCACAGATCTGAACTGATAGCAGCCACTCTCTGTGGAAAGTTTGCACTGACTCACTGACCTACATACAGTACAGTGAGATGCTCATAGTGGGTTAGCCATTGAATGCAATTGGCTCACACCTATACAACATGATGATCTGGCACAGACAAATTGGATACATCAAGCTAGTGCTAGTTGTGGTTTTATAATTTGTACAAAACTTAGATGTTTAGATGTTTTTACATTTCTATTCACCATTAAGAGCAAAGGGGTTTATTAGAGGGCCACATTTGTGCTATGCACAAATTAATAATGAGGCAGATTTCACCCAAAAAGGAAATTATGTTCTTACAGAACTGAAACAGGAAATTAAATTAATATTGTTCCTTCATTATTAAGAGACCTGACATATCAAAGGGGCTATATATTATCCTTCTTGTTATATAGCTATTCCCAAATAAATAAATGGACATGAAATATTAATCTGAGTTGGACTTATTTTTTTAATGTGAGAAAACAGAGACAGCAAAGCGATATGAGATACATGAAACTAGTACAACTATGTAGGAAATCATTTACTTTGAACAGCATTCCCAACTGTTATGCAGTTAGGGGCCTTTATACAAAAAAATATTTTACAGCAGAATACAACGACTGATTAATTATGTTTAGCATTCCAGATAAACATGTAAAAAGTCTATATAATAAAAAGTGTACACGTCTGAAGTACTACATTTCTATGCTAATTAAAATTAAATGTTTAATATTAATTTAATTTATGTGAAAAGTGGCCGTTTTAAACTCTGCAGTAAATCTCATCTGCAGTACCATTTTTCTGATGACTATTCCACATGCTGGAGACTGTGGAATGACATTGTTTTGGGCATGCCCCCTCCCAAATCTACATTATTTCATTATATGCCTTTTTTTTTATCTTGCAACACAAAACAAGTTATCAAAATGACCAAGTTGCTCTTTGAAATATGTGACCCTGGACCACAAAACCAGTCATAATGGTTTTGAAAGCTGAATAAATAAGCTTTCCATTGATGTATTGTTTGATAGGATAGGACAATATTTGGCTGAGATACAACTATTTGAAAATCTGGAATCTGAGGATGCAAAAAAAATCTAAATATTGAGAAAAAAAAGCCTTTAAAGTTGTCTAAATGAAGTTCTTAGCAATGCATATCACTAATCAAAAATTAAGTTTTGATATATTTACGATAGGAAATTTACTAAATATCTTCATGGAACATGATCTTTACTTAATATCCTAATGATTTTTGGCATAAAAGAAAAATCAATAATTTTGACCCATACAATGTATTTTTGGCTATTGCTACAAATATACCCCAGCGACTTGAGACTGGTTTTGTGCTCCAGGGTCACATAAAATGAAAATGCACTGTGATCGCTGGCAGTCAAGTTCAGATGCAATTTTTGTGTATTTTTTTAAATTAAAATACCATTCAACAGTTTGGTGTCACTATTTTAAAAGGGAATTAATCATTTTATTCTGCAAGCTTACTGACATATAATGTTACAAAAAGATTTCTATTTTACATAAATGCTGCTCTTTTAAAATGTCTATTCATCAAATAACCATGGGGAAATTGCACGTCATTTTCCACAAAAATATGAAACAGCACAACTGTTTTCAACATTAACAATGAGGAATGTTTCTTGAGAAGCAAATCAGCATGTTAGAATGATTTCTGAAGGATCATGTGACACTGAAGACTGGAGTAATAATGCTGAAAATTCATGCCATCACAGGAATAAATTACATGTTAAAATATACTTAGCATGGTGAGCATAAGAGACTTTTGTGAGAAACCTTTGAACAGCAGTGTACATATTTGTGTTGGGATCTGAGTCACAACCTGGGTCTTCGTGCTTAATGACAGCAGTATGGCTAAATTAACACATCTTACACTCATAAGTGCTTTGATCATGTTTTATCTTGCCTTGCCTATCTTACCCAAGTGAGCTACAACTGGATTCCTCACAAAACAGCTGCATATGACGTCCCTGATTATATGTATTAGCTTTATTTAATTAAATGCACCAAGTCGTAAACAAGCCACAATGTGATACCAGTCAAAAACACGGCCACCTAATCTGAATATAATTCAAAAGTGAAGAATGGCTTGTTTATTTCTGAGGAGCAGCACCACTGGATGTACTGCTTCCCAACTGCAGCTCTTTCATCACAACCTCCTCTGCTCAACAAAAGACCACTGCGGAGCTCTCCACCCCTCCAGCAGCTGGGGTGAAAGGTCACAGGCTTGTTTTTGTGGAGTCTGCTAGAGCATTTGCCTCCTCTTTCCCTCCAGCCATTGTCATGCCGACAGGAAAACGGTTGCTCAGCCTGAGCCAAAAGCAGCAAAGCCAGGCAATAAAACCCAGCTTCTCCAAAAAGAGAGGCGGGGAGTGAGTGTCCTGTTTAATTCATCCCTCTGGCAGCGGCGGGTTAGCCCCTCCACCCGGACTGCAGCAGCAGTCGAAGTGCTGAATAACTGACGGGGCTGCCCTACATCTTCAGCAGGGGCTCCTGGGCTCAGAGTGTGGTGTAAGTGAGTCTGAGCCCGTCAGCGCTGAGACAGCAGGCAGCAGGGAGCGCCATGAGAGTGCTAGCGATTACGCTTCGAGCAGGCAGATATAGGTCAGTCAGACCCTGAGACAGGGCGGTGAGGCAGGAGGGGCGGTCGTGCTGCAGAGACATGTGGGGAGGGGTGACTGCAGTGTGCGCCACTGACCGCATGAACCAGAGTCAGTCGGAAGGTGGCTTCTGTACCTGCAGATGCAAATCTTCCTCAGTGTCAAGACTCAGCATGCAGGCATTTCATTATGATGTCGAGCATCATAATCGCCTTTACTGACCCTGCTCCAGTTCAGTAAATTAAATTTCATGACACACAAAAAGGGGCGCTTGATTACAGCGCTGACATCATTTGTCAGATTCTGATATTGTGGTGCGTGATGCAGCAAAAGGGACATGCACTGAAATGCATAAATTTTTTCTGTGCTCTTGTATGAAAATTTAAAAAAATTATGCTTGTTTAAACTAATTTGTAGTACATTTTCACATATTATACTATAACTATTCTTAAAGAAATAGTTCACCCAAAAAATGAATATTTGCAGAAATTTTACTCACCCTCAGCCCATCCTAGATGTAGACTGAAGATTGTGATGCTTTAATCAGCTGTTTGGACTCTCATTCTGACGGCACCCATTCACTGCAGAGGATCCATTGGTGAGCAAGTGATATAATGCTAAATTTATCCAAATCTAAAGAAACAAACTAATCTACATCTTAAATGGCTTGAAGGTCTGGAAATGTTTTATTTATTCAATCAGGAATTATGTCGTTTGACATTACATTCCTAGTCAAGGGTGTTGTGACTATGTGAAAAAGTAAACAAATATATCCAATTACGATTTAATGAATGATCGTCCTATCAGCTCAGCTGTCTTTCAGGCTTGCAGCTGATTGCATACTCCTAATAGAATAGATAAAATAGATCTCATGGTGTGAGAGATAAGGTGATCATTTTGTGTCCAAATAAACATACTGAGGCAACTGCTGGAAGTGAAAACATTACCATAGAAAAGAGAAGAGGAAAACAATGGCATGCCTACAGTATTTCGTTTCACCACACATTTCTTAAGATATTGTGAGATCCACACATCTGGGCCCTCTTTTTACTAATTTGTCCCTTTTTTTTGTTTTCATGATAGCAGAACCCGAGCAATATTGTCTGAAACCTAAAGACCATGCACTGCATGATTTGAGATCCAAAGAGCATCTTGAGCTTCAATAGAAGAACGTCTGAGCTTCTTTACAGTCACGTGATCAATGTCACTAATTTGCTTATTACAACCTGAAATAGTTCTAATTCATTTACATCAAGTTTCTTTGTTTCTAACTTAACCACAAGCTTTCAAAATGCAGAGACATTCAGCTGCACATTCTGTACCATATCTTCTGCACTGACCACTTTCACTATAATGACACTTGTCCAGCATTTGCATCTTTTATTTGCTACAATTTGTACTTCTATTTGGATGTGAAGTGCATTTAATTGGCTGTATTTGTAATCTAATATCATTTAATCAAGATGGCAAAGTCTGTAAGCATTGTCTGCATCGCCATATGTGCATTAAGACTTGCAGGACCTGTGTTTATGGTGTGGGTTTGGTGGTTATGGCTTCTGAGTGGAACCAGGTTGTTTAATGTGATGCTGAGTTTATGCCTTCAACCCTGGTATCTGAATCCAGTGGTGTGGATCTGTCAACAGTTCCCTCCTGTTAACTCCCCCCACCACCTCCTCCGGATCAGCCTGTACTCCCCCGCCTGCAGAGCCCATTAGAAGCCCCACATGAAAGCCTCTGAATGGGTTCTTTCAGATTAGCACTGATCCCACATTGTTTATGCGGAGTAATTAGGAGCACATGGGAAAGCCCGGAGGTTAATTACAAAAGACTAGATTACAGTCATATCTCTGTCATGTCTAAACAAGCAATGCACTACAATGCTTTCGGAAACCCCAAACTAATTTTCCTGTTGCATCCTCTGTTTTTTGTTTTGTTATTTCTATAGAAACATAATGTGAGAACTGTGAAAGTGTGAGATTTCTGTGCTAAAAAAAAGTGTGAGATTTATGTGAAACTAACATCACAATGCGGAAATGTTTGTCTGTCATTGGTCTGCAAAACAGATAGTCCTGGCCCAAAGTCACATTTTTCGTTGAGTCAATGTTGCTGTGTCGGGGGCCGATCAACAAACACTCAAAATAAATAAAAGTATGGTACTTAAACTTTGAGGAGAAAATTACTAATAAAGTTGAAGTCTATGCATATGAAATTAAGATCAGTAAAATTACACACATCATGACCAAGATCTTCAAAATGTGGTACTGTAAGAAGACCCTGACAGGAAACAGTACTCATATACCAATATTTCCATATATTTTCCTATTTTTAATACATTCAATGTTATACCCTACTGCTATTTTTTAAAGGCAATGTTCACCCCAAAAAAACAAATTTGAAATTCTACTCCCCCTCATGTTGTTGCAAACCTTTAGGGCTTTCTTTCTTCTGCAGAACCTAAAATATTCAGATATTCTGAAGAATTCTGGTAACAAAAGTTTTGGTTGTCATTGACTACCTTTGTATGGACAAAAAAAATCACGTAGACACTTCTCAAAATATCTTATTTTATGTTCCACAGAAGAAAGAAATTATGGAATGACATTAGGGGGAGTAAATGATGACAGAATTAAAATTTT
Source organism: Sinocyclocheilus anophthalmus (assembly GCA_018155175.1). Taxonomy (NCBI): domain Eukaryota; kingdom Metazoa; phylum Chordata; class Actinopteri; order Cypriniformes; family Cyprinidae; genus Sinocyclocheilus; species Sinocyclocheilus anophthalmus. The sequence continues at coordinate 426,273 of JADLZN010000981.1, read as the reverse complement.
TTGGGTGAACTGTCCCTTATACATGACTGGCAGTTCCTCATTACATCTGAGTATCAAGTAAGACCCACTCCCCAAGTTTTCACTCACACACAGCAGATTTTCCGGATGAATGAAACAGGAGAGGGTCACATCAAACGGGTTTGCGCCACAGAACAAATAAAACACAAATCTGCTCTCCTCCTTGGCCCTGGATCCCCTTACACGCTGCTCTTGGCTCCATTGATCTTCATGTGCAAAGTGTGTCAGATGGATAGGGAACAGAATCTGAGGAGGTGGAATGCATGTCCTTGCAGCTGCTGATATGATAGAGCTCAAGGTCAGGCCATCAGTGAAACACAAACAAAAACCTTTAACAGTTAGTTGATGCATGATGTGTCATTATTAAGAAAAAAAAAAACATTAAAAAAACATTAGGCTAAGCTCCATAACTGACAATAAACTACAGAGCAATCACAATGTCTGACTGAACCAGTTGTCATACTGACATGGTTTCCTTTTGGGTGCAGCATTACGTGGAATTTGTGGCTGTTTGGGGCTCTACTGCGCCATCTACTGACCCTTTAGTGAAACTGCATCATATATAATAACTACTGCCAGGCCACACGTCTGAATACAAGGGACCCAAGAAGAATTTGGACACTTAGGTCACACATAGAAATGTAAAAATGTAATATCAAAATATCAATCCAAATGAATTTATAAAAGCACAAGCACACTTTTCAAGCAAAACATTCCACAATTCATGTTTTTATAGATATCAAATGAATAATCAACCACTGCATGTTAACTCTGTAATATCAATCCCTCTATAGCATTGTATGTCATTCATGCTGTGAATTAGGACAGTGAATGACACATCTACTATTTGAGGTGTAACTGAAAGCTTTCATATCATGTGCTCATCTAAAGATTTCCGCTGGCTTCCCTCCCCCTCTGTCTTCACTCAGCTCTCTGTCTCCACAGGGTAAATAAGGTATTTGATATGCTAATGATATGCTCTGGTCCAACAAAGAGCTTCTGCTCTCATGTGGGGCCGACTCTTTTGACCATTCACAACCAGCTGTTTGCTCTCTTTCTCCACACATATTGGCCCAGTTGTGAGAAAATAAATTAAACTAAATATTTATGAACCAGATTATAGCACCTCTAGAGGAGATTCCATGGAGATGGTATTTAAAAATGCATGCCTCATTTATTGAAGGTATATTTTCAACATTGTGTTGTTTTAACACTGTCATGAATTAAATTATATTATCATTGACACTGATGTCAGTGTCAGTGTCATTAACATCTGGCACAGATGACCCAACACACATATACACTACTGATATCAGAGTACAGTCTGCAAGGTTCATGTCCATTAGGGCTGCACGGTTATGACAAAAATCATAATTGTCGATTATTCCCTTGAAATTGTAATTGCGATTATTAATTACGATTATCACAATTTACATTGAATGATGTTTATACCATTGTTTGATGCAACTGCCTGCCGTATTTTTATATGAAAATAAACAAGCTGAAAACACTAACTGAAAAACCTTTAGTGCTTTTCTATAGTATTAAGCCTCAAATGTCAACTATACATCGGATTGGTTTCTTATTTAAGTTATAAAAAAAGTAAAAATATGAATGGCATTATAATGTTATACTAAAACTAAAACAATGTAAAAACCCTTAAGATAACATGTAGAAAGAAAAAAACATATCTTAAGCGTGCAGAATAACTAACATAAGTGAACTTTGAACGATTAATTGCCGCTTTGAACGATTACGTAATTGTGGCATCCATAATTGTAACTGCGATTAGAAATTCGATTAATTGTGCAGCCCTAATGTCCATTGTCTCATTTTGGCAAACACTCTATGGAAAGCTAATTGTTTACTGTGAAACTATTCCAGAATTCACACTTAAAAACACACTCTTCAAAATAAAGGTTCTTTATTAGCATTGATGGTTCCATAAAGAACCTTTAACTTAACCTTTAACTTTCCATCGCCATCTTTTATGGCATTGCAGAAAAAAAAAAAAAAAAAAAAAAAAACCTTTTGGAACCTTTATACCCAGCTATAGGCCAGTAGGTTGAAGCTGGTGGAGGAAAGGGCACCACCCTCTCATCTCATGCTGAGCCAAGTCTTTGTGATCTGAGATCTGATCACATGCCCATCTGTCCAGCTCTCAACAACACACATTCTCTCATTCATTAGTCAAACAGCAATCTGTTTGCCATGGCACACATCTACCTGGCTCCAGTCCATTTGTGTTCTCATCACATCCCATCACAGAAACAATATTTGGGTGAAGGGAAGACCGGAGTACTAAAAAACATGAGCACAGCCAGTCTCCTTCTATACAAACTGATGGTTTACGAAATATAGGTCAAATGTGAGTGCGTGTGATTGGAGCAACAGGCATTTTGGGATGAATCATGGAATAAATGCTTTAAAGTAAAAAAGTCTGCCACCTATCTGTGGAGAAGTGCTAGTGCCAGAGTGCAGCTTTCTTGTGAAGTAAGAAAGAGAGGTGCTTTACTAGGGAAATGGACAATTATTACTAGGATTTCACCTGTTATAATATCTTGTCAGGAATAAAAAGTGCTGAGATACTCAATTGAGTATACTGTGTCAAATTATAGTATCTTGCTAAAACATACTTGAAAGTAAAAACTTTTCATACTTTTAACAGTGCAATTTACGAGCATTTGAATTTAAGAAGTAAACCTTTTTCTTAGTTTCAGATTAGACTGATGAAAGAAAGAAGCTAAAGAGATTTTCTCAAGATGCCCAAAACGTAACTATTTTCTCAGTGTCCTATAAGGCTCCAAAACACCAAATTAAGCTAATCAGAAACTTGTCTATAAAAACTGTAAATTCAGTAGCAGACATTTTTAAATGTAACTGTTGACTTATCCGCAAACATGGTTATAAGTAAAATTATTTGCTTAGGTGAAAGACTAATATTTGTGACTAATAGTTTAACGTGATCTCAAGATAATTCGTATGTATTTTACGCAAAATGTGGAGCTATAAAACGTTCATTTACTTACGTTTTTACAGGCACTAAAACGTACTATACTGATGTATTTTCAGCATCTAAACGTACAAATAGTTAAGTATTTTCAGCATTTAAATGTACAAAACTGACGTATTGACAACACCTAAAAATGAATCCTTATGAATATTGAAATCGCTGCACTAATTTTATTATTAGTTAGGGTTGCCAACCGTCCCGTATTAGCCGGGACGTCCCGTATTTTGGGCCTAATTGATTTGTCCCGTATGTGCCCTTCACTGTCCAGTTTTTTACTGCTACCGCTGGATCTAACCACTGACGATACAACAGCGCAGTGCTGATCACTTGAGAATGATCACCGATACCTGTCATCATCCAATCACAGCCCCCTCACGCAGTATACGTTAAGTATATCAGAAATCGTGAACATAACTGTTCGAGGAAGGCTGCGCAATCCTCTGCCGGCTCGTCGCTCCCACCTCACAGCAAGCGGCGCTCACGCTAACGCCAATTCCGTCCGTGTTTTGACGAGCACAGAACACTGTTTAGAGTCCCAGCCTCAAAGGAGACAACAGAGCAGTGGATTTATTTATTTACTTACTGTATATTGCTGCTGCTGCCACACAGATCTAAAATAAAAAAGCGATTTATTTCCAGCTGTTTGCCTTCACAGACATAACCGACTGTTTTTGTAACTCATGTGTGTTTTTAAAGTAAACTTGTGTGTGAAAGAGAACTTATTTCAGTACTCACATGCTGTGACAGCCGCTTTCTGTACGTGTGCACTCAGAAAACCGTATATCAGAAGTTTAAACTAATATTGTTTAAACGTATGATTTCTAGTGATGTTCGATTTTTGAAAGAGTCGTTCTTTTGAGCCGGTTCTCAGGAAGTAACCGGTTGAGCCGGTTCACAAAATCGAACGGAATCGAACTTTAGTTCAGGGTTGATGACGCAGGACGCACAGCCGAAGTAGCACGTCCATGTACAGGTACCAGCTGTAATGGCGCAGCTCTATTCTGGTATAAAGGGGGCGGGGAGCAGCATCTCATTTGCATTTAAAGAGACAGGCACGGAAAACAGAGTGTTTCTGCTTCCACTCAAAATAGGCATTTTCAAAATGATATAATAAATGATCTGTGGGGTATTTTGAGCTGAAACTTCACAGACACATTCTTGGGACACCAGAGACTTATATTACGTATTGTAAAAAGGGGCATAATATGTCTCCTTTAAGTAACTAATAGCATAATTCTTAACCTTGGACCTTATTCTTGAAACACAAAATGACCAATACAAAGGTGTCAAGCACCAAAAGCAGCCCATATTAAATCTATAAGCTGTCTTTAATTGAAAAATATGGATTTTCATGCATACTATATATGTGTGTGTGTGTGTGTGTGTATACACGGTCACTCACCCCCCAAATCGGCTCTGTGAAGTAAATGCTGCTCCACCTGAAAGCACGTGAAAATACCACATTTAATAACATGTTTTTACTCCAAACTCACTTCATAACGTCTGTCGAGTGTTTGAAAATAAATCCTTCTGTGAGATGATGTGGCTTCTGACACAGAATAAGGCACGCAACATATTTCATAGCATTTAAGCAGTGATAAAGGCATTGCATTAGCATTGCATTGTTATATACTTTATTATAATAAAAATTAGAATAAGATGAACTCGGATAAACCATATATTGTCATAGTCGTGTGTTTATTAGCCACGTTGAATTAATGAAAGCAAATCTTCTTTTTATTCAGCAATAGCTATAGGGATTTCCTGGGTTTCTTCTGCTAGGCGTATTTGGAGTTTCAGCGCGAGAGCGCCCTCTGGCTTTTGGATGGAGATTTACTGCTGATCACAGAACCGTGCTTCACTGAAGATACACATGACAATCGCAGCTTCTGCCTAATAGCAATTTATCGCCTTTGCGATTTAATTTCGATTAATCATGCAGCCCTACTTTAAACCTTAAAATAAATAACATTTCTGCAATCGTTTTAACCTTTACTTGTCATGTAATGTTTTACTTTGTTTGCCATGGGCCACAAAAGGCGCTTTCTCCAATATGCTGTGACTGACAATAGAACTATAAAATACACCAAAAAACGTAACATAATTACGAAATGAAACCATTTTATTAGTGCGCTGTAATCCAAATATTCCGAATCCATACGACTGCGAGGAGGAAACCACCCCCCCGACCCAAATCCAAGCCTTTATTCGGCGAACTTCATCTCCATCCCAAGCAGCGAGTCCAGTGACCGTGAACAACAGCAAAGCCCGCGCTGACTGACGCAATCTTTACAAATTCAAATGTTGCCGCTTCAAGAAACGACAGGTTTTACGGCAGGATAATCGAAGGCTCATTGGCTCTCACCTGCATTCGTCACAGATTGCGACATGCCATGTTTCTGGTGAGGTGTGTTTGAATGATGCGCCGCACACCTTCACGAGTTCACGGAGTGGATCGGTAAAATAATCTGGATACGATGTACAGCGATTAACAATTTAAATTCTGCTCTGCACCTCACACAACCCTACTGTGTAGGTAGGTAAACCTAGAGATGGTGAAGTAAAGCGTTCTGAACCAGCGACGCTTTCAATACAATTGTATCGGAAAAAGGTATATTACTTGAAACTTCTCAAAGCGGTTTATTCTGCGGCCATCTAGTGGTCAACAACTTCCAAAGTGTTATGTTCCATTACAGCCGCTGGTTTCACATCTGGTTCTACAACTGATTCTTTGTTTTATTATAATTTATATAAATAATGTTTATTATCAAAGTCATTCATTTGCATCGGTGTAATGGCACTAAATTAAGTCAAATAAATTAAATCTGTGATCTGTGTATTTTAACTCTGCCTCAGTCCTTAGACTGTTATTTCATTTTGAGCTCAATATATAGGCTACATTTCGATCAAAAAAAATAAAAGAAACAATGCTAACACATTCAAATGTAACATAATGTAAAGGAAACAGCACTGAGATCTGCTTTGTTTGAACCAGATTTTCAGGCGAATGAAGTTTCGGACGCCATAAATCACGTGCTTTTCAAACGAACAGTCGATACAGTGCTGAGGCTTGTTTTTTTTTTTTTTTGTTTTTTTTGTGCATGAGGCTTTTATACCTGAAACAGAAATAGTTATGTTATAAGTTTAAGAGGTGGAGTGGGATTAGAGACTATAAAAATGTTTTAATGCTATATTGTTACTAAAATGGTTATTTTCCTGTATATTTCGGTCAATTGCATTTTATATCCTTTTATATTTACTATAAAATGGGTAGGTAAAGGGGTCTAAAAATCTAAATTGCTTAATGATAAAATGATAAAAATGCATTGATACAAAGGGTAGTTAGGTTTGGGGGTGGGTTAAGGGGTCTAAAAATCTAAATCGTTTATTGATAAAATGATAAAAATGCATATTCGCAATAAAACGGGTAGGTTTAGGTTTGGGGGTTGGTTAAGGGGTTTAAAAATCTAAATCGCTTATTGATAAAAATGCATTGATATGAATATTTTGTTGATATAAACCTAGGGCTAGGAAAATAAATCGATGCATTGCAAATCGAGAAACGATTCAGCATCGATTCTGAGATTTTCTAAAGACATCGCGATTCTCTCTTGAATCGATTCTGAGTTTAGTTTTTAACAGCAGATGGCACTGCGTGCTTTAGAAATAGCCGTTTTCTGCTTGCTTCCAGTTCCTTACACGTACACCATTTGAACCTAAAATAATCAATTATAAAGTTCGAAAAGGTTGAAGCGAATTACAAGGATGTTCACAGTGGGCTGTGTTTACATTAATCTGGCATCATAAAAGCATTCTGAGCCGAGGTGAAATTACATGACTCAGCCGAACGCACAAGCGCTCTTCTTCGTGAGCATTTGAGTGTGCTGTTAAAAACTAGCCTAGAGTGCCATCTGCTGTTAAAAACTATGATCAGAATCACGATGCATTCCGAAAATCTCAGAATCGATCCACGAATCGCGATGCATCGATTTATTGTCCCAGCCCTAATATAAAAGATACGAAAATATTTTAAATTTTTTAGCAAAAATACGTAACGATTTGTACGTATTAAATGTTGAAATACGTCTAAATTGTATGTTTTAGCGTCAATAAAAATGTACAAAAATGTACGTTTTGTGCTTGTAAATGTTACGTATAAATACCTATGTATAAACAATGACACCACGCTGAATAGTTTCTGCACTAAAATGAACTGAACTAATTGATAAAGTAATTAAAGATGCTATGAAATTCACCGTTTTCTAAATGCATGTAATTGACCTTTGCTATGAATAATTTATTCATGCACATGTAATTTTTTTTAAGCTAAAAATGTTTAATCAGAATTTCATAACCATCCACTTAAACATCAGACTTCTCTCTGGTGACGTATACCAAAATTCATCAATCATTTAGTCCGCTTAAACCCTTTCTAACAATTGACTGAGCTCACAATTAGATCTGCCTCCTTCAAATCAACTGATGGACAGAACCAAGTCTTGGCCTACATTTTTTTCTTTTTCAACAAACCACTACATATGTAACAATATGAAAGAAAAGATCTGTTGCTTCTAAAATGAAACTTCAACACAGAGTTGAGAAATTAGTTTAATGTTTTCTGAGATTACACTTGACTCCATTTGTGATTTGCTGTTGCAAATCTGCTTGTTATCTTGACAAGAAATGCTCCCCTTTAACGATTTTGCTCAAGCTTCCATGTTCCTCACAGATATTAATCACTGGAAACACAAACAGATATTTGAATATGGTAAATGTGTTATTTCAACATGCTCTTCCCTCGAGCAGAACACCTGACCCAAATATTCCATCCATTATGGAAATATCATCTCTTTTTGGAAACCTTAATGTTCACAGTACTGGTTCTGTGGCTATAGCTGGTCAAACTCATTTTTCATCATATCTGTAGACTGATTCCTCATTCTGGCCTCCTGGAACACAGACTGAGAGAGAAGGAATGAGGAGCAGAGACAGAGAAGTGAAAAGAGAAAATAGAGAGAGACAGAGGGAAAGACAGGATCAAAATTTCCAGACGTGTTTTGCCAATCCCCGCTGTCAACCTTCAATTGCCTTTTTAGGCATTGCAGCATGCATTAAAGGCATAGGTGGGACGAGGGTAGTGCTTACCTGTAGTAAACACAATGGTCAACGGGACAGCTAATTAGATCAGGGGTTCCTTGTGGCTTCCCCCAGCTTCATTCACACAGTCCTAAAGTAAAACAAGGCAGCAGCTAATTGGTTGGGACTGCCAGCTCCAAGAGGGAGACCTGTCTGTCATTACCTGGCCTGTGCTTCTGCCTCTCTCTTTACTTGGGTGCCCCTCCCATCATGCCCACAGACTGGATTTCCTTTTTAGGGCATAGCTGTCACAGACCTGGAGCAGGCTCTGGATTCCCCTAGCTTCCTTTCTTATTCAGTTCACCCTGTTTCCTTCTTCATCCCTCTCTTACTGTCAGAATGTGTCGAATTTTCTTGGTTTATCAACAAGCATGCTACCAAACACATTCCATAACACAGTAACAATTCATGATATTTGATGCCATTTTTAGAATTGTATTTAGACTGAAAGACTTCTCTGATTCACATTCAATTGAAGAAGCTACACTGGCATAGTAAACTGCTTTAATCATCAGAAGACCATTTTTTCTTCCAAAAGACTAAACAGCAACACAACCCCCAGATATAAAAAAACACCTATGAACTGCAAAATAATGGTGTGTTCAAGTCATGTCAGGAAAGATCGTATTCGTGAGTTGAACACATATGAACGGCACCACAATGTCACAATTACAAGTGGGGAAACTCAGGATTTTTGTGAGTTTCCGAGATGAGAGAGTATCATTGAGATAAGATGGTGGACACAAAGGATGCAGCATCTGTAGTTGTTGGTTAATTTGTTAAAATGTATGAAATTAATATTTTTTTATTTACAGTAAAAAGTTGCATATACAAAATTTATTGAACAACATACAATTACAATATCATATATAACAATTCAGTTTACAGTTTAAATCTTTAGAACATTTTATAAAAACATAAGCAAAAACACACCTGATGCACAAATTTATTCATAATTTTGTAGAAGTAGAGTTTAAAGAGCTTGCTGTATTTTTTGTAGAAAATGTGCATTGCCATCTTGCTCTGACCAAAGTGATCTGCACCTGACATCATAATTGCAATTTCCCAACTTATAAAATACAAACTTCTCAGGAAGACTTGAATACACCAATAGTCCTGATCCATGAGGCCAGTGTGCAACAAAATATTTAGAAGTCATTTATTCTAACGTAATTATTTTGAGGATTCTAAAAGTATCACAGACATTCAGAGAAAACATGATTTGATTATGATTATTCAAGTGATTAAATCAACAGTTTTTCTGTAACTGTCAAACAAGTGGAATGATAGTATTTGGGGTAAATGGCCGCCCTGTTTAAGGGGCTGAAGGAGTGAAAACCAGTATGGTCAAAAATGCCACCAAAACACAGTTAGATTGGTTCAGGAGGAGGAAGTGTTTTCTATTACTAAGAAGTAACAGACTGCAGCAATCATAATGGAGATTCAAGTCTGAAGTACACCTATACAATCAATGTACATTAAAATGTAAGTGAAATGTACAGAACTACTTCTATAAACATCTAGAGATAGACCACTACTGCATTTACATAATTTGTAATCAAACCAAACTTATCAAACCATTTCTTTGTAAACAAATTGTTGTTTCATCAATATTCAACAAGAAAACTCTGACTGTACTTGACCTTACAAATGAACATTCCATTTAAACATTCATAAACTCCATCCAGACTTTACATGACAATGGTTTTCCAGAGTGCTCTTTTTCCTTTCTAACAGACAGCAATATTTAGACCCAAAAGCAGGTGAAGTGACGTCAGCCCTCATCCAGTAAACAGAGCATCAGCCAGTCAGTCATACATAAAGAGTGGTGGTGGGATGGGCACACACTGTATGAAGGCAGACCCTCCCAGACTCGGCCTGTCATGAAAAAAAATGCTTTTTCCATGGCTTAGCAAGATTATTGCAGCAGTCACGGTACCCTTAAAGGCCTCTGACTGACCCTCTGTTGCCTGCGGCAGTTGGCTTGGCTGTGTTTTTAGGGAGGGAGGGAGGGAATGAAATGCTGCTGAAAGAGAGGGGATCAGGGTGGAGAGGCTTTCCAGTTCAGAGATGGAGCTAAAAGAGAGAGAGGCCAGGCATAGGGCCAGCCAGAATACTAAGCATCTCAATTTCAATTCCCCATAAAACAGCAGAGCCCCGAAAAACAGGCGTGCCTCTCCCTTTTTGAATTGTTCGTGCACTGAAAAGAGGAAAGATCCTATGCTTACCAGAGAAGGCGTGTGAAAAGCTGGTTGCATTAGTCAAAAAGTAGGTCACAATATGGAAGATTCAGCTTTAATAAAGTCTGAATATGAATAATTAACGGCATTAAATCCTGAATGACGTGAATCAAATTAGTTGGCTTAAAATGCTAATTCCCCACTTGAATGCGCGATTCCTGAATTGCAAGTCAGTGAGTTTTAAAGCTTTCTAAATATCAGCAGCCTTTATGTTCACTTTGCGGCCTCATTACATGGTTAACGGGCCCGAGTATTCCAGCTGTGCAAAATGTGCATTATGTAACATGAGGAAATGGGGATGTTATTCCTGACCTACATTCTGTATGTTGGGAATGCCTGCACTGAGCGATGTTGTGAACTATAGTCCTCATGTTCAATCTGTTTTTAAACACAGTTTAGTCACCTTAAACAGCATTTGGGGGCCTTCAAAACAAATGTCTTATTTTTGGATCCATTACGGTATTTTTCTTATGTTATACAGTTTTAATAGAAACAATAAGGAAATAGAATCTAATAAGGTTAAAATATTCATTTCCCAAGATGTTTCTAAATTCTGTACACTTTGCTCACATACATTGAATGGTTAATGCACATTTGAGTGGCTGTTGACTGATACAAGGGCTTAACTCTTAATTACAGGGACATCAGGGTCAGCTTTCCATGAGCAAATAAGATTTAGTTACATAAGAGCTGCAGGTAATTCTAGTGGCACTCAGGGAACGTCTTGCTGTGCCTCCATGAAAGTAGACTTTGACATTGGCAAGCATTCACCCAAAAACCACTGTTTCATCCCACAATGTCAAGTTGATGATTACCATGCATATGGGCTCAGCCATACCCACCCTAACAAAACTTTTGAGTCAAGAGTCATGGGCACAATCTATAATTTTCCTCTCTAAAGAACAGTTGTGGCACTGGGCACAGTGAACACACTGAGACCTAAACATAATTCAGACTGGATCTTCATTGACAAATGTGGTCACTCACTTTAGTTTTCTCAGCCAAAGGGAGAGGGGAAATCTTTTGTGTCCCTCAATCTTAAACGTGACACTGGTTCAGTCAATAATCAACAAATAACAATCTGCTGAGAGGAATTTACCACCTCGTAAACCAAAGGAAAAGCTGCTGTGGCCACATCCACAAGTCAATTCTGAAGATACTGTATATGGTTCTGCTACAGCACAATGCCATTTTCTCTCGCAAATCCAGCTGAAGGAAGTGACCCCGAACTCTTTTAAAGATCTCAGCCGCTGAAAATCAATTAGCATATTATGTCATGGAATTTTGTGGAGAAAAGGGAAATCAGAAAGAAGTCAGAGCTTACAAGGCAAGAGTCGCACGTCTTCAGAGCCCAAGTAAAACACAAGCTGAGGGTGCAATGAATGAGACACATGCTTTGATGACTAAGTTTGGCAATCACTACCTGCTAGTCCTCTCCATATATGGAGGCTGAGAAGTTGAAGATAAAGCTATGCCCCGCCCACCAGCTCTCTACTCGTAATTGTTTGCTGTCTAAACAGTGTAAGGAGGGGCCGAGCATGAGAGTGACGGTGCGAGTATGAGAACGTGTGCTTGTTTGGGAGCGGTAGATTAAGAGTAAAAGTGAGAGAGATTTTGAAAAAGAGCGAGAGACTGTTGATAGTACATCTGGCTTAATGGACTGTGTCAAGCGTTAGTGTGTGAAAGTGCAATGTGAACGAATGATGTTGAGAGAACATGGCAAAACACAGAGAGATGAAATCATCTATCTAAAGTTGAGACATCATCAGTCATCGTTGCCTATATATGGATATGACCTCGCTGTCATTATTTAAAACCACTTCCTTCTTACTCATAGTGAGGCAGATTTGGAGGCAAACCTTCAGTTTTTCACTAAAGAAATGAATGGGGAACACTGTTGCTTTAACTCAAATAAACAAAACAGAAATCCAACTGTAACCTAAATGAAATACTACAAACAAATATCAGAAACATTTCTGTATATTGTGAAGGATGAATTGACAAAATACTCAAATATGCAAGCATGTGTGAAGGAAAGAGACTCACATTGTGCAGTTTGAAACTGCAGCAAACCAAAAGTAAAAACTTCTTTGTTTAATTAAAACTCCCCAGCATCTCTGACCAAGCGCTGCTTCATTCATTAGGTCTAGAAGTTTCAATCTGATTTCCATGAGAACGTCCCATGTGACAAGTGCCTTGAATTCTTGACATTGTTACCATGTGACACACTTAAAGATTTCCTTTTATGGCGGTTGCTGTTACATCGACCAGAGGGCGAGGCCTTACACAGCCAAAGTGCACAAACCATCTACAGTAAAAGCCCTTGAGGAAATAAATATGAAGAATCCTTTTGCGGACAAAGTTAGAGGACAAATGCAGCACAAGCCAAGCTGAAGTTCTTGTTATATTGCATCTTATCTCTCTCCATGAAAATTCTTCACATATCTGGTGATGTCAAGGGTTCCTATCATACTCAAATGTCAAACACAGTTTTACAGGCCTGTGTATGAAAACATTTTAATTTTACAAAAACGTAATTGTAAATGACATTATATTACACTGTTAAATGTACATTACTTGTAGAATATTGTACATTTACAAAAGACACTCTTTCCGTTGGCTATTATTCTGAGCTTTGTGCCACACCTGAGCCAAAATAGCTCCCAAATTGCTCTACAAGAAAGGACTTGTCTATTTCTTTCACGTTGCACAGTCAGTCAGTGCATTTCAAGTCACTGAAAATAAGTTAAAGACTTGCAAGGATTGTGGCAAAAGGTTTCAAACAGAGCAGTCATCAGAAAACCTTAGTGTGGTTTTCCTTTCGATTACTCATATTTTAAACACAATGTTATGCTAAGTCCCAAAATGAAAGTTTTTTTTTCAGCATTATGTTAATGAGTGATGAAATGAGATGCACATATAAAACAACTAAACAAATAAATGCCTTCTGGTGGAGGGAATTATATTCTTTTTTAAAAATCAGGCAATACAATTAGACAATAAACATGGTCTTCATAAGCTCTTTACCAATTCTGCTTAAAGTAATAAAGCACCCATATGAGGTGGGCAGCTGTTTACAAAGTAATAAAAAAAATAAAAAACTGTTTGTGTGCTCTAATGTTGTCTTTTACACATAAGTGAGAGTGAAACGTGCACTGCACATGGAACAGTAAGTATGTACTACTCATCTGTACATTCCTGAGTTGGCTACACTGTCACCACACCAGAATATTTGAATGTAATTTCCTGTGTAAACTTGCAGAAGAAATGTCATCCCTTAAAAATACACTTCCTGTAAGACATGCGTAGGTCATTCCCTTATTTGGCAACTAACAATGGCCTTTGGTTTTCATGCGGTGGAATTTGAATCTTTTAAGGAAGGAGCTACATTTCAATGAGCATATTTACTTGACTGGGTCAGATCTGAATCTGTTGAAACTCAAAGTTAAGAAAATCTGTGTAAATGACAATTGTTTAGTAGTTAATTAGGTCAGTGCTCAGCTATTGGTTAGACTGGAAGTTAGAATGTATGTTTTGTGCACTGATGACCCAAACATAGGTCTCTGCCTTTATTAATGCTGGAGCTGGGGCTTGGTACAGCTCACTCAGTCTAGCCAAAGATGTTGAAAGTGCCACACCTAATCAGTTTCATGTAGACAGCACTCAGAAATGGCAGATATTTCATGCACAAGAGACATTAATACGAAACTCTTCAGAATAAAAGGTCTGATGAATAGGGTCATGACAAAATGACAGCAAGCTTTCATTAGAATATTTAGATAAAGGTTCCGGTGTAGTCAACATGACTGGTATGATTTGCAGACACTAATCTGGCAATTTCTTCTAAGAAAACCAGAGCTTTCATGAACTGGCCTTGCTGAAATATTCTTCAAGGATCATTTCAATCTTGCATTAAGTGTATGCTATGTTGAAACCGCTCTCTGATATGCAAAATTCTATTATGATGCAGGATCTCTTTTCCTGCTAGCATTACTCAACTTCCTGTAGCAGGCTTAGGCGATGCTGCTTGGCACAGTAATCTCTCCCATGCTGGTTTAAAGGCTGACTGAGTCTGGAGTGTGGACGTGCATGTCTGACTCATTCCAGGGCCAATCCCTGCTCAGCACTCCTCTCACGGGCAGACAGGTGGTGGAGGGTAGAATAACAGGCCTAGGGTCCTGGTCGAAAAGCAGTTATTGCTAGAAACTGACCGATATGGTAGTACCATCTCACATGCCCCTTTGGCTCTGGGTAAATCCCAATCCATTTGGAGAGGAAAATTGCAGGCCACACAGTAGTGCAACCAAATGCATTAATCCTATGTTCCAGTATGTCAACTGATCATAAGCATGCATTGATAATGCATGGGCTTACAATGGTAAATAGGCATTTTATGCAATCTCTGAAGAAATTCTATCAATATAAGTTATGTATATCTCAATAACAGGGAATCAGTAACATTTTTAATCTCATTAATAGCCTGTTAGCAGTAGTCAATGTGGGGTGGTGTGTCAATCATTGACGATTTTTATATTACTCAAGAGTGATATTTGTACATTTTTCTGTGACCACCCATGCTTAACATCCTTTCGTTCATGAACAAAATGCCACAGGTGAACTAATTAATTCTGTTTACTGCACATAGTGTATGTGGCTGTCAAGTGATAGAAGAACGAAGACCCAGTCCCACTACCTCAAGTAGTCATCAATCATTTCTCATGATTTGTCTTTGGCTTCATTATCATAATTTTCTAACCCGGAATATGATGAAAGTTTGCACAAATAGACATACTAACATAGACATCAGGTAATTTGGTCAGAAAATAACAAAATAACTCAAATAGCTCAAATAAACAAAATGACTTGAATAAGGTTTTGTTTATCTTTCTGAATGAGATTCAAAGATCCAAGGCATTAAAATGATCAGATTTTTACATCACTACAGTGAGTAGAACTTTTTTTTAAAAAGAGAGTGCATCATGTACACTGTAAAAAATGAGTGTAATTATAACTGTAAAATATTGTAAAAATGCTACAGAAAAAAACAGTTAATAGTTAACAGTAAGTTCCCATACTACTGTATATACAAGAAATTTTTTTTAAAGATCTAACCAGACATTTCATGTAATTTTACAGTACACTACTGTTAATTATACCATTTTTAGAAGAAAAAAGAATAAATCAATGTATAATTTACAGTCAAAAACTGTAAACTGATATTCCCAGAATTCCCTGCATGACTCCATATTAAGAAAGTATTTTGTTTAAATAATCATGTTTCTCAATAGTTTTTGTTATCAGTTATGTACATTTGTGTTTTAAGTGCCATGTGTGTTACCATGCTAGTGTTTTGTGTTTGTGTGAATTACTCGGTCTACCTTCTATATATACTTCAGCTTGTGGAAAAGCTACTTGTGATTAACTTTCATGGCTTTCTCTTTTACCACCTGCATTATTATGGTGGGTCAGTAATGTAAGGGACACAAAAAAAAAAACAAAAACCCCCCCCCCCCCCCACAAACCAAAAAAAAAAAAAAAAAAAAACAAAAAAATCCAAAAAAACCCAAAAAAAAACACAAAAACAGATTTAAGTAGCAGGAGAAACATTGTTGAATTTACCGGTTTACATTCAACATTTCTTGTTTGTAAATTACAGTTTTATACTGTAAAATTTAGCTTGTTCTGTAAATGTGTTTAGAGTTTTTGTGTATTTTTTAGAAAATTATTCTAGCACATACAGCAGCCAAAATTATTTCATAAAAACTACAGAATTAGTTTTACAGGGTAAACATTACAAGAAGGTGCCAAATCATATGCAGCATTAAAAGGATAGTTCACCCAATAATTTAAAATCCCGTATGACTTCATTTCTTCTGTGGAAAACAAAATAAGACATTCTGAAGAATGTTTTTGTCTGAATGTTTTGAAGAACTGTTTTTGACCACAGAATAACGTTTTGAACCCTAATGACTTTCATTTTATGGACAGTTCTTCAAAAAATCCTCCACAGGAGAAATAAAGTTATACAGGGTTGGGTTGACATGAGAGTAAAAAGTACCAGAATTTTCCATTTGTGCATGACCAATCCCTGCTCTACATGATAAATGGCAACAAACCTAGACTCAACAGGTATGCAGAGCTATGTTTGTGAACCTCCACCCATTAATACAGCAAAGAGGAAGTGAAGCTTTGGTATGGTAAGAAAGGACACAGTCACAACTGTTATGCTGAGGAACACAAATGAGGAACAGTGTGTTTTTTTCTTGGTCAGTATCAAATCCTGTTGCATATGGTTTGACAGCATAAACGAAGATACAAAAGATTTCTCTGTCTGCGATAGTTCAGCTCAGAATCACTTCGGAATATTTGGTTGAATGTAAAACCCCCATAAACGCATCTCAAAACAATCATTACTGCATAATACTTGAGTCAGAAATTTGTTTACATGCATATAAGGAGATGGATGAGTACATATGGATCCATTTGGGTCATAAAGTAGGGGGATAATCCAATCTCTAGACTAAGAGGCCAGCTGGCAGTATGTGACTTCCTTTCTAGCTTGAGTATCTGGCTTTACACACCATCAAGCAACAAAGTATAAGTGAATCTAAAATCAATCGGTGGTCCTTCTGCTATTTGTGGGGGGCAGATTTTGGCCTTCTGCTGTGCTTCAATGCTTGTTTCAAGATTAAGAGTGTTTCTGTTCAACACTTAAAAGCGTGGAAGAACAAAAGAAAAGGCTAGTTTGGTGATCGGGATAGTATATTGCTGAACTGAGGGAAATGATCAGTCAGACAACAAATGTCAGACAACCAACTTTCTAAATGCAATAGATTTCACAAACACAACACACACCCAGAAAGTGGTCTTTTGAGAAGAAATTCATAATTATGTTTCTTATCTTGTTGCAAGTGTTGCTTAGGTATCAGAAACAAGATAAGAACTTCAGCACTCTCAAGTACAATGACATTGTCATGGTGATAGCCGACAACATAATTTTTATTGCTCTGGACGTCTTGTGTCATGGAGCAAGGTTGAACATCATTAGGATAGTACCTTATTTAGAGATGAATGGGAACGCTGAAGTGGGGGAAGGCAGGCTGCTATCAGGGAAGGGTGGTGGTCCTCTGGGGAACTATGGACTCACAAAAGCACATCTGCTGTAACAAGACCCCAGTCCAATCTACAAAAGTTACAAAGAGAAGCATGGCCGTTCAAAATAAAAATACACAGACTGCATTGGAAGATGCATGTCACATCACATTAATCACAGTTTGGTGCCTAGTTACTATTTACTAATCTTACAGCAACTTGTGTTTAGGATGGACGTTTGGCATTCTTTGAAAAAAAAATGCTGGGGGATGGGAGGAATAGGCCATATTGATGAGTATATGTCCTGCTTGTAAATAAAATACTTTTAGACTTTCTTACTTTTGGGCTTATATACAGTAACTATTATCTCAATAAATCTTTCAATGTCATGCATGGTTTAATTGCTGATGCTAAAATGTTAATACAAATAAGTTACGTTTGTTGTGCATTGTTTGAGCCATAATTTATACTCAACTTTTGATATCTAAGGACTCAGTTCAGAGAAACTCATTTCATGTATTTTACAGGAAAAGTGCTCAAAACTTTAAGTGTCCTGTTAAAAATGTTGTAAATGTACTGAAGACGAAAAAACATTAATATAAGCCACAAAACCACACTATCCTTGATATCAGCAAGAGATTTTGACATAATCAGCTGTTTTTGTTTATAACTGCCATTGAAGGCCATGTGCATTACTCCCAAGTTACACATTAAAAAGTCACATGTAGCTTCCCAACATCACTGCTGTTCAAGCACAGCCTTATCTATTATTCAAACTGTGGCAACATCTGAAATATGCAAGAAATATTTTTTATTTAATGAAGTTGACCATGAACCCCTACTCTGTTTTCTTATGTAAAGGAAACAATGTTTTCAAGATTTTTTTTATTATTATAAATCTCTCCAGCGAATAAGTCAAAAGTTAATTTGTCTGTACGGATATCAATAATGTGTAATATATTTTTGAATGAGAAACCAGCCTTGCCTTGAAACAGCTACATCATTTTTCAATGGTCAAGACCAAGACTTGAATGCTAACAGTTAACCTCATGTCTAATATAACCCTGGGTTAGGCCCACTTACAGCCCTCAACAACTACTATCCTCTCCCTTTATCATCTTTATCACATAACATGCACACACCTAAGCACGTAAAAAGTATTACTCCTGTGAATTTTGCGTAGGCAACTCACAATTACAGGAATGCACGCCAGGTTTCACTGCACTTTCATTGAAAACATTACCTAATGAACTCAGACCAGCTAAGTTAGTTGCTTCTCTACCACAGTATACAGTCATGTCACTTTGTTATCCTCACTTCAATGAAAAATACCCCTATTTAGCATAGAGAAGCACTTGGATAACCACACATAAGTAGTATGGTATTATTGTGAATACAGTAAGAAGTAAATGACCTACAGAGCTGCTGCTGCTGCTGCGGTGTTAGATTGTAAACACAACACAGAATCAAGGAGGTGTCCATCACTATGACCAATACTAGACTTTTTGAAAGACTGAAAAGAGCCTTACTGGCGTTATCACAACAAAATACGTGAATACGGAAAGCAACGTATTAAAATTCGGAAACAAAAAGGCCAATTTTGATCAAAATGGCCTAGGCCCGGCTCTTCAAATAGTCTACCTTCCCCTTCTTTCACTCTCAAGTTGCGAGAAGCAAGTGTAGCAATGTGCACGCGACAGCCGGGTGTGTGACGCTGGACCAATCAGAGCGCAGAGCTCCGAAAGTTTACCTTTTATGGCAAGAGCCGGGCATCTGCCGTGGTATAAAAGAGCGCGCCCAGCCTTTCAGCCTCACTTTGAGCTCCTCCACACGCAGCTAGTGCGGAATATCATCTGCCTGTAACCCATTCTCTAAAGTCGACAAACCCCCCCCCAAACCTAAGGTGAGTTGATTTGTAAGCTTTTATTACGTTATTAATTCGTTGATGTTAATTCAAATGTATAATTCGAATGTACAAATGAAGCTAGATTGAGTTATTAGGCTCAGGTAATTTAACGTTGCCGGTCATTTGGCAGTTTACGTCAAGTACAAACTTTGCTTGAATGTTAGTTATTCTGTATTAACGTGTGGTGATTTGTTATACATGTCTGCTATGCTATCTTAACTCCTGTGTAACTTGCTGGAAGTGACGGCACCCGTTGTAATTTAGGCACGACGTTGAATGGGCCGGTGTGAAATAAGTTTTCGACCCTTTTAACCTTAAGATGTGCCCTGGTTAACAGTGATTTAACGGCTGTAAATCTGACTGTACAGTTGTAAAGATGTTAGTGAGGCATGTTGCACACTTGATGGATAGCCGGCATGGGAAGCTCTTTGTGCAGGCAGTGCTGCAGCAGGGTGTGACCTACTTTAGCTAACGTTAGCCGGCTAACCAGCGTTCATCTGCCGCCTTTAAACTGATGAAACTAATATCGTCTCTGTTGATATTTAAGTGATCAAAGACGCGTCTCGGCTCACTTTCAGCACGTCTGACCCTTTTAGTGAAAATAGCTTTTTATAGCGTAGCGTGCAGCCCTTCAGTCTTTTCAGTAAGACTGAATAAGATTATTCAAGTGTTCTATATTAACTATTAAAGCTTTATTAAACGTAAGGTAACGTTAAGTTAGTCGGTTTTAATAACTCCAAAGTGTCCTGGTGAAATTTTCAATGGTGGTTATACTCGTGTCGGAGGAAGCAGTGTTTGAGTCATTGAAGGAGGCTTTATGACCTGAACCGAATGGGCTGAGGAAGATCGTGCTTTAGTGTGAGGTCTGCTCCGGACGGAGTCTTTGACATGACTGCAGGTCTGTGACGCAGTAGTTTTGGGCAGACACCCGTCGAAATTCGGTTGTGTAATTGATACCAGACGAGGATGGAGGAGGATGTAAAACTTCATTTGTGTAGCATTTAGGGAGTGGCCCTGGCGTGATGAATGTCGAAATCCGTTCCTTTTTACTAAACCCTACGACTCTGGCTGAGTGCCACACCGCCGGCAGCCGCAAAGCGGCTCAAACATTGCCTTTTATGGTAGTAGTGAGAATGCAGAGGGACTTCCTTTGTCTGGCATATCTGAGGCGCGCGTTGTCACTCTAGCACCCACTAGCGGACAGACTGTAGAATGCAGCACGAAACAGGAAGTTGACTCCACGTGGTCACATGCTCACGGAAACTCTTGCATGGCAGCTGTGCACTTATAAACGGGTGTTCTCATTCTTTTGCAGTTCAGCCATGGATGATGAAATTGCCGCACTGGTTGTTGACAACGGATCCGGTATGTGCAAAGCCGGATTCGCTGGAGATGATGCTCCCCGTGCTGTCTTCCCATCCATCGTGGGTCGCCCCAGACATCAGGTGAGAAACGGAGGATTCATTTCAGGCTGCTTAATGAGAATTATTTTTACTTCCAGGTCCTTAACGTTTATCTAATTAACACGCGGGGGGGTTTTGTGTTTTTTATTTTTATTTTTTTTTCTCGTTACAGGGTGTCATGGTTGGTATGGGACAGAAGGACAGCTACGTTGGTGATGAGGCTCAAAGCAAGAGAGGTATCCTGACCCTGAAGTACCCCATCGAGCACGGTATCGTCACCAACTGGGATGATATGGAGAAGATCTGGCATCACACCTTCTACAACGAGCTGCGTGTTGCCCCAGAGGAGCACCCCGTCCTGCTCACAGAGGCCCCCCTGAACCCCAAGGCCAACAGGGAAAAGATGACACAGGTTGGTTTTTGGCTATCAAGTGGTGCTTTGAAGTCTTGTCTGTCCTGTTACCTCATTTTAAGTTCTCCTGTTCATTCATTCACTTCCTCCAGGCTTTGTCCTCTGAGTGCCTGAGTTTCTCCTCTTTTGCTGGAAGCAGCAGGTTATTTATACTTTGCCTGCCTGTTTTGCAGTGTTCTGCCACACTTATTCTTTCTGCACTTTTGGTTTCTTTACTCCAGGTTTCCAACTAACCTCTGCATGGATGTGTGGATAGTGTTGCAACTCTTTTGAGCGTGACGTTAACTTCTCAAACCCGTTCTTTCCAGATTATGTTCGAGACCTTCAACACCCCTGCCATGTACGTTGCCATCCAGGCTGTGCTGTCCCTGTATGCCTCTGGTCGTACCACTGGTATCGTGATGGACTCTGGTGATGGTGTCACCCACACTGTGCCCATCTACGAGGGTTACGCCCTGCCCCATGCCATCCTCCGTCTGGACTTGGCTGGCCGTGACCTGACTGACTACCTCATGAAGATCCTGACCGAGAGGGGCTACAGCTTCACCACCACAGCCGAGAGGGAAATTGTCCGTGACATCAAGGAGAAGCTCTGCTATGTGGCTCTGGACTTTGAGAATGAGATGGCCACTGCAGCCTCTTCCTCCTCTCTGGAGAAGAGCTATGAGCTGCCTGACGGACAGGTCATCACCATTGGCAATGAGAGGTTCAGGTGCCCAGAGGCCCTGTTCCAGCCATCCTTCTTGGGTAGGTGTCCTGACAAACATTACCTGCTGTGTACTTCTAGATTTGATTTGGAGACTTGAAGAACTTGTTAACCATTCATCTTCCCTTTGCAGGTATGGAGTCTTGCGGTATCCATGAGACCACCTTCAACTCCATCATGAAGTGTGACGTCGACATCCGTAAGGACCTGTATGCCAACACTGTATTGTCTGGTGGTACCACCATGTACCCTGGCATTGCTGATAGGATGCAGAAGGAGATCACATCCCTGGCCCCCAGCACAATGAAAATCAAGGTGAGCTGTGCTCTGAACTTTGACTTGCCTCTCATATCGGTCTTTGTGGCGGCTGTACATCTTGCTAATCGTTCATCTCTCCACAGATCATTGCCCCACCTGAGCGTAAATACTCTGTCTGGATCGGAGGTTCCATCCTGGCCTCCCTGTCCACCTTCCAGCAGATGTGGATTAGCAAGCAGGAGTACGATGAGTCTGGACCATCCATCGTCCACCGCAAATGCTTCTAAATGGACTGTTACCACTTCACGCCGACTCGAACTGCGCAGAGAAAAACTTCAAACAACAACAACATTGGCATGGCTTTTGTTATTTTTGGCGCTTGACTCAGGATCTAAAAACTGGAACGGTGAAGGTGACGGCAATGTTTTTTGGCAAATAAGCATCCCCGAAGTTCTACAATGCATCTGAGGACCTTTTTTTTTATTATTATTAAATAGTCATTCCAAATGTTTGTTGAATGCATTGTTCTGAAACTTATTTGCCTCTATGAAGGCTGCCCAGTAATTGGGAGCATACTTAACATTGTAGTATTGTATGTAAATTATGTAACAAAACAATGTCTGGGTTTTTGTACTTTCAGCCTTAAAATCTTGGGTTTTTGTTTCTTTTTCTTGTTCCAAAAAAACGAAGCTTTACCATTCAAGATGTAAAGGTTTCCATTCCCCCTGGGCATATTGTAAAAGCTGTGTGGAACGTGGCGGTGCCAGACATTTGTTGGGGCCAACCTGTACACTGACTATTCACATTCCAATAAAATGCACATTTAAATCATCCTACTCCTGTGTGACTTTTGTTTATGCAAATTAACGAGTTGGTTTTTTTTTTTTTTGTTTTTCTTCCGGTTAGATTTCTCTTTACTTAAACGCCGGTTATTTTAGTGTTGTGGGCCTTCAGATTTCTTCAACTAGAGCACTTGGTGCAGTGGAATGTAGGGTACTTGGCGTTAAATGTACATTTAAGGTGTGGGGAGGGGGTGGAGTTTTTTTTTTTTTTTTTTTTTTTTTTTTTTTTTTTTTTTTTTTTTTTTTTTTTTTTTTTTTTTTTTTTTTTTTTTTTTTTTTTTTTTTTTTTTTTTTTTTTTTTTTTTTTTTTTTTTTTTTTTTTTTTTTTTTTTTTTTGTTTTTTTTTTTTTTTTTTTTTTTTTTTTTTTTGATTTTTTTTTTTTTGTTTTCGTTTTTTTTTTTTTTTTTTTTTTTTTTTTTTTTTTTTGTTTTTTTTTTTTTTTTTTTTTTTTTTTTTTTTTTTTTTTTTTTTTTGGTTTTTTTTTTTTTTTTTTTTTTTTTTTTTTTTTTTTTTTTTTTTTTTTTTTTTTTTTTTTTTTTTTTTTTTTTTTTTTTTTTTTTTTTTTTTTTTTTTTTTCTTTTTTTTTTTTTTTTTTTTTTTTTTTCTTTTTTTTTTTTTTTTTTATTTTTATGGATTTTTTTTTTTTTTTTTTTTTTTTTTTTGTTTTTTTTTTTTTTGTTTCTTTTTGTTTTTATTTTTTTTTTTTTTTTTTTTTTTTTTTTTTTTTTTTTTTTTTTTTTTTTTTTTTTTTTTTTTTACCTTATTTTTTTTTTTTTTTTTTTTTTTTTTTTTTTTTTTTTTTTTTTTTTTTTTTTTTTTTTTTTTTTTTTTTTTTTTTTTTTTTTTTTTTTTTTGTTTTTTTTTTTTTTGTTATTTTTTTTTTTTTTGTTTTTTTTTTTTTTTTTTTTTTTTTTTTTTTTTTTTTTTTTTTTTTTTTTTGGCAACCATAATCCACTTGATACTTTTATTCTCAAAGCGGCCTATAAAGCAGAATAATTTGCTCTAATGATCTTTTGAGCATCTCAGACCAATCTAACTGTACATGACCAAATTCTGTTCTGCATTTCCTAATTACAAATGGTTTTCAAAACTGAATGTTCTTAAATTTAGTTTGAAACTGCCTTTACGTTTCCATGGGCTAAAGTTATACCAAGGCTGCAGGAGGATGCCATTTTTACAAATCTTTGAGGTCAAAAATGTCTGCTACGGTGGCTGACATATAACGGTTCATGCATATAAACATGTATTGCCAAACATGACTTTGGGCATCTGAAGTATGTAAGAAAATGATCAAGCTGCTGTTAATTTTTTTTTAACTTAGGTAGCTGACCCAAGGAGTTAAATTATTTGTAACTTCATATCTCAACTATTTAATATTAATCCGTTTCTTACGGTATTAAGGAGCGGTTGTGAATGCGTAATTGCTCCTTTACATTGATAAAGTCTACATCTTTGTAAGAGCGCACACATTATGCCACCTTATGGTCAGATGAACGCATTTTAATTTGTGCGTTACATAAGTGTACAGCAGATGGCGCTACACTCACAGTAAAGTTTAAACTAAGTTCTTGCTCTGTAAGAAAACGGCCACTAAATCGAGACCAATGGTAGGCTAACTCAAGGTGTAAGAGACTCTGTTTTCTCCTGGGAAGAATAAAAATATATATATTTCAGTAAAAGTGATATGAAATAGAAAAATGTGGCACATATCCAATTTGCGCTAACAATATACTCTAATAAGTGGCTGCTGTTTTTAGGTTGATCCTGGTGTGCTTGAACTTGGTTATTGATGTAGTAGATACTTATAAATATGGGTGGCCTAGTTGCATATAATTTACTGCAAGCTGCTCCTCGTCTGACAGCACTTGATGAAAAATGATCAAGAGATGTTCCTGCTGTGTACATCTGTGCGAGTATACAGCATAATACAGATTGTGCTTTAGTAATAGCTAAGCTAGTAATAGCTGAGGTAACTTTCGGTGTATTGAATAACAATATTCCTTATTTATCTAACCAACATCCTACCATATTCTCTTTTTAGATTTCTTTTATCTGTATCTTTCATTACCGCTGACCATTTAATCATTTAATCATAAGCTGGCCTTAAATCTTTCATCTATTCATTAAGCAGCAAACATATATGATTTACAAATGAATGTTGCGAATCTCATAATCAGCCGAGTTCATCTGAATTCGCTCTCTTCCCCCAACACAAGCACACAATGTCATTCTTCCCTTCAACTTCCCACGCAGGGACGCAGGCCACGCGCGAATGTTCCCCTCCATTCACGATGAACTAATTACACAGAGGACAAGCCACTAATAAGTGAGTAGTGGGCGACAGAGGCATCAGCATTCACAGCGCTATTTCTCATTGATTGCGACAATTATTCGAGAGACTCATTTAGTCCTGTCCCACAGACATGAGCATTTGTGATTGATTGCTTAATGCAAACTAGACTGAAGGATGTTTTAATTTGGTTGTGATTTTATAATGAACAGAAGCGAGGGGTGCTGCCTGTGATATGGACGAGCTCCAGTGTCATTAGATCCATTGTGCTCGGGGCCCCTGAAGAGCTGTGGTCAAACGAGCACTGGAGGTCTCAGAACAATTTCGTGGTGCCTCACAGTGAGGTTTTCTGCTCACAGCAGCGTCGCCTCCAGGACAGACCCTCTATCTAACCAGTGTTATTTTAAGTCCTCATGAGTTCATAGTCATAGTTTTTAGAGTTATTAATATTTTGAATGTTTTTTTAAATATTTTGTTTTCATTTTAACTTTAAAGATTTTGTATCATTCTTATTTTTAAATATCTGTATTTTTTTTACAATTTATATGAATTATTTTTATATATTTTTATTAGTTATTATTTCAGTTTGAGTTATTTTAGTACAGCAGCTTAAAATTGGCTTTGCAATTAGCTAAAACAATATAAGATAAAATAATATTTCAAATAAATATTTTTAAATGAACCACCAATGAACGTCTTATTTTATTTTTAAAAGAATTTATTTTATTTAAAGCGAATCAGATTTGTTGTCACCTAACTCCAAAATAAATGGAAATATTTAATTAAAAGCCAGCCTGTCCTATACAGGTTTTATTCTTTATAATTTTAGTTTAAGTTAATTTTAGTTCAATAACTTAAAATAAATATAAAATGAAAATTGTATTTTTTTAACAAATGAAACCTGCTGTCACAACTCCAGTATAAACGGAACTATTTCATTAACCCTTGTGCGACCTTTTGGACATTTTTGTCCTTTTCAGTTTTTTTTTATTTTTTTTTTTTATCATTTTGCCTGTGTTATTGCCAACTGCATAGATTTTGGCACAGGTGTGTATTTTTATTGGAATTTTACTATTTTACTTCCATTACTTTTAATAAATCTGTTTTGCACTATACACAAAATTGTTCCTCTCAGGACATTAAGGACAAAAATGTCCTTAAACCCATTAAAACTGCTATTTTCGCAGTGCCATTTAACTGTAAAATGATGCAATTTTTGTTAATAGGCTTTCATTCTGTTGGCAAGGCGTTAAAACGTAAATTTTACAAAAATTTACTAGATGGTGCCATTTTTTTCAGGTTTGGCCTACAAAGCAAACACTTGCTTTATTCCAGTTTTCTGCATATTATAGAGCCAATTGGTTAATAATGCAGCTATAATTGTGTGGGTGTGTTGATATGGATGTCAGAGTGCGGTTTGTATGCGTGTCATAAAAAAAATTGTGTTGTGTGTGTGTGTGTGAAGTGTGTGTTCTTATAATATTTGAGAGAGAAAAACTCTACTGCAAATCACAATCCACCACTGTGTGCACCAGCAAGTTTTGGCTGGCACTAATTGGGAAAATTTGGTACGCGCCCAAACAAAATCTTACTGAAAGCTCATTTTTTGAGATATCAACCACAAATTTGGAACACAACTTGTTTAGATTTTTACTTTCATAAAATATATCTTTTATATAAAATATCGTTCATAAATCATTTTCATAAACTTTTTTTTACTTCAACAATAATCTGCCATGGATCTTCTTTAAAATGAGACCAAACTTAACTGTGCTCCCAAGCTTCACATTTTTATGACAGTTTTTTGACACGTGTAACTTATTTTAATTGACGCACAAGGGTTAAAAGTCAGTGTGATACAGTTTTTATTTAATTATTATTAGTTATTTTACACCAACTTAAACTAAATAGAAAGAATAAATGTTAACAACTAGCTATCTTTTCATTTCAGTTGTATGAATAAAATGATTAAAATATATTTTGTGACAAAGGTTTTTGATGGTTTTAGTTTTAGTTAACTATAAGAACCTTGATTTTGCAGCTGACAGAGGAAAAATGATCTGATTTTGAACTACATAAATATCTGTGCTGCCAGATGTTCAGTATCTGTGATGATCTAGGCCTTTTCTAACTTCAAGAAATAAATCTTTTCATCATACGGTGGAGTATAATTGATTGGTTACAGTGTCCTTGTAAAGTTTCATTTGAAAAGAGCGTCTTCCACTTTTAGTACAGAGTCCCATTTCCTGCAGAGCCCAAGGGACAGTTATAATGGCAGGTAACTCATCATTAGGAGACAGTTCTGCAATATGTTACAATACTTATGAGAAGCCGCTTAGATGCTTCTGTTTCCTTTTGCTCTTTATATTTTTATTTCAGTTCATATGAAATACAGCTTTTAAATGACTGTTTGACACAAAAAAGAATTTGTATTGTGAATGCACAATGAACTGCTCTTTTTCTATACTCTTTCTAGAATTATATGTAAAAATCTGCTATGTCACCTAACTCAAATATAAATTAAACCATTTCATTAAAAGCATGGGGAATGTGCCACACTCAAGGAAATTGAGAAAGATGTTGTCTGAAGTAATGGATAATCCACGAGGGCAACCAAACGCAAGCCAGTCTGTCCTCTGAGCAATTTAACTCTGGCCTCAAATTGAAAAATATTGAAAAAGTGAGACAAGCCATCTGAATGTCAAATCTTCAGCTATTCTAATAAATATCTCATCTTTCATCTTCTAGTCTTAGAATAATAAATCAAATCATGCAAATAAATAGATGCTTGATTCCAAGTTCAATTTGCTTGTGGATTAGAGGCTTTCTGAGCCGTCAGAGGGATTCTACACAATGTCCCTATTCACTGGATGTCACATTCATCATGGCTTTCATTACAGCTCTGCACAGGCTCGAATGATGTGCAGGAAGTTGCTTTACGCTGTCATTCCACAAAGTCAAGGTGTTGTGATCATCGCTGCATTTCTTTGTCTTGCACAACAAACACTGTCATTCCACTTTAAAAAGAATCAAACCAAGGATTCTTTATTTATCCATGCATTAAAGAAACAAATATTCACCATAAAAAATACGGTACCAGCGCTTCAAGCATTACAGGAAGCATTTTGATGCCTGTTCTGCATTTCATAACTGTAGGCCTGTTTTTCATTAACCAATAATATTAATATACCAGCCTACTTATACTACTAAAATCTGCTTTGTACCATAAATACTAATAACCACCATAATGACATGGAATAAAACAGAAAGCCACATGATGAATTAAAGATCATCATAATATCCCTTTCCATAAACAATTGCTAATGCTTTGTTGCAATGTTACCCTTACAAAGACAAAATGCCATCATTGTAACACCCGGCTGTAAACATTGACTGAACAACATACAATGTAACATACCCAAAATGAGCAAGTACTGTAAACTGTTTACAACTATTTACAGTAACATTACATGTCCTGGTAAAATGTATTGTGTTCATTTTAAATGCTTTTTACAATTATAGTACTAAAAACACAACAACTGAATTGCTGCAAATCATTCAAACTTAACTATAATGGAAAAACGGGTTATTTTTATTATTGTTAATGTTGTATATTTGAAAGACTTTTTAAAAGATTTTAGAAGACGCCAAACCCTGTGAGCAAATCAGATGGCGCAAACTCTCAATCAACAGCTGAAACTGCTATATTATAATCATCATGATCACAGCATGTAATCATTGCTTTAATTTGTGTTCATCATTTCTGTTTAAATACTGTCATTAACTAACTGCATGATATGTATTATCCTAGAACTAGTACATTTAGAACCTTAGAAGCTAGTACATTTCTATCATATGGACATTACTTTGACACACTCAGCTTTGATAACAGATTACCCTTAATTGTAATGTAGAAACATGCATTTTATGTAACGCTGCTTTGCAACGACACGCCTGTACAAACACTATACAAAAAATAAATGTGAATCGAATTAAATTGAATATTCAAAAAATAAAGAAATCAAGTATTTTTTGTACCATTGCGTAATGTATATACCATCACGTATATCATGTAAACATCATAACCTAAATCCCCAAAATGCACGGCTGTAAAGGGATAGTTAACCTAACAATAACAATTTTTGTAATTACTTACTCACGCTCATGTCATTCTAAACACCACACTAAGCTATAATATGGCATTTAAAGATGTGGGATATAACACCTGAGTCATACTCAAGTTTATTTTGATTATTGTTAATGTTATATATTTTTAAGATTTTAAAAAAGATTTTAGAGGACGCCAACCCCTGTGAGCATATCAGATGGCGCAAAATAAACACATTATATCTAATGTGATCTTTTGTCATTTTTGGAGCTTGACAGTGCTTGATCAGCACTCACTTTCATTGTATGGAAAACAGCAGCTTTCTTCTTTTTTGTTCCACAAAAAAAAAAAAAGTCAAACAGGTTTGGAATGACATATGGATGACATGTGATGACAAAATTGCCGTTTTGTGGCAACTATCCTTAAGTGGCTTATTGCATTACTGAAACACTTCTTATGTGGTACACAAAGGCATTTAATCATTATGTCCTGAGATAAAATGAGTGTTTTCCACTAATAACTATCTTATTATAACATTTGTGATATTATGACACCTGAATAGTTTTGTGGGAAGATTCTCTGCAGGCCCTAATCCTCTGACTCATCTCTTCACAGCCCATTGACCCTGCTGTCTTCATTTAAGCACAGCTTTGTGTTAGTTGTAATGTGCACACAAGTGAGTAACAGCAGCTCTCCTGTGCTCTGTTTGCATGTTGTCAGGGGAGCTTTATGTCACGCTCCAGCTCTGAAAAGATATACGTCCAATAAACATAGTGCTCAGTGAGGCCTTTACCAAAAAGTGCCATATGTCTTGGACATTTTATACATGCATGGTGTATGAATATGTCAGTCATATAGAACAGCCGCGGGAGCATCAATGTTATAAGGGCTTGTGAGATAGTGCCCAGATGGCACAGCAGGTGCAGAGTCCAGCTCTGGGCACATGGTTAGAATGTAACTGTAAAAAAAAACCACTTCATCCTTGAATCTATACATCTCCCCCCTGTGTTTTAGCTCACACCGCTGGAGGTGACATCCCTGCAGCATCCAAGACATTTACAGTGCAGTCACGAGATGGGAAGGATGAAATCTCAGGAAAAGGCAGCCAGACCCCCCAAAAAGCAGAATTATTTTTTGCTTAGCGGTCAGCCTTTTCGTCACTCCCTTGCTGCGTGACATTTACAGACAAAATGACAGAACAGAAGCTATCAGACAAATAATGGTGTCTTGTTTTGAGGCGGGGAGCATCACAGCTAACTAACACATCACAGCCGGGACACAAGATGGACCTCGACTCGTGCGTCACAATGTAGCATTCAGTGGTGGCACCTGTAGAACTGCATTGCTGTAACTCTTTCACTCTTCTCCATGCAGTTATAATGAATGAGGACTAACGCTTTCAAGCTTCTAAAAAGGCACAAAAGCAGTAAAGTAAATGCACGCGAAAAGTGACACCATATTTACTTATATATGACAAGCCATATACGATACAATAGGGTCGCCGTGATTTTGCCAAGTAAGACATGTTCCAGGATCAACATAAGACTTAACCCAATCCCTACCCCTAAACCTAACCCTACCCATAATTTATTCCTAAAAACAGTGTGAAATGATAGCTGATCAACAAGGGTGTAAAGCACCTAACCCTAATCGTAAGCCTAAAACAGATATTTCCTGAAAAGTAATCCCTCAATTCTGATTGGTTGATAGGAATGTTGGATGCTGATCCAGGAACATGTACTTGGTGAAATCACGGTCACCGATACAATAGAGAAACAGGGTTATTATCGTTAGGCCAAACTAAAATTCCATAACTGCATGTAAGGCTCCATAACTCCATAAATGTCACCCAGCAGGTGGTTTTTCATGTCCGCGGGTTGAAGCGACTCCAATAACATGATATTTATCCCCTTGAATGCAAATTTTAGCAGGGGACCCACGCCAAAAAACCGTATACCCCCCGGAACGCGATTTTTAATGGGGACAATTAGCGATTGGGCGGGTTTTCTTGTGAAAACCTGGCAACACTGATGGAATGATCTTACCAACCTCATCCAGAACACAGAATCCCTGACAACATTCAAGGGACATTCATCTCATCTCTTCTGTGAGCACTTAGCTGCATCCTTCTGAACAATAAATAAATAAATTTCTCTATGCTGTCACTTTTTCTTAATCCTTCCTTCACTGTAAAATCGAATTAGTTGGGCTTACTTAAAAGAAGCATGCAAACCGATTGCCTTGAAAAAATCGAAGTAAAGTGAAATAGGAATAGTATGTTGTACTGACAAATACTTAGTATAGTTTACTTACACGAGAGTTCTAGTAACTAAAAAATAACTGTAGGGAGTACTTGATCCTTTCATTTAGGTTTACTCATGACTTAGTATAGCTACTCACTGACTCTCAGAGTGCATTGCGGCATGAATAAATTGTGCAGTTGCTTTGTTTTACAGTTGTTGTTTTTATTTGCTGTCTTGTGTCAGTAGAACAAAAAGAGCAAATAAAATGGTTATTGTTTCAATTAATGAAAATAAATTAAATTGAATTATTACCATTGTTGTGATTCATGAGCTGAATGTTTAAGACTGTGTGTGATTTTAGCATACTACCACACACACACAATTTAAGAATGATATAAACCCAATTAAAATCATCTCAACTTTTATGAAAATAAAATTTGCAACGCTCAACAACCCACACACGCACGCGCACCTCACACACACACACACAACAACAACACAACACACACACAGCACACACACACACACACACACCCACACACTCCACACAACACACACACCACACACACACACACACCCACACACACACACACAACACACACACACACACACACACACACACACCACACAACCCACACACACACACAAAAAAGCTTTAATTCAAAGGTAAGTCATCTTCTAAAAGTAATCTATTTATTACTTTTCTTCCCTTGAAACAAATAACTCTGACTTCATGATGCATTACTACATTAACAGGAAGAAAATTATAGTAACATAAACGAAGTTCCAAGTGCCCAACCAAAGGGACCGCTAATCACTATAATGGTGAGTTAAAAATAAAAATAAAAACATTTTAGGAAAATCAACAGCAATTTATGAAGTTAGCTTATGTGATGTTCTCTCAAATATTTCAGTTGTATTGAAAATTCAACATTCAAGATGACTTTGGGAAACGAGTGAATGCAACTAGTGAAAGATAACCGCAGACATTGAGGAAATGGGTGAAAAGTCTTCTTCTTTTCTTCTTCTTCTGTTGTTATGTTGCACATTAGCAACATATTAGTGCACTGCTGCCTCTCACTGCTTTATTAATGTCATTGGTTCCTTTGTGGCTACTTGAATATTTTAAGTAAGTGTCACTCAAAACAGTAAGTAAATTGTTTTATTTGCCTTGAAAGTAGCTGTAACTTAATAAAACCTAGTAAGTATAACAACTAAGTAAAGATAACTACTAAAAACTAACTAAATCTAAGTAAGGTAAACTATTGGATTTTAGTGTTGTTCTAGCTTGTACTATTCTAAACTATGTCTGAAACTTTGTCTTACAAGCACTTCTCATATTTATTTGCCTCTTTATGATGAATTGCTTGTATTAGCCTACTCATTTGTAAGTCACTTTGGAAAAGCATCTGCTAAATGAATAAACGTAAATGTAAAAACATTTTTTATTAATTGAAATAAAGATTAAATAAAATATAAATGTTAGATGAAAAACTTCAACTTATTTCAGTTAGTCAAGGCCATGTTATTGTTTAGTTTACATGGAAGAACTAAAATTGTGCACTAACTGGAAGTAAAAAAAAATGTTAAATCAAAATACTAATAAAAAAAATAATAACATATAGATAAAACAAAATATTTAATTTTAATATTTTAATAACCAAATTTTGATTTAGCATCATATAGCAGCATAACTATAAAACAGTCAGTGTATTTACTGACAAAAAACTTGATTGGTTTCTATGGTTTCTATAATAATGATAAAAAAAAAAAAAAAAAAAGAAAAAAAGAAAGAAAGAAAGAAAAAGAAAAAAAAAAAAAAAAAAAAAAAAAAAAAAAAAAAAAAAAAAAAAAAAAAAAAAAAAAAAAAAAAAAAAAAAAAAAAAAAATATTTGCAGTTAGTAAGTGAGTCTGATGATTCTGTAACCGCTGTGATCGATTTAGTTTAGTGAAGGATTCATCAGACTGATTCAATTCCTTCAAACCGGACTTTTTGAACTATTCATTAAAAGAACTGGCTCATAGAGCCTTTAATTAGGGAATTAGGCCTAGTCCCGGCATTTTTTTGATTCTCTAAAAAGAACCGACTCATTTATTTGAGAATCGAGTTATAGTACACTGGTATAGCGTTGTATGTTGTGTTTGCCTACAGTCCACAACAAAGTCCTCAATACAAAGACGTTTTTTGCCATTTATTAAACAAAGTTAATTTCAGTGTAGACCGCGTACTCATAGTAAAACTGAGGTAAAATGTTATATCTTTTTACCGTGGAGCCAAAGATTCAGTAACAGCGGCATAGATTCAGTAGCTTTAGATCGACGCAGCCTTCAAAATGTCTGCATAGAAATAAGAAAGAGTCATGTGGCTTTAGAGCGACATGAGGGTGAGTAAATGATGACCAGAACTTTTGTACGAGCTCTTCTTTTAAACATGTTTTTGAGCTAATGGACGCTTTGACGTAGAGTGCCACTTTGTTTATGTGACTCACCCAGTCGAGCTGTTGAAGCTGTCAGAAATGTTCCAGGCACTGGGTGAAATCACCAATCGCCCATGGTCACACACTCTAGACGCCAGGACAGAGAGCAGCTGGACTCCACACTTGATGGACCCTGTGCTGCAGCACAATCTCAGCTATCCTGCTGCTCTCCAGATGCTGTGATCTACAGATGAAGGTCATCAATCAATCTGAAAGGACATCGGGTGTAGAATGAAACTAATGAGCTCAGAGGGAACACAACCTCATGGCCTCTCTGCCAGTCTCTATTCATTCACTGAAGGTGGAATCAGGGACGAAGTTATTGTGCATTGTGGAGTTCGCCGCATGTATGGAAAAAGCACTTTGCTAGTACCACAGGTAGATGTGTTATACATTCAGTGCATTGCCTGCGAATGCTGTGCGAAACTAAAAACGCTATAGTGACAATGATGGATTAGATTCTTTTCGAGTTAGAAAGTGTGGAGCTGTGCAAGGCTTGATTGAACATCACAGTGGCCGGCTACCTGCCTTCAGGGAGCAGAAAGACAGTTTCCGCCCAACTCTCTCGGCAGGCCTGGCACCGCAGGGCAGCTGAAAGGAAAAGAGAAACGAGGTTTACTTTTTCACATCCTGGCGTCAGTCGTCGCTGAGTGAACTCTGCTTTCAACACACAGTTTACAGGATAAAGCTCAGCGCTTCAGGTGTGTTTACAGTGGACCGGACCATCTAATGCAAGAAGGTGAAGAACCTCCAGGCAGTTTGGGTGTTGACAGCTCCTTCTTCACTGTTTGTTTCTTTCAGAGGGGCGCGGCGGCAGTGGAATGGGAGAGCTCAGTGGTGGGCCTCCATCTGGGACTCCTGTCAGAATATTTGAGGCAGACCTAACGGATCCCGCAGGAAAGGAGACCTTTACCCCTTCAGGCAACATGGATCAATGGTCTCCTCTGCCTCTCTTTGAGCAGATGAATGCATCGTATGTTAGCATGCAGCGAGAGCGCTCAGAACCTCAGTGTGTCATTTCAGAGCATTTACTTCACATGCACTCTTTTACGCATAGAAGCATTCGTCGAGATTTGATTAAAATTCAAAACCGCCTTGGCACTTTTCTGAGTGCGAACTGCTTATGCACTCGCACTCTCTGTCTGCATATTAAAAAAGCACGCTTTGTTATTACTGGCAAAGGAGCTGCACTGCAAGTACTTTAAGTTGATCTTGGTGAAGATGCTTTTGTCAGATTAATAACCAGATAGTGAGCCATTTGAGAACACAGCAGTCTTCTATCCGCTTCTTTATTATGAAGTAGTAAAAAGAAAATGTCTCACACAATCAAAACATTTGAAAAGGCACATAATGGAAATGAGGAAAAGAAGAAAAGACTTTAGATGGAAAAGGGTGGAAACAATTTTCAGCATTTCCCATTCAGTCTGTTAAGCTGTGGAGTGAAAAGAATTTAATTTTGTCATGAACTAAACATACATGCACATGATAAAGCTAAACACAGAAAAATCCATCAGTTCATCAGGAAAAAACATTGTGACGACTCTGCAAAATATGTCATTATTATAATAAAAAAATCTATTTCAGAACGTCTATTTAATGGTTTTAAGAGCCCTCTGAACAAAACAAAAAAAGTGAAACATATACAAACTATAATATGAGATATTGTTGCTTGCAAAAAATTTATTTAGTCAGAATACTCAGCTATTTTTTAATGGCTGTCATTGAAGAAAAGATACTTGGCCCAGAGAGTGTAGTTAAAGCATCGAACAGCAGAGGCTAATGGTGCCATAATAATATGCTACATTTTTGGTCCTAAATGAGCACAATAAAGCTACAAGCAAAAAAATAAAAAAATAAAATAAAAAAGTATCCTTACTACTGGCTACTGCGACAAGAGGTATTTAGCAGATGGAAAATGAGTCGGACATACTATATGTGACGCTCCATCAAAATGAGCCGGAAGTCACAGTGGGCCATTTGTGGAAAAAAAGTTCTGCAAAAACTTTGAATTTTGATTCTTACATTTAATGGTGTTTTTTATTAAACAAAGTCTCAGCTTTTAAATTATGTCAGTTTCATTATGAAATTCAAGAAATAAATTTACAAGAGCATATAGCTAAAACTGTAAATATAACTATGAATATATGCACTATAAATGCTTTGATTATTTTTGTCATCATTTATTGATATCTTAGTTACTGAAATGTATGCTTGAATAAATTAAGCAAACATGTAAAAAAAAAAAATCTGTGAAGATTTTTTATCACTATTTAAATTACTTAATTTCAGTCAATGCATAAAACACCAAATTACTTCCTCAAGACAATTTCCAATTATGGAGTGGGTCACATATTAATCGTAATCTTGTTTGCAGTCAATCTAAATACGAATGAAATTTTAATGATATTTGTGTAGAATAAGGTCTATCAACTAATCATCACCAGATTGAACTGACAATTTAATAGATGCTAAATGAAACCTGGCACTGCTTTAAGACAGAAAGTAATAACATCCTAGCCTAGCTTTCGCGAGTTATTCTTCAGGACAACAGCCAGTTTATACTGGCAGTTGAGCTGAGCTTCATTATTTCCCACCGTTTAAAACTGTGACAGTCAAAACTCCAAAATGTTCATCGGGCTGATTGGATATATAACTTCATTTGACTTGATTCCCTGTGTAAAAACACTTAATTCTGGGCCAAGCTTTGACGGATGAAACCAGCCCTTGACTGCACGGTTTGTGGACTCTATTGAGGGTAACAATTCTCCTTCAGTCGATTTCCTCCTCCTCAACGGCAAACCGAAGGGGCGTCGCAGGATTCACCCCCACCAATGTCAAATCATTCTCTGCAACACAGAGCCAGAATTACTGTTAAATAACCCTCCTCAAAAGACAGGCGTCCCAGGTGTGTGTGGTACGTTTGTGAATTCACTCTGTTAGCAGAAGAACGGTGTAGATGGCCTATTGCTGATTATTGCCCACCTCCCTCTTTGACAATCGTCACAGCTAGAGGAGGGGAGCAGCCTTTATTAACACCTCCATCTATCAGCCCTTCACTTCTAGGGACCCAACTGCTAATTCCCGAATAGATCGATAGTAATTTGTTAACGGTGACTTGATAGGAAGGCAGCAGGAAAAGCAATCCTCCCAGCGATAGATCTGGGTTTTTTCCCCACCCAGCCTCCCCTCAGACTGCATACTTTGGCAATCTTTGGGAAAAGTGCTCCGCAGGGTTTGAAGGTCCCATTTTGTCAAACATAATGGCTCAACCACTGCAATCACACCCCCCCCCCCTCCTCTACACTGCCTTTTGCTCAGTTTGATTTCCGGTTGTCTGGTTCTCACTCGCGTACACTCTGCCTGAAAGAAAATGCTGAGCTAGAGTTTGGCTTTTCACCTCCATAAGTCAACTTTGGCACAGTTTATTACCAGCATGGCTGATGTTGTTGTTGATGATGATGTTGTTGCAATCAATAGCAAAGCATGTGCGACTAGGTTGAATGCTGGGAAATCATTGACATGAGTCGCATGCAACTTTCATCATACAATATGCAACTCTGCAACAGATTGGCCAATAGAAAACCAAGTGGGAATGCTTGTGAACGGCATTTTACATTCGGCCTTAAATTGCCAAGTAGCATATGCCACCACTAGATAGCCAATGTGTGCTCAAAGGCGCTATCAGAGTAAATACATCACGGCACGTCAGCGCAGCTAAACAAACGCCCCTCTCCGATGAAGCACTGTGAAACAAATTGGAAGCGCTTGACTGCAGATTTCATTATGAAGTCCGGTAATAAGTTCAGTACTCCCAGGACTGAATAACCCACAGATACTATGATTCACTTCCATCATGCAATTTCCCAGTGTAATTTTACTATAAAAACCATGTGCAATCTCAGCCTGTCCCTTCCAAGACAGCTTATAATGTACAAAAACACAATGCAACCGGTCATTTATTGCTTTCCGTTACAAAAAAAAATCTCATGTTTTTTCTTATAAAAGATTACCATTTCCGGCAAAATGACAGTGTGATATTACCAAGGCTCTGAGCATCTCTCTCTTGCCACAATGGGAGCCTGGAGATTCGGTGACAGTTGGAATGGGGGAGTCGGCCACTAATGTATCCACACAGCAGGATATTGGAACAGCAAGGCAAATGGCTCTCCTGTGAGGAGCTGAGGTCCATTGCACACATTTTCTTGGTTTATTCCTAACATGTGCGCACACACACGCATCAGTGCTTTGTGTTGTTCTCTCATTTTGTCTTAATGCTGAGGCGGTGACTGCAATGCCCCGGAGATCATAATATGAACAGGGCCCTCCCTGAAGCACAGCCGAGAGCACGGTCAGACATGCATCTCTGCGCTTCATACTGCCATAAATCCTGTTCCTGTTGAGGGGGAAGCAATTTGGTAGGCAGAGCGATATGGGCCATGACAGGACCAGGTCTTGGGCCTCAGAGCCATGACACAGGCCTCGTGGCCCCGAGCAATGCCGGTCAGCTTGTTTGCTGTCAGCACATGCAGTAATGAAGGAAGGCAGAGGCTCTGGACTGAGACTCCTTCCAATCTAGACCCCAGAGGGTCAAAGCACCGCTTCACTGAAGCCATTTTCTACCCAGCAATCACTTCTGAATTATTCCACTTTCCCTTTTATACTGATGGACTGAGACTACCGGTAAACGTTTGTTTTTATACTGCAATCATTTTAATGGGTCATAAATGGTAAAATGCTCCCGCAATATGGACGACCCTTGCTCCGAGGACCTTAATGTTTAATGCAGTCCTAAAACAAACACTCAATCATATCTCCATTCAAACGCAGCTTGTGATTGGTAACGGTGAAAATCAGCCATGCTTCCATTCGGAGGCCATTTTATGCTGGCCTTGGTGATGGAAGACACAAAATGGACTCTGGATATTGAGGGGAAGTGTAGAGGAAAAGTCAACCATTAGCGTTTGGAACTTCAAATGGCATCCCTGGTGAGAGATTGAGCTGCCGACGTCCTCTCCATTACAGTACGCTTCCATTGCTTGGCGCGCGTTAATTGTTCCACGCCTCAGTTCGTTAAATGAGCATTCCGGCTAAATGACTCCTGAATAGTTTATGAATATTGCATGCCTGCTTTCTGCTTTTTTTTGTCTTATTAGCATAATGATTCTTTGCGTTGAGCTCTGGCCCCTTCTGACAATAGTATCCAGCTGCAGACCCGCAGCACCAGCAGTTTCAGAACCACAGCCACAGAACCGGAAGTGAGGGGCGGAGCTTACATTATTAACACAGTAGCGCCACCTTACGGTTTTTAAGGGGTAATTTGCTTTTATTAAAGACGATACGTCATACTTTATGTATGTATGCATTTTATAATGATATATTAAGCATTTAAAAAATATTAATCTTGTGTAATTTATTTATAATTATTCGTTTCATTGAATTATGCGCGTTATTTCCTGTTTGGGATACTAAAAATAATCTTTGAAACTTCTGGGCATTTTATATGAAATATACTTTAATCACAAGATTCAAAATAAATGTTTACTCCAAAGTCAAGAACACATGCATCATACATTTTTCTATATGAAAACTAAAACATTTCAATACAACACACACACACACTGCCCCCTGAGACAGATGTCTGTGTCATGGAGAATTTTCAAAGTCTGTCAGATTACTGCGGGATCTCCTTCAGTACAGAAATACTAAAGGCAATGTAACTTTAAATTTTTTTATATATATATATATATATATTATACTATATATATATATCGACAGCAGATACATTTTGAGACATACATCCCAAGCGTCGCCTGTTATCACTTGGAAGGGCCTTGTAGGGTTTCTGCACTGTAATATACATGTATCTTGGTTAATTTCAAATTGGTCAGAAGGGGGTGCAAATGTAGTGGTGGGCTGGAGGAAATGTCCAGTACCTTTCAGAGAAAACTCCAAAGTTCTCCAGAAGAATAAGAGTCCATGATTGGAATGTCACACTGGAAGACACAGACATAGAGAAATCTTTAAATATCAACTGCTACATCATAAAGGTCAATTATTTTAACTGATAACTACTTACAGATGTAAACTCAAAGGGTGCTCCCAAGACAAGATGTACTGGGAAAACAACAAAAAATAAGAATATTCTCCCTGTAAATGAATAACCTTCCTTGTTCCTTATTTAACAACTAAATAATCACACCAATAACTGGTTGCAAAAATGTATAGTATATCCTAAAATAAATAAAAAGTACACAGGTAAACTATTATGCAATAATAAATTGTGAGTACATATATTAAACAAACAACTCAAGATATTCATACCTCCACAGACAACTGCCTTGTTGAAGTGGATTT
This sequence comes from Sinocyclocheilus anophthalmus, assembly GCA_018155175.1. NCBI lineage: Eukaryota > Metazoa > Chordata > Actinopteri > Cypriniformes > Cyprinidae > Sinocyclocheilus > Sinocyclocheilus anophthalmus. The sequence continues at coordinate 385,774 of JADLZN010000981.1, read as the reverse complement.
GAAGATGACTTTTTAATTTGACCAGTTTGGCTGGCTTAAACATGCTGGTCAAGCAGAAAACTGCTGGTAATTGCTGTAACACTTGTTGCACTGCTGCAGCTCAGGTAATGTGTCACCTCTCTGAATCCTTATGTCTCTACAAGAGATGAAGCCACACAAAGTTATCTCAATGATGACAAATGGGATTAAAATAACTTAAACTACAAGGTGATATTAACACACAAACAAGGCATATAACAGAGGGAATTAAAGCAAACTATTTATTTTTATGAATAATAAACGTCTTCAAAACTTCACCGCAAGGCCCATTTACAGCATGCATCCGAAAATTAATCGAAACATCCACAGAAAAAAATATGACAACAAATTCAAGCTTCAATATAAGATAATAAAGCCAAGCACACATTAAGTACTTAGTAGATAAATGTTTAACGTAATATATACGATAATTATTAAACATATGATAGCAAAAACATTACAGACTCTCACTTCCGGTTCTGAAACTGCTGCGGGTCTGCAGCTGGATACATCTCCCTTCTGACAGGATCATAGCCATAGTTGCCAAGTCCGCATATTATACGCGACTCTGGGTTTCTTTTTTTGTAAAATTGCGTGAAAAAAAAACCTGGGTGGAGTTTTGGGCTGATTAAAAAAAAAAAAATAGGTGGCTGTTAGGGAAACTGACAACAGAACTTCGTTCTTATATGTTCGCCATATTCTCATGCATTGGTTGACACTCTGTCTGTCACAGTGAAGAGCCAACCATGCAATAATATAACAGGTGAATTCAATAAATTAGAATGTCGTGGAAAAGTTCATTTATTTCAGTAATTCAACTCAAATTGTGAAACTCGTGTATTAAATAAATTCAATGCACACAGACTGAAGTAGTTTTTGGTTCTTTTAATTGTGATGTTTTTGACTCACATTTAACAAAAACCCCCAATTCACTATTCAAACAAATTAGAATATGGTGACATGCAAATCAGCTAATCAACTCAAAACACCTACAAAGGATTCCTGAGCCTTCAAAATGTCTCTCAGTTGGTTCACTAGGCTACACAATCATGGGGAAGACTGCTGATATGACAGTTGTCCAGAAGACAATCATTGACACCCTTCACAAGGAGGGTAAGCCACAAACATTAATTGCCAAAGAAGCTGGCTGTCCACAGAGTGCTGTATCCAAGCATGTTAACAGAAAGTTTAGTGGAAGGAAAAAGTGAGGAAGAAAAAGATGCACAAACAACCGAGAGAACCGCAGCCCTATGAGGATTGTCAAGCAAAATCGATTCAAGAATTTGAGTGAAGTTCACAAGAAATGGACTGAGGCTGGGATCAAGGCAACAAGAGCCACCACACACAGACGCGTCAAGGAATCTGGCTACAGTTGTCGCATTCCTCTTGTTAAGCCACTCCCCTGAACCACAGACAACATCAGAGGCATCTTACCGGGATAAGGAGAAGAAGAACTGGAATGTTGCATATGGTCCAAGTCCTCTTTTCAGATGAGAGCAAGTTCTGTATTTCATTTGGAAACCAAGGTCCTAGAGTCTGGAGAAGGGTGGAGAAGCTCATAGCCCAAATAGTTTGAAGTCCAGTGTTAAGTTTCCAAAGTCTGTGATGATTTGGGGTGCAATGTATCTGCTGGTGTTGGTCCATTGTGTTTTTTTAAACCAATGTCACTGCACCCGTTTACTAAGAAATTGTGGAGCACTTCATGCTTCCTTCTGTTCAGACCTGCTTTTTGAAGATGCTGATTTCATTTCCAGCAGGACTTGGCACCTGCCCACACTGCCAAAAGCACCAAAAGTTGGTTAAATGACCATGGTGTTGGTGTGCTTGACTGGCCAGCAAACTCACCAGACCTGAACCCCATAGAGAATCTATGAGGTATTGTCAAGAGGAAAATGAGAAACAAGAGACCAAAAAAGCAGATGAGCTGAAGGCCACTGTCAAAGAAACCTGGGCTTCCATACCACCTCAGCAGTGCCACAAAACTGATCACCTCCATGCCACGCGAATTGAGGCAGTAATTAAAGCAAAAGGAGCCCCTACCAAACAAAAAAAAGTATTGAGTACATGTACAGTAAAGGAACATACTTTCCAGAAGGCCAACAAAAAAAAATGTTTTATTGGTCTTATGAATTATTGTAATTTGTTGAGATAGTGAATTAGTGGTTTTTGTTAAATGTGAGCCAAAATCATCCCAATTAAAAGAAAAACGACTTAAACTACTTAAGTGCTGGTGCTTAATTTATTTAATACATGAGTTGCAACAAATTTGAGTTGAATACTGAAAATAAGAACTTGCACGACATTCTAATTATTGAGATGACCTGTAAGTGCTGCACCTTAATTTGCCAAATGTTCCGCCGAAATCCAAGCGATGACAGAAGTAGACGTATAAAGGAGTGGGATGACTTTCTTTTAGCCTAATTTTTGCAATGTTTTTGTAATGTATTAATTATCATGGGCTGTAATAAAAAACAATTCCTATTCTAATACTAAAGCTCTATAGCCTTGGTTCGAATAGCCTATATTTTAGTAGGCTATAAATATGTGGCTATGTTACAGTTCCCCTTTGAAGCTCTTGTGTTTTTCCTCCTTTTCCATCTCTCCAATCCTATTCTGCTCACTGGTGATTGGAGATGAGTTTTTTGTTCTCACGTTGTTGCAGTTTGCTGATTTTTGTAAAATAAATATCTGTTTTTGCTTTTCAGATAAAAGAGTGGTTTCAGTTTAATATGTCGCAGGTTCATTTATTGGTAATAAATAATTGATCAATAATATTGATAATAAATCATAAAAAAAAATATTGGGCTTGTTTTTTAAGCTGCGGTTGCTTATGTATCTTGCGAGAGTCGGCAACAGTGATCATAGCTAGTCGACAGAGAAGAAGGTGGCCTTTGGTGGGTTTATTTGCTTTTATCAGCTTTGACAGCAGCGGTTGACTCCAGCAAAGCCGCAGCTCTGCTCTTAAAAATACTCACAAAAAAACAGTTTTTTGACTGTTATAATGCGTGTATCCATGGAGTATAAATATATGCTCCCTTTGAGCAAGCGCATCTCTTTTACTGTTGTCATTTTCACACACAGCGGGAGTCGCCGATTACTCATGGCACATTATTGAGCCGTAGCTGGCTTTGCCCCAGAGCTCCTGTTCTCTCATGTATTTAAAGGGGTCATATGATGCTTTTTTAAAGATCATTATTTGGTGTAACAGAATATGTTGACATGCTTTAATGTTAAAAAAACACATTATTTTTCAAATACTGTACATTATTGTAGGTCCTCTATGCCCCGCCTCACTCAAACGCTTCATTTTCTACAAAGTCCCTCCTTCCGACAAGCGCAGTCTGCTCTGATTGGCCAGCTGACCCAGTGCATTGTGATTGGCCGAACACCGCAAGCACTCGTCGGAAATGTAACGCCCCTTACCATAATCGCGAGCTTCAGCTTTCAACATAAATGTAGATAGTAAATAATGTCATTAGCTTTACCATCAGTTCAAGCCCGGAAGAGGAATAGACACAGTAATGATGCAGTACACAAGCCACGGTTAAGACAGCTGACTCCACTGTGATGTGTCTCGCTCTCTCGCTTGCTCTCTCTCTCGCACACACACACACACACACACACACACCAAAATTGCGCAAAACTCCGCATTGGAACAGTCAATAGCAAATACTTAAAAAAATAACAAAACAGTAGCTGATTCAGAAGCGCCAGATTGTCATAGCAAAGTCAGAATTACCTCCTCTACTAGGTTCACGAAACGGTCGTCCATAAAATGCATTGCTGTTCTGTTGTAAGTAATCTTAAAGATTCCTAAATGTATCTACTTTCGGAAGGCCAAATAAAGTGCTTTTGCTTTCGCCTCGAAACACACAGCGTCTCCCTGACACGCTGCTTCAACACTAACTGCGGTTACTGAAACCACGCCTTCTTTCTTTGCGTGAACATTTGGGCCGCATTATACTAATATTGCCACATAGTGAGGTAGATATGTGGGGGCGTGTTAGAACGAGCCGTTTTAGGGGGGAGTGGCAGAGTCTTAACTTTGATAAAGAATATCTCTGGGTTTGAGACTTTAATCTTGCAAACCAGGGATCTTATCGATGCACAATCAGCTTGTAACACTCCAAAGAGAAAGGAAAACTTGAAATTGCATCATATGACCCCTTTAAATGGAATTCCATGATAATTCTGAGGTGGTACACCTTTGAATATTTTTTTAGTCACGTGAATTCTGTCCTGCTGGAAGCACAAGCAGAAGTGTGTTGGGAGAGTCATTAGTCTGTAATTTCTCATACTTACTACACTGCTACACATCACAGGGTGCATGTGCTACTCTGATTGCGCCTTGTTGCAAATTATCCGTGTGCTCAAAGAGACACAGAGGTCTCTATAAAAACTTTTTCTCGTGCAACGCCACTGCTTAAGTGATTGACATTAAAACTGTCTGCGTTCTGATGTGTTGACTTGTCATCAAAGCAGCAGGTTCAAACATATCTTTAGCTTGAATGGATCGCAGCACCTCAAACGCTGGTTGTGAATGCCTTTACACTGGAGATATGGAGGGATTTGTTTCTCCTTTGTCTTTATGAATGTGATCCACGAAAGAATCGTGAAACCCTGATGAAATACAGCGAACCCAAATGTTGGAGTTAAAAGGATAGTTCAGTGAAAAACAAAAATTCATCATCTACTCGTTTTGCCTTTGCAAATCTGTATGACTTGTCATTTTTGTCTTATCTGTACCTTTAAGAGTGAAATATTTTAGCTAAACCTACTTCACAGCCATTTGTTTTAATCATAAACAATCTTTTTGCTTATTTAGAACATTAAAAACCGTATGAGAAATCATGATGCGTGCCTCTATATGCAAAACGCATTTGACAGTGATCAAATTTAAGGCGCACTTCTGTTAGATTGCATTATGTTATTTTTTTGCCACTACAAGCAAAATCAAAGACATGCATTTTCAAATCTCATCTGCAGTGCTAATGGAAATTGAGAAGTTGTGCTTTTGATGGAGAAAAAATAAGCCAAGGGCTTTAAATTCAACATGATTTGTGACAGCACAAAGCAAGGATTCTTTCCGATTTGCACTTAAAATGAAATCTCTTCCTTATTTAGACTACTGGAAGAGTGAATGGTTTCAAACAGTGAGGTCACAGTCATGCCAGCCCACTAATAATCAGAGTTTCCTCCAAAGAGAGCACTTTAGTTCCATTTCACCATGGTAGACTAGAGATCAGCGAATACGCAAACATGTTTTGCCATTTTGGCAGGGAGGTGGCTCATTTCCACTTGAAGAAATAATTTATGAATGGTCAACACAGCAAACATGACTCCCTTGGTAACATTAATTGCTCAGGAAACTATCCCCCCCCTCCCCTCCCTCCCCTCAAAGCAAGCTTCGTTCTGTTGAATTCACTAAAGACGTTGCACTAGCATTAGCAAAATGAGCTCAGCTTCAGTTCAACAGCTGCTATAAATTGTAAATTGTTCCAGGAAGCTCTAAAATGGCATCCTGATGGATGTGATTGCTCACAAGGGAGACTCAGAAACCACCTCTTGCCTAACAAAACACCCTGGTGACCTTTTGAATCTATTGCACCACTGTGAACGGTGTGCAATGAATCATCACGCATGCTGAAAAACACTCTTTCAGAAATGGGATTTTTAGAGGAAGGGGGGGAAACATTCCATTGGTTAAATGGCTCAAAGACTACCATAACACAAATAACACTCATTCAATAGAGCACGACAATATTTTCACAGAAGACAGCATTAATTTTCCTCAATGTGGACATGAATATGCATTTGAGCCATGTTGTAAGATGAAACCTTTTTACAGCATTCCTGTGGTCACACGACTGAAATTTCAGTATGATGGTGGTCATAAGGAAGACTGAGTGTTACACTACAAGTCTTATTGCTCTGCTCTCACAGGCATCTTTAAAGATGCACTTATACAGCAAATGACAGGAGCTGTAAAAAGCTCATCAGGTCGTAATAACAGTTCTCCCAAAAGGTTTTGGATCCAAATACAATGTGGATTTAGGCAATTCAGAGCCAGAGGGTTTTACACACTCGATTAAAAAAAAAAAGTGCAACAAAAAACATACAAACTCAATTCCATTTCATGACGTTTATTGATGAACTAGAAAATACTGATACCAAAAGAACTGAAAAACACTGATAATGATGGGTGCGTCTGTTGAAAAAAAAAAAAAAAAAAAAAAAAAAAAAAAATCAAATTCTATAAAGCACACACAGTCAACGGCAATCTTTTAATATGGTTCATGTTCCAAAAAGGTATTGTAATTTTGCTTTTTACAAGATGAAATGTGTGTACAAAGTATATCTATACTCATCTCCCCCTCTCATAAAGGATCATTTACAAAACCTTGATGCTTTTAAAATTTCAAATAATTTCAAAACTATAGCTTTTTAAATTTTTATTATTATATTTATTTCGTAACAGGACCATATCAATGCTGAAGGACCAGCAGATGAAGACTAGTGAAGGACCAGCCTCCAGTCCACACTAACTTTCTCTCTCTCATCTCCCACATTAATGAACACGTTCCTTCCCTCACTAGCAGCTACCTCACAGAATCCAAATTCAGCAGTATTGCACATTAAGCAAGGAGGACGATTGTTCCGAGAGGGGGAATGTCATAAAGAAAGAAACGAAAAGAAAAAAAAGTTGAACAGAATCATGCAAACAGTGAACTCTATAATGCTTCTACTCGGCTATACACTGTTTTCTAATAAGCCAGTTAAACCGTATACATTATAAGATACACTCAAACGGACCCTGGACGAGTAGCAGAGGACTTCAGCGCTTCATCCCACATGACTGCTACCAGCAGAGGCCACCGTCTCATTCAGTGACCTCCATTCACGTTACACTACGTCACAATAAGCAAAATATACTTTTGTTGATTGCTCTAATATTATTCCTAGAAGCATATATGCGATTTCTAAAACATGCAGACAAAAATACTCTAAAAAGTGCTTTCAGCTTGACTCAAGCTCCGAGTAAACGTTTGTTTTGAGGGGCACTTAAATTGTACAACTCACTAAACAGGCAAAAATATTCAACACGGATCTGTATTTAAAAGATTGTGTCAAACAAAAAAAGAGCTTGCTTACTGTTGCTTTAGATTCACTGTGCATTCGAAGATCATTTGGCATTTGAATTAGCTTTGGGTGTGTGTAAAATCCTCAACCAAATTAGGTGACTTAGAAAAACAGTCCGAACCGAAATAGGCTGAATATCCTTTTAAGCCTCAAGACCACACATACAATGATAAAACATGTTAAGAAATACAACCTATTGAATATCAACAAGATAATATCTCTTTAAGAGAGACCGGGGCAATGTAATATGAAACGTACACGAAAAAAATATATATTTCAGAAGGTTCTACAATACGTAATAGTGTCAACATTTCTATAATATAAAGAAATTTTCAAAATACTGAGTAGGCCAAATATTTTCCAATCGCAAAGACTGGAAGTCTCTAGTGTCCATACCCTTCTTGATCTCACTATTCTCCCTCTAAAAACGGGGGGAAAAAATAAAAAACAACAGAAAGAACCAATAAGTATCTACTGAACATCATTCACAGAGACATCAGGGTATTCATCATGGCGAAAGAATTAAAAAACAGGCAATGGTTTAAAAGCCCACATGCAGTGACATTTCTTTCACAAGTGTAAAAATACCACCAAGAGAAAATATCAAACAAAAACATGAAACGTTGAACCAAGGTGGGAGGTAGAAAACAATTTGGCTGGGCAACTGCAGACAACAACAACAACAACAACAAAAAGTAGCCTCTAACCTAATCTTTTCTATATATCTTGGTAACCATAATTGTTTAAAAAAAGATCAGTACAGATCATCTAATGGTTTTTGTTTCATTATTTTTTTTAAAAAACCATACACATAGACATGAAAAACGTTTAAGAAAAGTTTCCTTCCAGCATCAAACAACACGTGCCCAACCTTTAAAAAGACAAAGACATTCATACCTCCTCTGAACCGTAAAAATGAGGCACAAATAAGAACCATAATTACAATTACGCAAATAAGGTGTTTGCTAGTCTCTTCATCCATGTAAGGATGCATGCCATAAATCAAATACATTTGACTGGTCTTGATTAGAGAAGCAGCGAATACATAGCCTGGTCCTAACTGCCTCTGATGACTGATGGCACTTTCTCTGGAACACAATATCAATCAGAAGGATCTATTTTCAAAGACAACATTCAGACTTTGATTCTGCCGGTACACGGCAGCTTTTAGGGACCAAGGTTAAGGCTATTAAGAACGAACCAGAAAACGGCTTGGAATAAAAGTCGAGATGGAGAAAAACGTAGACGTGAGAAAGGCAAAAAAACAACTCCGCTTTCGACTTTCAGCGCTAACAGATAACGTCACCTGCACTGCTACTATTTGTTTATTCGAAGAAAGTGCTTTCATGCATGAGATGTAATTGCTTTCTGTGGGGGATAATTCCAGAAAAAAAGGGAAAGCCGAGTAAAATAGACATGATTAGCAAGCGTAGCCTGATTATATGGTGCTTTTAAACTCTCATTCTCCATCTCTCACTGACCCTGAGAACCAATGAGAGAACTAAAATGGTTTTCCCGCAAAGCGCTTCACGTCCACCTGAACAGAGGATTGTCAAGGGAAGTCTGTCCTGTGTAAGACCAAGGGCAGAATTTAAGTGCTTTCTGTTGTAAAACGGCATTATGGGACAACTGGCTTCGAACACTGTCAAATCCCACGAACCATTTGTCCTGTAATAGTAGTTTTGATATCAAGATTACATTACGTTGTCAATGTAGTGGGCATCTGAGATTCCAGTAACGACTTACAAGATCTGTACTCTAAAACTAGTTCCTGATATTTGTTAACATTTTAAACATTATTCACAGTTTATTAAAGCTTTTTTTTTTTTTTATCTTTTGATGCTTTAAAAAAATTACTGTCACATAAATCTATGGTACACGAAAATAAAATATATTTGTTCATATCCTATATAGCTTGTATGCATGTATTTACAAACGGGCATCATCTACATCTGTTTCCGTCCCAGGAGAGCCCTTGACTCGTAAAAAGAAACCTTTCTGCCGCCGCGGCTGAGGGCATAGGATCGTATATAAATATTCTGATAGATCGTCTGGGCCATTCGGTGTAAAAGTGACTCACACTTTCCTATTAATAAACAGTCCTTGCAGGCTCGCAGACCACAGTTCAGTCCTTTCTTTTAAGTGCTTCTCACATGGGCCGCAGCTTTACGTCTGCTATCGTTTTACCCGTCTGAGTTCATTAGCCAGCCCTTGAAGCTACCAGTAGTAACTGGACAGCGGAGCGTGTGGTGGGGACGACTCTCTGGGCAGAAGTGTGACATGGCCTGTCAGCTTTAATTACTCTTTCCGTTGTTGGTCCCACGGCCAAAGAAGCTGGTTCCAAGCAGGCCTTCTCACCCGGAGAATGAGTCCTGCAGAAGTGTGATGGCTGAGGCAAACAGGGCTCAGCGGTGCAGATGCAGTTGACCTTAGAGACATTTTTGACACGCTTTCACTTTCTTTACCATGTTTTTCTCTTCAACTGGAGATTCCCGAGAACATAATTTGTCCACCACAATCATGAAACGGAGTACTCCATTAACAGACCAAACACTTCGAATCTAGCGCAATTTGACAATACCGTCACCATCGTGTTTGAAATGATGGGCATCTGTTGAAGTGGTCTCTCATCTCATGGATGCTTGTGTCTTTGTCAGGACGTTTTCTGTACTCGTCTGATTAGTCAGGCTTTGGGTGAAGCCAACACATCTGTCTAGTCCTTGTATCTCATTCGTTTGGTTCCACGCGCCTCATTTGTTGATCCTCAGCAGATTACAGGAACCCCATCAGTGTTGAATATCATTCCCGTGGTGGGCTCATAAGTGCCAGCCAGGTAGTAGAGGTCTTCGCTGTCTTGGTACTTCTTAGTTTTAATCATCTGCTCATATTGCTCAAGGCTGACCACCAGACATTTATGAGAAATGGTCTGGACGTCATTCTCATCAATGTGAGAGGACTGGTAGAGGGCCCGCTGAAAAGAGAAAGCAGAGAGAGCTATCGGTCTGTTTTCACCCAGACGAAGAGGATCAAACCATTTACTGGATTGGTTTTCTTACCTCCATGAAGTCTTTTCTCTGGTTGGAAGCCTGCAGAACAGCAGGAAGACTTTGGCCAGACATTTGATCCCAGTTCTGCCAAACAAAATTTGATTAGTTACAAACCCAGATAAAGGCAAGACTGGGACAGATCAAGTACCATTCCAGTACTAACATCATAATGCTGTGCCCGCAAACCATTATTCTTGTTTAGCAAAGGGAGATGAAAGTAACCTTTTTGTCATGAAGTTTCTTTCCAGGGTTGGTTTCCTCAGGATGATAGAACCATTTGACACGGACCACCATGTTGTTTCCCCAGGACTCCCACATGCTCTGGATGTGTCCAATGAAGGGGAGGTTGGGTCGTCCAGCAGACAGGAACACGGCACAGTCTCCAATACGGATCATTTCCTTCCCACGCATTATGGCTTTGTAGAAAAGCTTCTTCGCCTTCCCTTTCATTCCCCGCCTCTGTCAGAAGTTGAAGGAAAAGCAAAAGGATATTTTTATGTCCTTTTAATAAAAACGAACAGATTTTTTTCATTTTGTTATATGAAGGTCACATTAAAATTGTCTTGGAAACTTTTTACAAGGCCTTCATTTGTATTTGCAACTATTTTTTTGGAGGCATAGATTGAAAGGGTATACCCCTCACGTTCACGTCAAAACGGAAGTATACTTTGGACTTTACACAATGCAATACATAATTTGAGATGTTGTAGATATAGCATAGGTGGGACTTCAAGAAAGATGCAATCCTAAAATCCATGGACTTACTTGAGTAGGCTTTCCAAACCACTTCCACAGCTGTCTGGCAGGAAGGAAAGCGGAGATCTTGGGCCTGTTCTCGACGGAGGGTAGCCTCTGTCTTTTTGCCAGTTCCTTAGTAGTTGGGAGGTGGATTCCCTCTCGTCTTTTGGGGCGACCGACTCCCTGCTTCACCTTCTGCTGTCTCTGGGGCTCCTGCTGCTGCTGTGTGGCAGACGCCTGCTGCTTCTGGAGCTTCTGGATGTTGGCAGCAGGCCCCGTTTTTGACTTGGCCTTCTCGTCTTCCTCCTCTTGAGGTGGTACATGCTCTGCGGCTGGGGATGGTTGAGAAACTGCAACCGGTTCTTCATCTGAGCTACAGGAGGATTCTTCATCACTGGTGGTGGAGGACGATGAGGAGGAGGAGGAGGAGTGAGAACCAGCTGAGGATGAGGAACTGCTTGTGGATGAGCTGGAAGAGGTGGGACTTGTTGCCCGCGAGCTGTTGGAGCTGGTCGAGTCTTGTTTGGGTTTCTTTTCCAGCGAGGCCCCTCGCTCCTCTTCTCCCTCAGACTCCGAGCTGCTGCTGCTGCAGTTGGGACACTCCAGTTCCTTCTTGTCCTTCTCCCCTGATTTGCTCACCTTCATCAGACCCTCACTTCCACTGCCAAGCTTACGAACACTGTAGGTGGACACGCTCTCTGTAGTAGGCGGGTCTGCCTCACTCGGCTTGTTTTTAGCTTTCAGTGTTTTGTCTGCAGTGGATATTGTAGTGTAGCTGACACCCATGACAGACTTATTCTCTCTTTTGGAGAGGTTTTGGCCCTTCATCATCATGAGGGCTTTGGTCTTCTTGGTTTTGGGTGACATGACTCCCTCATGGTCCAGTTTGATAAGGATCTCAGTCTGCGGTTGCTTGCGTTGTGTTTTCACACCAAACCCAGATGCCTCCTCCTCAGGCTTTCGCAAGCGTTTGACCGGCTTTCCTTTCCCCGCGGGACTCGCAGTCTCATTGTTGGATATAAAGGAGGCCAGAGAAGTGGAGGGCTCATTATAGAGATCCACAGACAGAACTTTTCCATAGAGCAGCGGCGAGTAGAGAGACTGGGGCTGGGAACGCACTTTGGCTGGGGGCTTGATTCCTGTGGTTTTCTTCTGGCTTTCATTAGATACGGGGATGGAGGGGCTGGCTGTGCCGACTTGCTTAATTTTTCTACCTGGCCGTGGGCCGCTTTTCTGGCCGGACAGGAGCCTCTCGGGGACCTGCGTTGGGGTTGGTGTGTCAGGCTTTTCATGCTCCTTTGGGGCGACTTCAGGCTCTGGAAAGCAGCGCAGGAGGGAAGGTTTTAATATGCCAGACCAAAAACACACTTACCTCCATAAAAATGCTGGGAGGCTAAAAGCAGTTCCTGTTACGACAGTAAGCTCTTTCCATGCAAAAGTAAGTGATTTACTATCTATGAAACCACCAATCCAGTCCACTTTTGTAAGATCACTGCATTTCTCATTTCAGTAACACCAGTTCTGATGTCTTAATGTTTAATTTGAACCAAAGCAATAACCACTTTTACAAAAATACCAGCCAAAACGTCAATGAGGGTAAACGTTTGATTCAAAGGAGTGGAAATTACCTGGCTTGGGTTTGGGTTTTCTTCCTCGGCCCCTGCTTTTCGGAGCAGACTCCTCTGTGTTTTTGGGTGGTGTCTCTTTACCATCAGGTACATCCTTACTGCACTTCCTTCCTCGCCTTTTGGTGCTAGCCACAAGGAGCGCAGGGGACGGTTCTGCACCTGTTCAGATAAATTCAGTTTAGAAAACATTATCAATAGACCCAATAAGGCCATTTGTGATTGACAAAATTGACACACACAAAAATACTGGCACATTTCCATGTGCTTCTCTATTTGATATATTTTGAAAATGATCATCCACAAACATTTTCACAGTCAAACACATATACACACACATTAATATTTACCCAGTGCTCTTAAATATTACACACAAGCCTTCAAAACTCTCAGTCTCACTCTCAATCATATGCAACCCCCTGGCAACTAGTGGAAAAACATATTTTACTGAATCCATCATCAAGCTTCAAGAGCAAAACCAAACACAAATCAGTGGCCGCATGGACTCCAAACCAAACAGAACGCATATGGGCTGTTTACCTAACTTTGACATTCAAGTAACATTTCATGCGCTCCTTCGTGCCTTGGCTTTTACTCCGTGCTTCGCTGAATACTCACACTGAATCTTGTAGTCCGCCGGCAGCAGCCTAATATGAGAGAGCGGGATCCGGCCAGTGTCTCCATCATCAAACTCCACTGTAATCAAATCGTCCACGTCTTCCATGTCCGGGCTCCCTGTGGACAAGTAACAGGGTTGACGACTGACGCAAAAGAACACGCATTCACCTCAATTTACGTTTCCACTGAGTGAAACAGCAAACACTGCTGCGCGAAAAGAGCGACCGCATATTTCTCAGCGGCTGCCGGGATTCATACAGGGCCTTTTCATTCTCATTGGCTGACAGTGGCAGTAGCAGCGACCTCCCTTTAAGAGTTTCTTGACAAGTCTCCAGCTCTCTCCTTCCTCAGTGGGAGGGAAAATAAATAATAATAGAGCAGAGCTCTGCATGTAGCTAACCACACCATCCTTCATTCCCCGGCTCGGTTTATCTGGCAGCGCTTATGGGCTTGGCTAAAAGATTTAGATTAAAGGAAATGAAACAACCCTGAAAGGTTCTCTTACAACGCCTCTATGTGGAGGACAGTGGACATTTGTGCATATTTTTCCATTTGAGAAACGCAGATGCAGTAAAACGCATTGGTTAATAGTCTGTAATAGCCAGTGAAAGGCGCTCAATTAGTGGAACAGAAAAGCCATACCTCTGACGACCGTGCCAGGGTAGAGACAACGGTACTGCTGGCTCCAGTAGGCTGCAATCCGGGTCCCCTGGGGAAGGTATCTAACGGAGGGGGGTTTCACATCAATAATCTGTAGGACAAAGGCAGTGTGGATCAGAGAGGATTATTAGATCAACACCTGTGTGCATTCAGACACTTCGCAATCATCTATCTTCTAAGCCGAATAACTAATGAATCATTTTTTGGCGAGGAAATTTATATTTTGTGTATATAATCCATCTTAGAGCGGCGGTAATGGCTAAGGTTGCTCTTGGCAGTGGTCCGCTTCCAACGGTACATTAGGAAGGAAAGGCGGTAGCCGCGAAAGCGTGTGTGCCTAAACCAACAGACAGAGGTACTGGAGCAAAACATGCCCTTAGCTTAATAGCAGGGGAAGGTGCTAAACAGCTTCTATATTACACTGTGCCTCGGGCCTGTTAGCAGAAAGAGGAAACCAAGGAGTGTGCCTGGAGTAAAACACACAGGCCTGTTGTGGTGAGCTGTAATGTGTATGTGGGACAGCGAACGATGTAGGGCCGTGTGGTGTACTGACCGCCTCCTGTAGCAGCTGCTCCAGGCAGTAGATATGTGGCCTGTTCCCCCTCTCGCCCTCCACCACCACACTGTATCTGTAAGACAGGACACAGTCATCAGCCCAAAACAAAAATCTAGGAAACGCACATCCTGTTGTCATGAAAATATTAACGTTCAATTATTTCCTTATTGCGACTCATTTCAGAACGCGTCAGGATATTCAATGGGAACAAACAAAAAACGTAGGCCAGTACTTTTTTTTATCTTATCTAACAGGAATTGATTTGATAGTGAAAAAAGATTTTTCCATTTTGGAAAAGAACTACTCCCTTTCTGAAATACAGGCGCTATAATTTATAAATGAAATATTATATGGCATTATAATATATATAGAGTAGGGACTTCTATTCTATTGGATTCTATGCATTGTTTGATCTGAATGCGAGCTTGCAGTAAATTGTAAGAAAGAGGTCAGGTTTTAACAGACTGAATGTTAGAAGTCCTGTATACGTCAACAGAGAGAAGTATGCAGTGTTGGGGAGTAACTATTTGTATGTAACGGCGTTACGCAATTTAATTACAAAATAAATGCAACCGTAATCGGTTACCATTAGAAAAAAAATGTGTAATTAAATTAAAGTTACTTATGAAAATGTTAATGATTACAAAGAGGGTTACATTTGAATACTTGTATTAATTTTTACTATTTCTTTTTATGATTTTAAATCTGTATTTAACCTCAGAATGATCTCAAAGTAAAGAGGTGCTCAAGTCTGATTTTGTGGTGGCTGTTTTAAAATTAAATTATTATAATCTTAATTCAAGTGATGAAGGATTTTGAAAGTCTGACAGTAATCAGTGTTGAATACTACGGTTAACCCTGCCGGGTTTAAATGTTTTAAAATGATAAACAGTTGAAAACATTCGTCAGAAATTTAGAAAAGTAATCAAATTAATCTAATGTAATCAGTAACCCATTACATTTCCAAAGTAACCTTCCTAACACTGGAAGTATGTTATTCACATTCACAATCGATCACATCCAATCATAGACCCAATAACATGCATTTTAAAATAAAATAAAGGTGATCGGTGAAGTTTCAATTAATGCAGTAGAAGTTTTACAAAGGCTGCAATAACCACAACAATTAACAAAAACTATGGTTGTAGAGCTATATGGCAATTGGTTAACAGTAACTAATAGCCTGCACATCCTAGCTGATGTCAGCAAGAAGTAAAAGTTGAGCAAGTTATTACAATGTGATGAAAGATTAAGACGACCGTTGTCTTTATTCTTTGGAATAACATGCACAGATGTGTCGTAATAAAGTGAAGGGGATCACTTTTGTCATGTCGGATAGGTGAGAACACACATGAAACTGTCGAAGGAAGCTGTCTGTACCCAGTGCATAATGATTTTGTCTAAAAATATAATGTAGTAGGCTGTTGAGGAGAGATGCAGAAGGGCTAAACCAAAAGACTCAGCAGCCCAAGAGCTAGAAGACAGGGCTCTTTTGGGAAACACACTGAGCTTTGAACCGGCCTTTATTCACAATGCCCAAAGGAGCTTGGCTTTCTCTCGAACCACCCTCCCTTCCTTATTGAAGCTCAACCTTAGGGATACAATTTGGAGGGGCTTGCCCTATTTTTTTTAAATTCCTAGCCAGATGAATTTATCCTTTTGTGGCGGTTTTATTGTCTTTACTGTCAAGAAGTCAGAGCAGTGGGGATATGCAAGATAAGTCAGTTTCTTGACATCACATGTGAGAGCCAAAATGGGCTCTGACGCAAATGGAAAAAAGGAATTAAAAAAAAAAAAGAGGCAGACCAGCCTAAAAGTCAGTGTGTAGGCGGACCACAATCCAAACATAGGGTTCTCTCTCCAGATTTGGAATATTATTGGAATATTATTTCTGGAAGTTGGCAGATTTTACCTTTGAAAAATCTGCAACACCCACTTTCAGCTAAACTAGTTTCCACTGCCAAAGTGAACCAACATGCAAACGCATCAATACTGTTAAATAAAAAGGAAGCTTTTGGACTTTTATTGGTTGTCTGAGTAAAAGAGAAACAACAGTGATTGGTCCTTTAAAGTGCAGGTCACTCTCTATTATTTGATGCAAGCACATGAGCCTTATAAATCAGATTGGGCGCATGTGTAATGTCCAAGATGGTGCTTCTGGATAAAAGAAAAAAAGAAAAAAAAGGCAGTGACAGTTGGATGTTTAGGCTTTTTTCCATTTGGATTCATGAGGGTGCCTGCAGTTCAAGCATGGATTCAGAGCCAGGCTTCAGAGGTGTCCATCACCGAGTGGCAGCCTTATTACTGTGACATGGACCTGGGAGGTGATGTGGGACAGCATCCCCCAGATCACTTCCTCCTGGATCTGGCCTGAAGGGGAGGACTCTGCTGGCCAAACCTGATTGGTTCTGACTGCAAAGCCTGGGACAAATTCACACCAGCTGCGTCAGGGGGGAGGAAGACTGACCGGACAAGCGGGGTTAAATATCTGTCGAGTCTGTGGATGGCTATCCTGATGTGGGCATGGGACATGGGAAGGGTTGTTGTAAATTTGTTGTTGTTTGTCAAGTGGAAGGTATATGAGTGTGTAGATGTGTGTGTGTGTGTGTGTGTGTGTGTGTGTGTGTGTGTGTGTGTAGAGTATGTATGGATGTATGTATGTATGTCTCTATATATATATATATATATATATATATATATATACACATAAAATACATTATACACAGCACACACACATATATATACACACACACAAACACCTTTTTCTTTTTAATAAATCTGCAAAAAATGTCAACAATTTTGTGTTTTTATGTCAATATGGGGTGCTGTTTGTACATTAATGAGGAAAAAAATTTATTTAAATGATTTTAGCAAATGGCTGCAATATAAACAAAGAGTGAAAAATTTAAGGGGGGTCTGAATACTTTCGTACCCACTGTAATAAAACACACAAAAACACACACACACACAAACACAACAAACACACATCAAACACACACACACACACACAACACACACTTTGTAATAACAATACCTTTGGGAAATAACTTATTCTGATTTGTCACTCGTGGCATTCTGCAGTCAAACATTTTTGTATAATAACCACAAAAATGTACATTCCCAAGAAACTGGTTTTCCAAAATAGAAAGTGACTATTATCATTCCAGAGTCTCTTTGTTCTCAAATAAAAAACAATTTCAGCTCAGATAAATTTTTTGATCTTCCCAAATTTGGGAAGTAGTCTTATACTGGATGCTCCGTGTGGGTTTATTTTAGTGTTGAATATCTTGAAACTGTACTTGATGAATGATACACGCACACACTACAACATCACTTAATATAAATAAATCCTTCAGCATTTCAGCAGAACAGCATAAAAAGCAGGTTTAAAAAAATGACTATTTACATGTCAATGGAGAAAACTACTCAAAATAAAGTAGCTGTGTAGAGGCATAAAATGCAATTTGCTATATTATATCTCTCTCTGAAACAACATGATGACATTCAGAAATCTTTGATTATTGTCGGAACAGTGAGAGATGGGGAATTTTAGCTGTGAAAAATCTAATTTTTCTCTCTCTTTACATAGAGCCACATCTCTAAAACATAATTAAAGATACAACAGAGAGAAAAAAAATGGCGAGCCAGTGAAGGATGGAGTGAAACATTCAATTAGTTTGCCATTACCCATAAATAATGGGCCTGTGCCATTAGCATGGTCTTCACATCGGAAAGTGTGACAATGGCTTTGCCAAAGGACTTTTCTGAGCAGAACACAAAGGCATCGTGAAAGCCGAGGCTAAGGCGGAGAACAGACACTTTTCCTTACCCTAGATTTCAGTTCCAATTCCACACCGGTTGTGCGAGTTATTGACTGCACAATTAACCAGTCCGCTCTCATGTACTGCAAGTATGTTCATGCCTGCAGAAGCCCAGGCTCTCCACAACAGGCTCTGTTAATGAAGACAGGCGAGGCATATAAACATCCAAGTGCCCAAGAACGGATTTACAATTTCTGGATACGTTTAAGGTGTTGTGTAGCACAAGCCGTCACAGAATTACATTTCCAGAGGGCAGGGTGGACAACAAGCGATCTGTTGCAGCCCAGCCCTCCGCACTAGCGCCTGCTCTCGTCATATTAAATCCTCTCGCAAGTAGTTCTCACCGTCACACCGAACTACCCGCTTTGAAGAACCGTGGTAACACAGTCCTGCACAAAGGCACCTTCCCTTGCTTGGCTGGAACTGCTATTTTTAGTACAAGAGACACATGCAGAGCGAGCGATAGAGGGAGAGATATTTCACTGCCAAAATGTGACAAACATATCATTATGCCACGCAAATGTGCTGCAAATGAACGGATAAAGCACCACCTTTGTGCTCCCTTAATTTAGGGATTCACGTTTGTGAACTAGCATCCAGATTTTCAACACGTCGCCTGACCTCTGGCTCGCAGACCGCTGGAGTTTGGGAGAAGGGATTGTGATGGCTGTTCCTTGCTTTGAGACTGATAAGAGGACGATGTGTTTCTGTGCTGCATGCTAAACACAGTCATTGAGCAACCGTGGGCAGTCACTCTAATAAAACTAAAATGGAGGACAACACATTTCACAGAGGGCAGAAACGCAACAGAGCCCCTCTCATTAAAGATCCCCAGACCAGATGCTGCACCAGTTTGACAGTTTTCACCAAATGAGATTATCTTTTATAGAGATGACTTTGAGAGGAACTCTCTCACCCCTCAAAGGACTAAAACTTGTTCATCCAAGTGGATAATAGGCCATGGGAGACTACAGAAAGCATACAAAGTCCAAACAAAACAAAACTGCCCATTTCTGTCATCGCCTCCCGCAAGACACTTCACACCCCATCTGTTTCCTGACCAAACAAAACGTTGTACTTCCAAATTTTCCATGGAGAACCCTGAACTGGACCTTACAATAGGAAAAACTTGGCAATATTTCACTGTCTGTAACACTAAATGGCTCAAGTAATCGGTTCGGTAAAAATAATCTGTAAATGGCCAGGGAGCTACAGCTAAATAGGGCACAGGAATGAATGCCAACTTTTAGTGGCCTTGGTTGGAAGCCTCGGCTCGAACCAAACCAACTGCCTCTGAGATTAATCAAAATATTAAAACACTTAATTCAGAGGAAAACTGGACAAAACTTTCTCCTTGCATAAAGTATGGAGAATAATGCAATCAAATGAACAAATTTTGTATCACTGTCAGGTATTTGCTTGCAATGAAACATTCTTTTGATTTGTAAATGCATAAAACACCACAGGTTTTGGTTAGGTAATTTTAGATCATTTCAACTGTGATTTCTGTTACAAATATACTTCTCTAATCAGTGGATCTCGCTTCAGGATTGAAAATAATGTACATGATTAATTTGTCAATTAAACATGATTTAAATATAATAAACAAATACTGACTTACTGGCTCTACAGAAGAATGTACCCTTGCCAAAGGATGTTTATATACCAAGACAGTTCACACATATCACTAAGAATGTAAGAATCCACAACATGCAATATGATATGGTGTAATAAATCCCACCTTCTAATAAAAACAGCTAATTGCCAATTGGTAATGTTATTGTGTTACTGCAGCTTCTGTTAAAAGTGCAGGTTTCCCATCAGTGTCGATAGCCTTGTGAGCAGCATGCCGACATACAAAACAGTTGCGCTACAGGCGTCCCAAGTTCGAATCTCAACTCAAGGACCTTTCCCAATTCCGAACCCCTCTCTCTCTCTCTCTCACTTCGATTCTTGTCAGTTCTGATCTGTTCTATCATAATAAAGGCAAAAACGCCAAAAAAAAAACAGTTCCCATAGAAACAATCAATGTCCTGAAATGTACGCTATTTTAACTCTATTTGATCATTCATGGGACATTTTGTGTATGATTTTGTTGCTGATTAGAAATGCTACTTTAAATGTGAATATGGCAAGCAATTTTTCAGATTTTAGTATTTCCCCATTCAAGCAGATGGGAGTGGGTCTAGCAAGCATTTTACACAATATTACACATATTTGTCTATGACAGTTATTGTAGCCTATAAGAGATTCGTACATAGACAAACAACAAGGAAGACGCAGCAGAGGGTATAAAGAGAATGAAAACAGCTCGGGCGGGGGGTCTCTTACATGTCAGGAGAGTGAACAGTGCTGACGTGGCCGGCATACAGTAGTTTGTCATCCATAGGGATGAGGACCCGTAATCCATCCTGCAGTTCATCTTTGTTAATGACACAGTTCCGAGGGGCTGGGGGACACAGAACAGAGGGAGATGAGAAGAGAGACATGCTGAAACATGTGCTACTAAATAAAACCAGAGACATCTCATCACCACCTTAAAACCGGCAAATGATAGAGAAAACAGCTAGCTTCCAAAACCCACGGAGCTGCTTATGGATGCAGCATCTTAATGTGAAAACTGTTCCCAAAGGAAACTTAATTATGCTGCTCTCCAAGATACCTAATTTTAGCCAAATTCTAAGACAGCATCACATGTATTAATCGTGGAGAAGTAAATCCCAGAGTGCATTGTGACAAGGTCAATGGAAAAAAAAATCTATGAATTGAAATATTAAATAAAAACAATAAAATTGTTTCATGTTAAGATAATAAAAAAGGTAATATTATTCCCAAAATGTATGTGCTATGTATTTCTGTGCTTATAAGTGTATAGCAGAGCTAGCTTAGCAACATCCTCACATCATCAAAGTCTACTGAAATCAATTGTGAGCAATTGTGCCTCTCTCTCATTGGAAGGGCTGTTTGTGTGGCACACAGAGTTGCTGTCTATGCACAATGTTCCAAATCGGTCACTAGTGAGGTTTCATGACGGTTATGATCCTGTCAATGTAGGAAGCAAGCAGCTCATAAGCTAATGTATGCAGTAGCACTCAGCTCGCCCCATTAACGTATGAACACAATCAGGCCGAATCAATTTTAAGATAGGCTGTGAAATTATCTCTCCCTCACGTCATTCAAAAGACAATCACTTTTAATTGCATGCACGGACAAGAAAATTAAGTCTGATTTAGTCATAAAACAGCAATTAAAAACGGGGAAGCAATGAAGGGAAAGAGCTCTGCGGCCTTGCTGACAAGAGGGAATATGAAAGCGTCTCACTGGGGGTGCAGGGTCTTTCGGGCTGAGCGCTCACAGGGGGATTCTCATCCTCGGAGAAGCTGCTGTCCTGGTTGGGCTCAAAGTCCTCATCAGCAGCCATACTTTCCATCAGTTTGCTGACAGCACCGCCCTTCCCTCGAGCCTGCTGGGGGAATTCAAGCACATTTTGCCCCAATTCCTGTGACAATATGAAATATTGAACACTGAGCCATTGTTGGTTCAGTTCTAAAGATGAGACCCATGTGCTTACTAGAGGAGAATTGATTCAGTAAAACCCATTTAGATGAGTGACACGCTCGGCTCGCCAGATGTAGGATTTCTTGATTTCGAATGCGGCAAATACCCAGAGGAGTTCCCGAGCGTCTGCACTGTGCATTTTATCGTGATTTATACATAAGATGAAAAAACAGCAGCAGTGGAGAGTTTTAAAAAGCAGTGGAGATTTATCGTGAGAAGAAATAAATAAATTGTGCGGAAGGGGCGGAGAAATGGATGGAGCGAGATGTCGTTTGGTTAATTTCACTGCTTTCCCGCTGAGTGTGCAGTCTAATTAGGCTTGCTGCTCTACTGCACTCACCCCTTTTCTCTCTCCTTCTTCCCCATCTCACCTCCCTCCCTTTGGTCACGGTGGGTACTGAGAGCAGGCCCATGCAGACTGGGACAGGGGAGCAGGAAGGGGTGGCTCATTTAAATGCAAGGCTTCTCCCAATAGGCCTTGAGCCTGCCAGGTAAAATTATTCTAATCCCTTTCGCTGTTTCTCCTCAGCGTCACAGTGTAGCACAAAATGGCTGCCCAACACTCAGTCTGTTTCAAATATTTATTATGTGGCATGTTAAAAATATGAAGTAATACAGTGCATCATGTATTTTATGTACTAAGAGTGTCAAGGCAGGCCAAACAAATGTAAAAGTATGATATTTTTGTCATCAATAGTGTGTCAAAAAATATAATATAATATAATATATATTCAAAAGTTTGGGGGTTGGTAAGATTTTTTTGGGTTATGGAAAGTGGTCTGTAATGCTCCCCAAGCTGCATGTTAAGTATTATTAAAACTAGTTTTCTATGTCGTTATATTTTAAAATCCACTTATTCCCGATGATGGTAAAGCGAATCTCACAGTCCTACTCTGGGTTCGGTCTCTGCTCCTTCAGAATCATTCTATATGCTGAGTAGTTTTAAAAAACATGTCTTCTTAGTTAACATGTTGAAAACAGATCATACTGATTAATATGTTTGTGGAAACCATGGGACATTTTTTCAGGCCTTTTTTTGTTGAAAGGAAAAAAAATAACAGCATTTATTTGAAATCATTTGTAACATTATATATTTCTTTACTGTCAATTTTGATTATTTAATGCCCCTTGGTGAATAAAACTATAAATATTTTTAAAGAGAAAAAATAAGTGGTACTGACCCCAAACTTCTGAACGGAAAAATTTAAAATAATATTTAATACAATTGCATGAGCCTAAATAAAATTAATAGATAAGCTTAGCTTATAATACCTTTATAATACACTAGTCAACATTTGAAGTGTTGTCCTAAAACCAAAATGTGTTCTCGTCTTAGCACAACTTTGATGAACTTTTTTGATCCAACTCAAATGTTGACTACTGTATTTAATAAACAATAAAAAATATTTATTTCCCAGTTGATGGTTGTTGGTAGATCTTGGAATTGACTCAAGAGGAAACTACCATTTCTGTTCATGAGTCAAAATATTGCAAAATATCAGCCAGTTTATGACTTATTAACACTGCAGTGTTAGGCAAGTTACCTCTCTGGCTTTGGGCTTCACCTTGCTCTTGCGCCCTGGGCTGACAGGGAGAGCTCCGGTGCCATCAGAGGGTGTGCTGGAGAGCTGGGGTGGGGGCAGACACAGGGGGGTCTCCTTAACCCTCTTCTTCTGGAACATTCACACCAGATACAAAGCCAAACCATCAGCATGGACTAGAGTGAAAAGCCTCATACAAATGCATGACACAATTGGGCTCAGTTCTCCCAGACATTACAGCCATTCAACAACACTGGATAGACAAGCAAACATTATTAGGCAGTCACGCACTGAACACTATCAAAATAAATAAATAATAAATAAAAAAACGAGGGAGGATTCGGAGGGTGGAACGGTGATGGCTGGTAATTGTAGCCTGGCAAGCGGCAGTCATCCTTTTGTGTCCAACAACACGACACTCACAGCAGGAGGCTTTCTTGTCCAACAAATGTAGCAGGACACCTGCTGGTATCAAGCGCCCTCACCGTTTCGTTGGGTCTGGCACATAGAACTTGGTCTACATCAATAAAACAAGAGCTTACCTTGTTGGGGTCTCTCGCTTCCTTGCCTTTGGCCAGCTCCTTAGGGCTCTGTGGGGATGCTTTGGGGCCACGGGCGGGTTTGGGAGTAAGCGGAAGAGGAGTTTTGGTGGACGGGGAGATGGGGTTGGCTTGGGCAGCATCGTGGAGGAAGATGCGTTCGCTCCTCCGCCGCGTCCATTGTTCGTCTTCGCTCCCGTCAGCGGTAAGGTCGAAACTGAACTCCCGGGGAGACTTGGGTTTCTTGGGTTTGCGTCCACGCTTGCTGGGGCTGGAGTCGTCACGCATAACGCTCGCGGGTGGCAAGAGCGGGAGCTCAGGAGCCGACCATTTGCCATGCAACAGCGACGGAAACTTCTTTCTTGTCTTAACATCGCTCTCGGAATCTGTAAACTCGAACTCTGTACCTACAATCCAGAAGACATAATCTTCGGTTATTACTAAAGCATGCAAACTAAATGCACTCGCACATAAACGCAAAGTGCCTTTTATGAAAAACACACCATTAATGTAAATACTAGGCCATCTGCTATAATTTAAACCATCTACATGTGGTCAACTCATTTGCAAACGAAGAACGACAATATAATGTGCACATGTGAGATATAAACAGGGCCAGATGTGGGAGCAGAATTAAGTCCGAGCGTTGTTGCAGGGTCTTGGAATAGTTAATGAAGGGGGCTGTTGGTCTCCGCTGGCAGGCCTGTCGTGTGCACTGCTGGGTACCCACTCAGGATCACAGCACAACCTCATCAAAGCAAGGCCTGTCAGCATCACATTCTCAGCGAGCGCAAGCGGCGCAGCAAACACACACACAAATGCGGCGGGGGGATAATGACACTCCATTCTCAAGGTGGGGCACAACTGATGGGTGTCTATATTGAATAACACCCCTACTGAGTAACTGCTCCAAGCACAATGTGTTTTCATCTGCCAGCACCTTTCAATTCTCTCACTCGCCGGTGCACATGCACGACACAGGGCAACAAAAGACAGACAACAACAATGCATCACCTTGTCACCTGGGAATTCAAGTCCCATGGGCTTGGAAAAGCAGCTGGCGTCACATTTAAGAGATTACAGATGAATCTAAGAGCGTAGGGAAAAAAAGCACTTCCTTACCCAGAAGACTCTGCCGTTCCTCTTTCTTCTTGGCTTTCTGTTTAGCCTCCAGTTGGACAATGGAGAGCGGACTGGTGACAACGGGGCTCGGGATAGCGCTGGCGGCGAAGCGAGCCAGAAGACCCAGCCCGCTTTCTTCTATGGATGACGAACACAGGCCGTCACTTTCATCAAGCTCGTAATTATACCCATCTTCATCCTCGTCGTCGTCGTCATCATCCTCATAATCATCCCGTTCGGTAAAATACTCTGTTAACAGGGAAGAAAATCCTTTAGGATTTTGACACAACATGAAAGGTTCAGAAATTGATTTCAACTCTAGACCTGGAGGCCCAGTGTCCCGCTCAGCTTAACTATAACCCCAACCAAACAAGTTAATAAAGGCGTTAAGAATTACTTGTAAATTACACTCTTAAAAACAAAGGTTCCATGAGTTTTTTTTTTTGTTGAAAGAACCATTTTAGGGTTCTCAAAGAACCTTTAAGCCTTGGTGTAAAGAACATTTTAATAATCTAAAGAAGCCTTTTTCACTAGAATCTTTTGTGCAGTGGAAAAATTCATGGAATCATGGGTGCAAATAAAGAACCTTTATTTTTAAGAGTGTGCAGACAAGTGGGTTAAATAGAGATTAAAGTTTGCAGGGCACTGGCCCTCCAGCACTGGAGTTGAAGTGCCCAGGTTTAAAGTGATAGTTTACTCAAACATGAAAATTCTGTCATTATTTACTCACCTTTATGTTGTTCCAAACCTCTATGAGTTTCTATCTTCGGCTGAACAAAGATAATTTGAAGAATGTTTTTTTTTGTCCATACAATGGAAGTTAATTGGGTCTAATCAATGTTGTTTCAGACTCTATTGACTTTCATTGTACGGACAAAAAAAATTAAATATTTTTTTGTGTTCTGAATTTGGAAAAAATATCACCGGTTTGGAATAACATGAGAGGGAGTAAATGGCAAAATATTCATTTTTTGTGTGAACTGTCCATTTCAATCATCTTCCATTAAATCGAAACCTCAATCCCATGCAAATAAATAAGAAATATCCAACATATAAAGACCATTTTCCTTGGCAAGATCTCTTTGTAGAACAATAAAACCATCAAATTCAATCTGCATAGCTATGAATACTAGCTTACTATCACGAATGCATCATTCCACCAGCAGTAGTGTTCTTCTCACTTTCACATATCCATTGTATACTAGCACCGCAGTAGCCGACTTTCTCTAGATTAATGTGTTCTTGCTCAAACACTGCAGCCCACCCACCACTACACAAGATTACTGGTGGGGGACAAAGCCTGGTTTCATGCGGGCAGCATATACTAAGCTGGGTAGGCAGGATTCAAGCAAGCGCAGCTTTCAAACCTTCAGAGCTTTAGGGCAGGATTTATAATCAGCATGGCTGCTGGCTCGTTCCAAATCAAGAGGGGCTGGGAGTGCAAAAGCCCAAACCAAATAAGAGAAGCCAGTAAAGTGGCCTTGCCCAATGTGCTGAATGAGCTGAATCACTGAGGGAAAAATGGGAATAGAAATAAGCCACAAGCGCTGCAGAAAGCTAAGGTTGCTGCAGAATCCCTGACTAAGAAAGTCATCAATTATTAACAGTCTCTTCAGCTCGGAGCTCGTCTAAACGAATAAAGGACAAAAAAAAAAAAAAAAAAAAAAAAAAAAAAAAAAAAAAAACTCAAGGACTAACAGTAGGTACCCACTTTAAGCAACACCCCCTTTTCTCTCATTCTCTGGAGGGTGTGGAACACACTTGGTGATGGAAACAGACACACAGGATATTTCAGTGCGGTTGTGAGTAGCTGAAGCCAGAGGTGAGTTTGTTAAAGACATAGACTTTGTAGCAGACAAGGACTTCGATTGGTTATGTTGTGATAATTGTATAGATGCCAAAGCGTTAAAACCTGAAGCATGTATTACATGAACTGACAGCAAGCAGAGGATGTGTACAGGAAGAAGAAAGCTGAGGAACACAAAGCAGGCTCTGTGAGGACAGTCCTCCATGACTCCTGAGACTCAACTCAGACCATTAACCACTTCACTCATGGTTATGTTCTTTTTCAATTCAAACCTCTTGCTTTCTTTGCGGTAAATTATGAAGAGAGAAAAAAAAAACTTTTAAGGGAAAATAATAATAAAAACTAAATCAAAATAATAATTATAATAAATAAGCTTAATCAGACATTAAATTCTAACCAACATCAAAGAGAAACACTATTTAGTTATATGCTGTATAACAATGGAAAAATAAATAAAAATCTTGCAGATGTAGAGAATTTCTAAAACATCAAATTATTAATGACCAAAAATAAGGCAGTGAAGAAGAAAACGATGAAGGTAAAGAAGAATGTGAAGGAGGAGGTGGTGAAGGAGAAGAAGGTCAAGATGAAGAACAAGGTTGTGAAAGTGAAGGAAGAGATGGAGGAGGAGGAAGATAAGATAATGGTGATGGAGAAGGAGAAGATGGCGATCTCCTAAACTATATATATATATAAAAAACTTTTTCCACCAAATACAAACATAACCATGGCTTGAGGGCATATAACAGGAGGTGAGCATGTTACAAAGGTATTTTTAACACCTCGACTGTTATCCAGTCTTTTTTGTTTGTTTGTTTGTGTTTTGGTTCTGTAACAGTGTAAGCACAAATTAGTAGAAATTATTGAGAAGTCACAGCAAAAGAGGGGGGTGGCCTACTTACAGGACAATGCTCAAGGCTCAGGTGACATGGATAGTGACCTCACGCTGAACAGCTGGCTGCCCAACTCCCAGACAAGCCCTTTGCTTCTTATTTTGTTGCAGCAGGACAAGCAAACGCACAGACCGATAGACATTCAAAAGCATCATGGGTAGGAGAAGGGGTCAGAGCTGGAGGGGTGGCCAAGCAGCTGCAGGGAGAGAGCGAGCAGTCTAGAGAAGCTAGGTTATTCATTTTTTAGTAAATCAGGGTGCTCCCTATTTTCCAAATATCCCTGTTCACACACTTACCATAGTGGAAAACACTTCTTGGAACAGTTCAAGATTTATGATTGCAGGTTAAGCTTTAAAGTTCTACAAATTCTGGTTGCGTGCATGTTGATTTAGTGACTTAAATGTAGTTATAATGGTAGTATGCTCTACTACCAGTGCTTTCACGTTAGTTTATAGGACTAATTCAAATGTATACAATATTATTATTATTAAATGTAGAAAACATTAGCCAACATCCATCCTATCTGAATTCAACAGTTTCTCATTAGTTAAATATCTGATCTCTTTGAAGAACCTAACAAGAAGTTAGTTATGCTGCTCAAAGTCATTTGGCCTAATGAATCTCATGAGTGCTGAATTTATGCAAAGATCTCCTTGTGACAGCTCTTCACTGATGAAAGGGATATTTGAACAACCAGGAGTGTGGAGTGTGGAGCGTTGCAATCTAACACTCTACAGCAAGAGATGTAGCGAAAGAGACAGAGAACACTGCATTACTTTACTTTCAGTAAAAATGAAATCAGCATGTTTAATAAAGCTTGGGTACCAAACTGCAATACAACAAAGAACACTTTCAACAGCCACACACATTTTAATGCACAATGGCAAGACATTCCCATATAAAAAGTAAAACCATTTCGAAGTGACTAACAAGAGCCGATTATATTACATACTGGATGTGAGGTAGCAAATTCTGATGCAAGCATCTTAAAACGGCTTCTCAGGAAAAATGTTATCATGACCAATGGTCATGGTTAAAAATACAAGACAGACCAAAAATTAAAAAAAAGCTAAAACCGAGAGGCTGCCTTCTCGATTCTGTGCATAGTGAGGTATGCTTTATTAACCTTGGTCAAATGAGTCCTCAGAGGAGCTGACTCCTGCCTCCTGTAGCAATAAAGCAAAGTGCTTATGTTTCCTCTCTTTGGCCACCTGCTTGGACTTGAGTGATGAAGAGGCTCTCTTGGACGATGAGCGCTTTTTCTTGGATGGAGTGCTGCACAGGCCGAGGAGCTGTGGACGTGACCCTGTTCTCCCCAACATGGAGCTGGGAGGCCAGCCATCCTTCAGGGAATCGTCCTCTTCTGAATCTGTGTCTGGTACAAATCACAACAGATTTCACTGAGGATGGAGGTCCAAAAGCATGTTGAACTAAAAACTGATTCAAAACAATGATAGAAGACTATTATTATAAATATATAGATATATAACAAACACACACCACCCACACAACACACACCCAGGGGTACGGACAAGTATTGGGACCCCCCTTAAATTTTTCAAGCTTTGTTATATTGCAGCCTTTGCCTTAAAATCATTTAAGTTAATTTTTTTCCTCTATAATGTACACACAGCACCCCATATTGGCATAAAAACACCAACCAAGAATTGGGACATTTTTGCAGATGTATTAACAAAAGGAAAAACGAAATATAACAGGGTCCGAGTATCAGAACCTTTGTCAGTATTTAGAGAAGCACCCTTTATCATACAGCAATTGAGTCTGTTTTGGGAAGATGCAACATATTAAAGATATCATGTACTTGGCCGCATTCATCTTTACCTCGATTGCAACCAATCGTCCTGTCCCTGCACCTGAAAAACACACCCACAGCATGATGCTGCAACCACCATGCTTCACTGTTGGGACTGTATTCGACAGGTGATGAGCAGTGCCTGGTTTTCTCCAAACATACCGCTTAGAATTAAGGCCAAAAAAGTTCTATCTTGGCCTCAACCGACCAGAGAATCTTATTTCTCACCATCTGGGAGTACTTCAGGGTCTTTTAGCAAACTTCCATGAGGCTTTATGTGTCTGCACTGAGAGAGGGCTTCCGCGAGCCCTCGCCTAAAGCCCCGACCTGGTGGAGGGCGCAGTGATGGTGACTTTCTACAACTTCTCCCATCTCGCTGACTGCATCTCTGGAGATCAAGCCACCGGATCTTGGGTTCTTCTTTACCTCTATCAACCAGGCTCTTCTCCTCCGAATTAGCTCAGTGGACGGAACGGCCAGATCGAGGAAGGGTTCTGGTCGTCCAAACGTCTTCCATTTAAGGATTATGGAGGCCACTGTGCTCTTAGGAACCTTTAGTGCAGCAGAAATTTTTTTTGTAACCTTGGCCAGATCTGTGGCTTGCCACAATTCTTTCTCTGAGCTCTTCAGGCAGTTCCTTGACCTCATGATTCTCATTTGCTCTGACAGCACTGTGAGCTGTAAGGTCTTATATAAACAGGTGTGTGGCTTTCCTAATCAAGTCCAATCAGTATAATCAAACACAGCTGGATTCAAATGAAGGTGTAGAACCATCTCCAGGATGATCAGAAGAAATGGACAGCAACTGAGTTAAATAAATGAGTGTCACAGCAAAGGGTCTGAATACTTAGGACTATGTGATATTTTAGTTTTTCTTTTTTAATAAATCTTCAAAAATTTCAACAATTCTGTGTTTTCTGTCAATATGGGGTGATGTGTGTACATTAATGAGGAAAAAAAATCACTTAAATGATTTTAGCAAATGGCTGAATATAACAAAGAGTGAAAAATTTAACCCACTGTATGTAGTATGTATATATATATATATATATATATATATAATATATATCTATATATAATATATATATATATATATATATACCCACACACACACACACTGCCCATTCAAAAATTAGTGGTCAGTAATATATTTTTTGACTAATGCATAATCCTTTTTATCATCAAGGATGCATTAAATTGATCAAAGTGACAGTACAGACATTGTATGTTACAAAAAAGCTCTATTTCAAGTAAATGCCTTTTGAACTTTCTATTCATCAAAGAATCCTGGAAAAATGTATCAGTTTCCACAAAAATATTAAGCAGCAAGTTTTTAACATGATAGAAAAGATTCTCGAGTAGCAAATCAGTATATTAGAAGGATCGAAGGATCATGTGACACTGGAGTAATGGCAGCTGAAAATTCAGCTTTGCCATCAAAAATAAATTACATTTTAAAATACATTAAAATAGAAAACAGCTCTATCATTAACAAACAATATTCCCAATATTACCATTTTTACTGTATTTTTAAAAAATGAATTGGTAATTAGTACATTTATATATCAGGACAGCATTTTTATTCATTTTATGTAACAAAAAAAATCCTAAAAAAAAAAAAGATTGATTAATACCATTACTGTGGTATAAAATTACTCGTACTGCCTTGCTCCTAAATAGTAACATCTAAATGCAGGCCACAGTAATTTATTAGATATTACCTTAAACACATAATGGTAGATTAGTTATCAACAAAAACTCTCCATTATCTAAGATGAAAAAAATACATATTTATAAGGAAAAAGCCCCTGGGGATATTGTAACCTGTTTACATTAGAAAACAAAACACTGGCAACAACAACAACAAAAATTGACACTTACAAAAAGTCTGACTTACTGTTAGAATAGCTGCTGATTTCTGACCTCATTGGAGAATAAGGTGCTTTCCGCTGGCCCTTTCCCTTAAGGCATGGATCTGAAGGCTTAGTTTTGGCTACCATTTTGCTTTTACCTCCTTTGAAAGACTTGTGAAAGATGCTGAGATCTTTCGACAGGCTGGATTTTCCCATCTTGACTATCATGTCTATATCGGTAAGCATGGGGACTCTGCTTCCAGAACTAGCCCTGGACTTCCCAGAGGAACAGTCTATGAACTTACAAGAGGGCTTGCTGAGTTTACTGAGCTTAGTGAGTGACAAGGCCTTGTCGAGTTTGGATGCCAACTGCTCCTGCTCGCTCACTCGGCTCTTCTTCACAGCCATTTTAGGTGTCTGTTAAAAGAGATAAAAGCAATGAATGGATTTTATTTGATACAACATGCATGTTCTACAAAAGCAAAAATGTTCAGATATTTAGGAGCTAGAAATTCACTCCAGTATAACAGAGACCAACCTCATGAGAGAAGCTTGAAGATGCCTCCTGCTCGCTCCAGCTCTTTTTTTTCTTCTTCAATCTCAACGCACTCTCTTCCTCCTCATCTCGGTTAGAGGCCCGAAAGCGCTTCCTCAGCACCTCCCCGCTCTCAGAGTCCTCTGAGTAAAGCACGCTTCTGCCCAACCTGCAAAACAACAGAGCGTTCAGCTGGAGGGCAGGCCGTGTGGAGCACAGCTGGGCCTTATCGGTGCCTGAGCAACACACTCACTTCGCACACTTCGAATCCAGCTTGCTGGAGGGTGGAGACAGTGCGCATAGGCCATGTTTCCTCTTTCGAGGACGTCCCGGGCCCCTGCGGACTAAACTTCTGTTCTTCTCCTGCTGCTGGATCTGTTGTTGTTGTTGCAGCTGCTGACGTTTATCTCTGTGAATCACAGGGATCACAAATAGCAGATTGTTTGTTAGAGGGATTAAACTAGATAGATTTGCATTACTGGTCTTAATGAAGTGGTGTAAAGGGAGGTAATGTTAATTGGGAGACTCACTCTTTGTCTCTCCGCCTCTGCAGTTTGACCAGCTCTCGTTGCTTTTCTTTGTAATGTTGCTGAAGCTCAGCGAGTCTCACACGGTAGTCCACTTCTACGGTGTCCATTCCCTCCAAAGAGGATTTGGAGAACATCTAAGAGAGGAAAACAAGATTACCGTCTGTGGTTGGACTTCCATAGCCAGTACTCTAAGCAGCAACAAAAGTATTATTAGCTATGCCAAATGTCTGAAAAAAAGTAAACACTGCTAAATGTAAAAATGAAAATGGCGTTGTATTTTGCATTTTAACTGCATTTAAATGTAAAAACTACAAATGCCTCTAACTGAAAACGCAGTTAAAACGTACAAAAAAAAATCCAATGCCACTGGAATTTATAAACACTGCTTAAATGTTAAAACATGAAATACCACTAGCTTTAACCGGTGAAAACAAACATTTAAATTCCACTGGAATTTGTAAACACTGCTTAAATGTTAAAACATTAAATACCACTAGCTTTAAACTGTGAAAACAAACATTTAAATTCCACTGGAAATGTCACTAGCTGTAAACTGTCAAAACGTAAACATTTAAATGCCACTGGAAATGGTAAGCACTGCTTAGAAGTTAAAACATCAAACACCACTAGATGTAAACACAGTTAAAACTATGTAAATGCCACTGGAATTTGTAAACACTACTCAAATGTACAAAAATTCAAATGCCACCATTTGTAAACATTGTTAAAAAGTGAGCAATTCAAATGCTACTGGAATTTGTAAACATGACAAATTAAAAAAATGTTAACACTGCTTTTATTTTATCGACAAAGCTTTTAGAATCACCATTCTGAGAGCAAAAAAACCCCTCTTAAGCAGAGGTTTATAAGAGGGAGAAGAAAATAAAAAGAGTAATAAAAAAAGGCAAGCATACAGGTTCATCTTTCTTCTGTCTCCAGCTGTATTTCTTATTAGGGTTGAGCTCTCGAGGGAGGCGGATGATAACCTGAGGTTGACACTCAATGGCCTCCAGGAGGACCTGTCTACCAGCTTCCAGCAGACTCTCCAGTCCACAGAGCATTACAGCTGCACACACAAACACACGATCGATAGCAACATTAATTACCTCTAGGGAGCACAGGGCAGCCCTGCATTCTCCAATACATCAGTATATATGGGTGTTTCTTGTGTTAGACTGCAATAATGGAGTTGACATCCAGATACATCCAAAAGACCAGACAGTTGCATTTACTTATTCCTTAAACGCAAGTTTTTACTCTAAAAGCTGCTTGAAGAACAAGCAGCACAAGCACACTGTTCAACACTCCAGCAAATTCAGAATATATTCACTAGAGCTGAAACAATTCCTGAGCTTGTTTCAGCACATTACAGCAAGCAAATCTCTCTCCCCAAGCACCATGCTTCCCTGAGAACTGTTGGAGCACGCTAGATCAAGTCCACATCCTTCAGATATCCCTTCCTCTCTCTGAAACGAGACTCACCCTGTGTGTCATCTCTGGGTTGCCTCTGCATCTCCAGCTCTGCCATCTGGCTGAGCAGGGCCATGCCTTCCAGAGCAGTGGACTCTAGGGGACTGATGCCCACGCAGAGCTCAGATCTAGAGCTACACGTATCTGCCAGGATGGACACCGCTCCGGCCTGCGGAAGCTCGCTGGCTGTGACCAGGGCAAACATGCCTGCCATGGGGTCTTCAGGCAGGATGGCCACCGGTGCGGAAGAGGGCTGAAGGTGAGGAGGGCTGCTGTTAGGCAGGAAAGGATTGTCAAGTTTGGACTCCAGGTGTGGAGCGTCCGGGACAGGATCTCTGAGGTCTACTGGGTTCAGGCAATCGGAGAGATCTAAGGGCGGTTTTGCTGGTTGGATGTCACAAACCACATGGTGTGCGTCCGTGTAACTAGATGAGGATTTGTAGACTTGGTCTACCAGACCAATCGAGGCCTCTGCAGTTTCTGCTCTGGTGGTTCTCTCAGAGTCCAGCCTAGATGTTTTGTACAGTCTTGGATGGCTGGAGGCGGCAGCTTCGATTTTGACAGCCTCCCTATCTTCCTCATCTGATTCCTCCTCTGGCGATGGTGTGGCTTTGTCTCTAGGGTGGGCTTCAGCCTCTGTGGGGGAGCTAGAGTCTTGGGTGGTGATGGGTGCAAGCCTCAGGCTCTCCTGGTTCAGGACGTCTTTGCTGTCTTCCAGGTTTGGCTCTTTTTTGAACACTGCGCCACCCTCCTCCATGGACACTGGCTCTCTGGATGCCTGAAGTGGCTCCACAACCACTGGAGAACACAAGTGCTGGGGTTTGACATCTGTGGCGGTCGCCAAGTGTTCGGAGGTCTCAGCCGGCAACGGTACATCTGGCGCCAGGCCGTCAGCATCTGCGGCAGCAGCCGGCTGGAGGAGGTAGGGGTAATGGCTGCCGAAAGGTGCCGTTATCGATTGGTACGGGTATCCGGGAGGAATTTCTGCCAAAGAAACAGAAGAGACAGGTTTTTGAGGTGCTTATGCAAAGAGTAGAGGGGCTTTAGTTCCCTGCGACAGAGTGACAAAGTGATTAATAACCCCACATGTTCTTCGGCACAAGGGCTTTATGAAACTTTCATGAACCAAATGGCTTCAGCACAAGCATCCCAAAAGCCCTTATATACACATAGGCCAACACGTTCATGCATACTCATACATTCAGAACGCACCGAGCAGAAAATCTATTTATTCTGAGCATTGAACATTTTTAAAGGGAAACCGCCAGGGGATACGGGTACAAAAGGGCTGCTGTCATAAGAAGTCTCTATTGCAGTGAAGTGGCAGCTGGTAATCCCATATGTGGAGATATTTGCAGGCTACTCATTAAGACTGCACTACCCTGCACATTCTGACATGAAGAATAGCACACTGCATTTGATTGCAGTCCTGTGTGGATTCTTGGTCCCCTCCCAAACATATTTCCTTAAAAACAGCACTACGGTGATTAATGACCGTGCATTATTAAACAGCTTTCCTTTCGGTTTTTGATTAGTGTCCCTTTCATTTACTGTGCAATATGCAAATAAACAATTATTTCATAAGACCATGCAAATCTACAGTTGAGGCGACTGTGACAAATTAAGCAGACTCAAACCTGGACATTTAATTTGGGAATGCTGATCTTCTCACTTACCATGGTAAATGGATGGGAAGGGAGCAGAAGGTTGCTTCTGTAGACTGAGTGGCTCTTTCTCAGGCACTTCCACAGACTCCTCTTTGGTCTGGATGGGGGAGGCAGAAGAGGGCGATGCTGAAGCAGGGCTGACTGAGTGAGGGACAGGAGACGACGGATGGGAGTAGGGCTGTTGAGGGAGGGACTTCTCCACTTTGGGTCTGTCCGCAGACTTCAGTGCAGTGACAGGTGAAGGCAGCGGTGGGACAGGCAGCGGTGTCAGGGCTTTTCTGTACGAGGTGGAGGGGGTCGGGGAGCGTGGGGGAGGCTTGCGTGAGTGCAGGGCTGGAGTGGGGATGCCCAAGAGACTGGATTTGGCCCCTTCAGCTCCTCTCTTGTCTGGCTTTTCCTCCAAATCTGTCCTCGTTTGACTTGCATTTAATCTCTCCTGCATCAACATAAAAACAAATCAAAACTTTTTTTAATACTTAATTACAAGCCTATTCAAAAATGGCAAAAAATGTTCAAAAAGTATAAAATGCATGCAAATTTATAAAAACCAAAATAACAGTTTAGGAAAAAACCTGAAACCTAAATTTTTTTTACACAAAAAATAAATACCACAGTACAATATTTTGGACTTGATACTAAAAGTTGATATAATAATAATAAAAATATATAAAATAAATATTAAAAAAAATAGAAAAAATAAAATTAAATTTCGAAAAATTAAAAAAAGAT
This sequence comes from Sinocyclocheilus anophthalmus, assembly GCA_018155175.1. Lineage (NCBI taxonomy): Eukaryota > Metazoa > Chordata > Actinopteri > Cypriniformes > Cyprinidae > Sinocyclocheilus > Sinocyclocheilus anophthalmus. The sequence continues at coordinate 349,494 of JADLZN010000981.1, read as the reverse complement.
ATAAACTTATAATAAAATAAAAAATATCAAATTATAAAAAAGATAATATACTAAAAAAACTAATATGAACAAATAAATAATCAAAAAAAATAAAAAAATAACAATAATCTTATAAAATTATAAATATAATATAAAAAATAAAAAAACAAAAAATATAAAATATAAAAAAATAAAATAAAAAAAAAAAAAAAAAAAAAAAAAAAAAAAAAAAAAATTAATAACAAATTCAAAAATGAAAACCAAAAAAAAAATATAAAATAAAATATGCATTGGGTGTATGTTCCGGGAAGTTCTAAGCGGCCATGCATTATTATTTTTTCCCCTTCTTGTTTTCTCATTATAACGACTTAAATTTTCTCGTGATCTCGACATAACAAAAGATGTTTTCTCGTTATAACAACTAACGAGAGTTGTTTTCTCGTTATAACGACTTAATTTTGTTGTGATCTCGACAAAGTTTTTTTTTTTACAATGATTGTTTGATCTACTGTTGTTATATTAACGAACTCAATCTGATGGACAGATACACCATGCGCTCTTACTGTAGCCGAGGTCGTGGATATTTCAGCAAATTTTGCTTCACCTAGTAATAACATCTACAATACAAAAATAAAAGCTGATCAATCACGGTTTATATTTCCAGAGACAGTACGCTAAACAATTTGTTTGTGTAATTAGCATGTTTAAAAGGTCAAAGCAACACCGCAAACACAGCCTTCAGAAGGATGCAGAACTGTTCTAGAATCTTTTAGAGCTGCTTGGATTCGACTCACTTTCAATTTTCCTTTTATTTGAAAAAAAATTATATATAATTTGTAATTTTTAGTAGTCATTATATGCTGTGACTGATCATGTGCGTTACAAGCTTCTGTTTGAAAAGTGCGTTCATGTGTAGCTATGTATGTGTGTGTGTGTATATGTGTATATGTGTGTGTGTGTGCTTGTGTGGTTTCCACAAAGAAATGTAAAAACACAAAAGATTACAACACTGTAGAACATCACTGAATTAAATTAGCCTATACACTTTAAATATAAATCACATTTCTTATCAATATACATTTAATGATTAACAATAAAGATTAATAAAAAGGAAAAGAGGCACATTACAAATAGCCTACGTCGTTGAAGCCTGTCCTACTGTAGATAAACAGAACACCCCCGCTTATTAACTAAATAAGAACCTCAAAGAAGCACAAATAAAGATATAGGTGCAAACAGAATACAGCGACGTCAATGTTGGTTTTAATAAGCAGTTATTTTATGACAGAACGCGTTGGTGAAACTTATGCATCTAGCAAGAACTTAATACACTAAATAGTCATATTGATTCAAGCATTTAGCATTTATGAATGAATTAAATGTCAGTAGCCTAATGAACAATACTGTACAAATTATAGCGATCACGAGGTTGTTCATATTCTATCCCAAACGCAGTACAGTAAAGTGGACATACAGCATATCCTACAACACCCCATCAGTTATATTCAGGTCAATAGTGCCACCGGTTGGCGCAGTTTTGTAACTTGGAGAACAACTTTTTTTATGTCGATATAACAAGAAAATTAAGTCATTATAACGAGAAAACAACTCTCGTTAATGTCGATATAACGAGAAAAATAAGTCGTCTAACGAGAAAACAAGGGAAAAAAATAATAATGCATGGCCGTTTAGAACTTCCGTATGTATGCCTGTTTTTCATGTTGAACATCCTGAGTTGGTGCAAATAGACCTTAAAGGATAAGTCCACTTCCCCCACAAAAATTTCCTGATCATTTACTAACCCCCATGTCATCCAAGATGTTCATGTCTTTCTTTCTTCATTTGCAAAGAAATTAAGTTTGAGGAAAACATTCCAATGGACTTCAATGGTGGCCAACGCTTTTAAGGTCAAAATCGCAGTTTCAATGCAGCTTCAAAGGGCTCTACATGATCCCAGCCTAGGAATAATGGTCTTATCTAGAGGAAGAAAAAACGATCTGTCATTTTTTAAAATTATATTTATACACGTTTTAACCACAAATGCTCGGCTAGCATTAGCTCTGCGATGGGCGTCTTTATTAGGTGATATTGGAAAGGTCACACGTGACTTAGGTGGAAGTACTGACCCAGTGTTTACAAAGCGAACATGCAAAAAAAGTCAAATGCCCTTTACAAATAAGGTAAACCAACGATGTCGGATGATTTTAAAGTTGGAGAAGAAAATGAGATAGAGTTTTTAAATGAAGTATAAAGACGAAGAACTAACTGCGTGCGACCTTTCCAACATGATTACGTAATGTGTGAAGACACGCATGCGCATCGCGGCGGTATAGCAGGTCGAGCATTTGTGTTTAAAAAGTGTATAAATATACATTTCTTTCAGAAAATGACAGATATTTTCGCTAGATAAGGCCCTTATTCCTCGGCTGGGATCGTGTAGTGTCCTCTGAAGCTGCATTGAAACTGCATTTGTGACCTTGAAATCGTTGACCACCATTGAAGTCCACTACGTGAAAAAAAGTCCTGGAATGTTTTCCTAAAAAAAAAACCCCGCAATTTCTTAAAGAGTGAAGAAAGAAAGACATGAACATCCTGAATAAAATGGGGGTGAGTAAATTATCAGAGAATTTTTATTCAGGAAGTGGACTTATCCTTTAAGGACTACAAAATGGGAAATACAGGCATGCTTCCCAACGATTATAATGATATTGACAGACAAAGAGCCTCATACCACTAAGTGTGCATTCCTCTGCAGCTCCATGACCTGTGCGGTCTGGTGCTGGATCATGTAGAGCTCCTGTTGGCGCAGGACCTGCTGGTGGGAGAGGAGCTGGAGCTGATGGGCATGCTGCAGAGTGCTTCCTGCTGGCGGGTACATGGCCGACCACAGCGGGGGGCCTCGCTCTAACATCTCAGCTTTTAAAAGAACAGGAGGAATACTTGAGCATCACACATCAAGTAGATTTATTCTGCTACATGTCAGGGATATCACTCCCACTCATCTTTAGAAATGCATGTTTATGTGTGTGTGAGAATGGAAATACGGGAAAATATAAACACAGAAACTGTGAAGAATACATGGGACCTACCATAGTGTGGCAGATGCTCTGTCGAAATAACAACCACCTGCCCAGTTTGTGGATCTCGGGCAAACTGGTAAGGTGGAGGGATGGAGCCTGTCAAGGCAGGAGAATATCCTGGAGGCAGCGCCTGATGAAGGGAAGGGGGACCCAGACCTGTACACAACAGAGGGGAAAATGGTTGGGTTCACCGTACTTGTAGTTGATGGTCCATTTGCACTTGCTTTCTGGCAGCTTCGTGAAAACTCAAGAGATAATTCCCAAGAGAAACAACTTTCCACACCCTTGTGTATGGAGCACGGACCTCGTTGAAATCCTGCCAAGAGGCACAGCACTTTAACTACAGCAATTTACTTGGGGGACATTTTTGTTTTTAAAGTAAAGTCTAGACAGAAACTCAAACGTCAGACAACTGTGAACTGACCGTGCTGTTCGCTGTTATTTTTGGATGGAAGTTGTGGAGTGAGACTGATTGTTTCTAAGAATGTCTAAAACACTCAGCTTAGACAAAACGCTCGGGCCGTCTGGCAGGGCAACAGATTGCCTCAAGGAAATATCTCTGTGTCCAAATCCCATTCACAACACAGTTCTGCAGCATTCCAAAGTCCATGACCCATTATCATTTATTACTCATTAAAATAGGAATAAATGAAAGGCAATTGCTTGTTGTAACATGACATAATTCTTATACAACAGGCATAAGCGACATAAAGGTGGGTACCATATGGAGAACTAGACAGCCACATGGAGGGGGCTCCTGGCCGGGGTAGCCACGGGTGGGAGGCCAGGTGGGAGGCGGGGTCAGCAGGCCAGCGGCCCGCACCAGCCAGAGTCGGTCCACCAGTCACCATCAGGTTGGGGTTCAGCCCGCTAGCTGGCACCATAGGTGGATGCAACTGGGTGTAGTCTGCCAACTCTTTATTCTCTCTGTGAATGACAAGAGATTTACTTATTAGTGGTTGACCAATCTATAGCAAAGTCAGTTAGTATTTGCGTTTTGCACATTAAAGTCTACATTCCAACATTTTTTTTTTTAAATCCTGCCACATAACCTTTAAAAGAAACATGGCAGCAAAAACATGCACCTGTGGTGCAAAAATATCCTTTAATATATTCTAATATATCCTACTTTTAGGGTAAAAAAATATATGCTTATATTAGCCAAAAGGCAGTTTTCTAATTTACTTATTTTAATATTTTTCAACATTTAAAAAGGAAGAAGAAAAGATGTTAGAGCCCTGATGTCTTGGTAGTAATGCTATCTGAATGAAGAAAAGAGTAATCAATTCATTAAATAATTAATTCATTTTTTTTAAAGAATGTATTATTCCCAACAAACTTAATTTTAAAATAACTTTATTTAGTTAATTTGTTTATTATTCCCAATAAAGACTACAAATTTTATAAAATAACTAAGTTTTTGGCCAAGAATGTTCAGTTTGGTGCTTCGCTACATATTTTCAACAAATTTTAAAGCTATTTTTGCTGAACTAACCCTAAAAAACCCCATAAAGCTTAATTCCTTAAAAGCGCAGTTCTTTCCCATTTCAATAATTATGTAATTATTTTCGTATTCTTTCAAAATCTTCATCGAATTTTTGCTTGCCTGAACAAAGTGAAACGAACTAAAAAGGTGCTTTTAAGGTGTTTTTCTTATCCTTTGAATCTCAACAGCCACTTTCACTATAGCTGTCAAGAAAATTCCTCAAAAATGCACCTTTTGTGTTTGATTGAAGAAATGCATCGTACAGGATTGGAACAACATGAGGGCAAGTAAATCGTTACCATTTTTGGCTGAACTATTCCATTAAGTGCCCAATATCCAGGCATCCACATTTGACAACCAGTAAAATGTCATGGATAATTTTACATTACAAAATGTATGCTTATTCAAGCCCAACAGGAAGACTGGTGGCCATGTAGCCCTGACTGAGACAAAAATTCCCCAGTCCATGACTTCTATTCTGCCTTACACTTAAGGACAGATACTGAGGGCGGAATCCTGCTGAGAGAGCCAGTCACTTTTATAAGCACCAATTTCCCCAGTGGGGAAGACTGACTTTTTCTGCTCCACGAAATGAGAGCCACACTTTGAAAATAGGCTCATATTTGCAGAGAACTGTTGCCATAAATCCATCCACTCTAAAGAAAACCACACTGAGAGTGTGACCAATGAAAGTAAAATGTTGCACCGTTTAGCTAGTGTGTGGAATCAAAGAAACAAGAATCTATTCACACTGGCTGGATATGCTTAATCCTTACTACAAGGTGAATTATTTTAATAAAAGGTTGCTTTTAATTAACAGACTTTCATCCAGGCTTCTAAAATCTTTTTAAAAAACATCTATTTGGCACACAACAGCACTTCAGTATTGCTGCTAAATGTCTGCTGGGATTATAAACTAGCTTCGACCAAGGCAGCAGAGCGAGAATCTTTAAAGATCAAACAATTTAAAGCCATCACTGATTTTTACTAAAGTGACATTAAGTCACCTTCACAGGACATCTATGCATTAGCTGCCCATATCACCAGCTTCCACACAACATCAGGGCTAAAAAAAAATCAATCACTAGCTCTCTTTTTGGAGAAAACTGTAAAAATGTCCAGTTCCATTTTCAGTCAAACCTCTGAACCAAAACAGTTGACACGTTTGACTTTGTATAGCAAAAAAATGTCACAGGGTAATATACCATTTGGCATTAGAAAGTGAAAGTTGTGGAAAATACCCATATTTTAATGCTAAGACTCTAAAAGGTGCCCTCACTCATTTTTGTTTATCTTGTGCTGGACAATATGGCAGTGGTCTTGACAGCTAACAATGTGGACACAACCAATGCCACTGAAGAACTGCATTTGCAGTGAGCCATGATGCAGTTACTTAGGAAATGGCCAATCATGCTATAAGCTTTAGGTGATGCACTATGTAAAATAAAAACGCTTTTATTAGGCTACAGAGTACTGAGTCAATTTTCAAAAGGTAGGTCTACTATTCATTTCTTTGTAAAACTATTTTGAATACAAAATACACACACATATTATTCCTCTAACTGAGTGTATGGCTTACCACAAAAATGACCAACGTCAATGTGATTTCAGCCCTCAGTCTTGTTTAAAGCAACATCAACAGTTGTCACCACACAGTTAAAATTTACAGCCAGTGAAACATAATCCTTTATAAATCTCAAACGAAAGAGTTTGAAAAGTTATCCTAAGAAATGACTTGTGAACTAAAACCGAGACGTTTACATAAATATAAAAAGGAAGGTTCCAGCGTTTTTCCAGATCTGCTGAACAACTAAAACTCCAAACGCAGGATTGAATTAGCAGCTAGACCAATGCCCAGTACATTTCTGAGGCGCTTTTCGCCAGCGCTTATAAACTCTAATCTTACCTTAACACTTTCTCCTGCTCACGCTCCACACGTCCCGACAGCAGGCGCTCGTGCCCATGACGTGTCCTCTCGTCTCCTCGCTCTTCCCCTGTGTGGATTGGGCCTACAGGACATTACACCAATTGAAGACATTGACATCCGATCATCCAAAATATTTGAACCAAATTAGCTTTGAGCCCACTTTATATTAGGCGGCCTTAACTACCATGTACTTACATTTAAATTAATCATTTGATACAATGCAGTTATTGTGTACATGCATGTTTTGTTTTGTACTTAAAATTACCTGCATGTAATTACATCTTTAATTACTGTCTATAATTACACTGTTGACCCATCCCTTACACCTAAACCCACTCTTAAACTTACCCATACCACCAAACCTGTCCCTAACCTTACCCTATCCCACCTCAATAGCAGCAAAAGTCTTTTGCAATACAATATGAACACAATAAGTAAAATTTTTTAAGTGCATAGTACATTAAGGCATCATAATATAAAGTGGGACCTCTAACTTCATAGTGTTTGCCAATGATATCTAATTTTTCATCATTTAAGACATGTTTGATACGAGTACACACATTTATAACCATTCTTAGCTTACAAACAACGAATCCAGTGTCTGCCAGTCTGGCAAGACTTAGATGTTACTGTTTTCTCTTTATAAATACACCGCTCCAGAAATAGCCCAAACTCTAAGGGTGTTTATCAGTCCGGACACTCAGCACCAGTCATAAGCAGTGTCTTACACATCTATGAAATTACAGACAGGCCGCGCAGAGGAAAAAAACCCACTGAGGCCCATCAATCAATTATCAATGTTTCAACACCACTGTAGTGTCATATACGGCTCAAATTGCTCTTCATAGAGAAAGCCATTTGGAGAATCAGTAGACAAAACCAGCAGCATCTCAGAATTCAAACTAAACTAAAAGAGCCTTTGAAGTCTGTGTTCAAAATACCATAACTACAGAGTCCTCTATAGCAAAAGATAAACGTGCAGAAAGTATCTGAGCGGAATTTAGTTGGGAATGTATTGAAACTTTCAGTACTGACAGACAGCAGCTGAGAAGAGATTGTGTTCTTCTAAACCAAGGAGGGGGACGAAAGTGCACACAGATCTCTGTCATGCTCCAGGGAAAAGGTTTCAGTCTGTTTCCAAGGTTACCAAAAGCCTGTCCGACATGCTATCCGTTTGCATCAAAAAGAGGGCAAATTAGTCAAGCAAAGCTCTGTCCCCAACACTTGCTTTAAATGAAAATTCAAACCTTCTCTCAGAGTGTGAGGACTAATGTTATTACTGCAATTTCCTTGCACATAAGAGGACATAAATTAATGCCTTTCTCCCCACCCTTTTCTGTCCCTTTCCGAAGCAGATTCGATTGCTAAGCAACAAACCTAAAGTCATATTAGAATGCACTGCTTGTTTGCCACCTTTAGTAGAGCTCTGTAAATTATGCTTTATAAGCATGCGGTGTCTTAGTGAAAGGTTTAACACACTCCCTATGCTAACAGGAAACGCTGTGGGCCAAAGCAATAGCAAAGCTCATGCTGTTTAAGAAATGAAACGAAAGAGGGAGCGACCTTGCTGTCGAGCATGCCCACGTAAATGGGCTGTAACCACGGAAAATAAGATTGGGTCATTGTGATGTTCTTCAGTTTTGTTAAAGGTGTGAAAGCATGTAACAACAGAAATCAGAAATGTACACTTTTTGCCACCTCAAAGGGTTAGTTGTGCTGCTTTTTTCTGCCAACCACAAAAGAACTACATACGATAAAAGTCAATGGGGTCCAAAACAACATATAAAAATAGGCATTTTTTTCAGAATAAGTGACCAGTGCTGGCAAAATGAGTCACAATGAGCAAATTTTCAAAAACGTTCAAAATGATTTGTTGGAATCAGACAAAAAATGACTGACTTCGTTTGAAGTCGAGTCAGCGAAGTTAATTGAGAAAACTTTAGTTTTCTGAAAGTTCGAAAGCAAAATCACCTAGCAATGTTGCATCTTTTCATCCAGTTCTTTTCTTATTAATAATTACTGTATTAATCATCACAATATAGCTATTTTTATAAAAGGTATACCTTTTTATAAAAGGTACTCCTCTCAGAAAACATACAATTAAATATCATTTTAGATGTTTAATTACTATTTGGAGCATTGGGATCACTAGACGAGGGCTTAAATGAACTCATTTTGTTGAAAACCTCAAATTCGACTAAAATCTAAAAAAATAAAAATTATTTTTTGCCTTTAGCTCAAAATTAGCCCATTATGACTTATTTTGCCAGCACAGAAGAAAATAGCCTTGGAACAACATGAGGATGAGTAACAGATTACGGAATGTTCATTTTTGGGTGAAACATCTCTTGAAGAATAATGCATTTAAAGATAAGAAGCAACACACCTTTGATGGCTCCTCCAAGAATCGGCCTGTCCCTGTCCGATACCGAGCTGGGCTTGCTGCTGTTGTTCCTCTGGCGGGCAACAGCCACCGCAATGCCTACCGGTGGATGCCGAACCTCGGCTTCCCCCTGAGAAGTGCTTCCATCTCTGCCAAAGGATTTAGCACTCTCAGGTCTCTCGGGTTCCTTCTTCAACTGCTTTCCAGACTGCTGGGGCGGAAGGTGCTGAACTCTGGACACTCCGGGATAACCAGCCTCCAGTTTCATGCTGCCCAGTCCTCCAAACGGACAACGGCTATCAGATCCGTGCCTGGAACCAGACTCGCTGGAGAAGTTGCCGCTGTACTTGATGAGGCTCTGCATGGCCGAAACCTCCCCGTGGCCCTTGGGACTTCCGCCGGTGCCTACCGGTCTATGTAAGCCAGTAGTGTCCAGGTACATTCGCTTGCCCTCTTCTTCCCCTCGGGTGCCATGGGTGTGTTGGGCCGCCAATGCAGCGATGTGACTGGTAGCATAATTGCCCATCTCGAAAGGCTTCCATTTGGGTTCGGCGGAACCCAAGGCCTTCAACAGATGCGGTTCCGAATGGAGCGTAGCTGAATCCATTCCAGAAAACGGATGGGCAGACCTTTGAACCCTATCCCGCTCTTGGCTGCGGGATTCGGTCTCGAGTCCTGTTTTGATCGTGTGTTTTGATGTAGTGTTGGATAAGTCCCTGGCATCTGGGCTGTTTCCAGATTTATTTGTGCACATTTCTAAATGCAAGGGCTTTTTCATGGCCAAACCATTTGACCTAATTATCGAGCCTTCCTCTCGTAAAATGTCTTTCTTAATGTCTCCGTGAGGGGGAGACTCGCTCCTAACGGAGGACTGACCGTGGTCCATATGCGTTCTCTCATTCCCCACCTGCAGGGCTGATCTGTGCGAGTCCCTCTCCCTGCTCTTGTCATTTTTATTATCTCGAGCTTGGGAGGCAATTTGAATTGGCCCTTTTCGCTCGTCGTAAACCTCGACAGAAGGCACATAAGTAGGAGCTATCACTCTGTGTTCTTTGCCTGGCTCTTTTGCTGTAGAGTAGAGCGGGTACATGCTGGGCGGCATGTGGTGAGGGGGAGGGTAGGTGCCAGAGGACACCAGCCTGGGTGGGAGATGGGTTGGGTTGGGCTGCAGGGAAGAGGGACCGGCATACGACACATGCAGAGTGCCAGCTGATATAGCAACCGAATCACTTCTTTTCTGCTTGTCGGAGGAAAGGTGGCCCAACGGTCGGCTGGTTTCGTCATCCCGGTCACTGTCCCTCCTGTCCTGTTCTGTACTCGGGTGTCGGGTTGGTGTGCTGCTGCTTGTCCCGCAGTTGCCTCGTAAACTCAGGTGAGACTGTTTGGGTTTAGTGTCCGTGGTGCTCAGAGCAGGCGAGTGCTGGTAAGAGAAAGGCCGAGCGTGCTCCACAGTTTTCGCAGACCTCTCAGAGTTGCTCACTCTACGCTCGTCTTCCGCCTTGACATCCAAGGTGAGGTCCACCACACTGTGGGGCCGTGACTCCTCTTTTGACCGTTCTCGTTCCTTCCTTGGGAGGGAGTGGCCGAGGTCACTCTTACTGGGCTTCTCTTTTCCCAGATCCCTACTTGAGTCTTTAGAGCTTTTGTGAGGAGGCAGGGCCTCCTTTTCCCTGGAGAAGGAGCCGGGCATGTGAGCCACTGGGCTCCTGGCCATTGCAGACTGGGAGTGCACTGAAACTGGCAGGTAAAACCCCTCTGAGAAAATGAGAACAAAATAGAAAAAGTGAGCCTGACAGACATCTGGTGTAACAGATAAGACTGCTCAACGGCCCTAAAAGTGCAGAAATCATATAAAAAAGATAGACCATATATTATCAAACTGTTAAAACACTCTAAATGAGACACCATCTGCAAGTACAGCAGAGTATAAAGCAAAGGACATGTAAAAGTTCAAGCGCTAGTTAGTGAATGCTAACAAAAACAAAGTGCTATCTGTTGAATCTAAAGTTTTAAATGGTAACATTTTACTGTGACACAGGTAAAGTACACAGGGTTATGAACAAAGCCATTGCAAAAATGACATGGTTTAAAATAGTCTATATAGACCTAGTTCATAGCTCTAAAGAAGTCCATCTAACATAATAGCTAGCAAAACACTCATCCATACACACTTTAGTTCTAAAGCCTAATTTCCATCTGATAACATATTGCAGAAAATAATAATAGTGTGAAAGAGAACATTCAGAAAGCCGGGACGTGTGGAGCGTGAGCAGGAGAAATATATATACTACGGGTACTTTCATGAAGAAATCCCAAAATCAAAATACGGAAAAAAAAAAAATCTTTGACAAAATCAAATAAAGATGCATGATTAAATAAGTAAAATAAGAACATTGAATTCCTACATAAATTTAGTACAAGAAAAACTACCAAAAATACTTAATAGTAATTTTGATATTAAACAATTATTATTACTATTATTACTATTGTTATTAATTTGCATTGCTGTAGGTTTTGTTTTGTTTTTTTGCCTTTTGAATTTGGGGCGAACCATGACCTGGATAATTCTTCAGTTCAGAGAGATTCACCCTGATAGATAACTTTATATAAACATACTGTCCTAAAATGTTATCGAGTAAAAAAATGGTTAAAAGGAATCGTAGTTGATCCGTGATCCGTACAGACCAAGCCCCACGGTTCGGCACACATGTGATCTGTGGATTAAATGCAAAATTTAACCATAATAGAGTATAAGTTTATCATTTGTTCGTATTTACAAAAGCAAGCGAATTTTAAACTATTCCAGAGAGAAAAGGTGAAAGAGAACTTGATTCGTTACTCGCGCGCTATTCTCTACGCGCACAGCCGCACACACATGAAGCACGAACACACGTTTCAGATAGCGTGCGAACACCGAACTGAATCCTCTGAACAGACACACACTAAAATGATGACAAATAACCATAAATAACCATCTGCAGTCATTCATGTAAGAGCGCAGCCCTCAGGTATTTCTCAAGTGAATGAAAACAGCTGAGAAAGAAATCGGATTTGATGTGTATCATTATATCGGATCCGTGCATCAGGTCTTAAAGGGACAGCGGCCTATAAATACTGCTGCTGTCATTAATGATCATCAAACAACAAAACAGCTGTGATAAAAAAAATCTATATTTAATTTATACAGTGAACACTATGCAGTGTTATTTTCCCTAATTATTACATTTCTGTATTTGAATACTACCAACCTTATTTTAATTGTAACATATTCTGCTGTATTTATCTATGCTTGTAATTTGTGTATTTGTTCTTATTTTTACTGGCTGTTCTCTTGTCTCTTTAATCATGTTTAAACTTTCTTAGTTAATCTAGTAGTATTTGCTGTGGTATCAAAGAAGTACTTCGCTTTAAGTAAATAAATGGTAAGCAAGTTAAATTGAAATATTTTTATTTTCTTGCTGATCCGAAAAATGATCCGATCCGTGGGTCAAAAACCGTAATGTGATCCGGACCGTGAGATTTGTGATCCGTTGAACCACTATATGGTAGTCATATACACGCATAAATCACAGTGATAATGGTTAAACATGTTATTTCACAGACATATACAGACCTTTTTGTGAGTCAAAGAGTGCATGTTGGCTGAGCTGTGGATGCTCAAGGTGGCCCAAGGGAATGTAAGGGCTGGGGTACAAACTGCTTGGCAAGTGAGGAAAACCTGTAAAAGAGAGAGAGAGTACAGACATATAAAGTCCTGTTATTCGAGAGACTACGGGAGTGGCCCAAACTGTCAGTACCATCTCCTGTATTTAATGCAGCATCTGCATCTACCTATCATCAGGCAGAATGGACGTTAGTACAATAACCTTTGAAAATAGTTTATGACAGTGACACTTGAGTCATTGAATGTACATCGGTCGACAAAACCTTTTTCCAGCTGAGCAAAAATCTTTCAGTGTCATTATTCATAGCCAAATTATGCACACTTACAAATACACAGATTTGACGATTTATTATCTTATCAGTTCATGAATCTGCTTCATAGCCGGAGCAACAGCTCACCTCAGCCCAATCATAAAATTGACTTATTACCACCCAAAGCAAAGGGAGAGAAATATTTCTCAAACCTGACATCTGGTAACTGGGGAGCGGCCATTCACACATGCAAAGTCATGAATTTCATCTAAGATTTCACCACGGGCAAAGACGCACAAATGCATATTCATAACCTCAAACACTACAAACAGCCATAAACAAAAGCACAAAGGCACACAAAAATAGTGCTGACACATAACATTATCCCTCCTTTAAAAAAATCAGCTTTAAATGAAAGACAAAAGGGTTGTCAGGGCTAAGAACAAACAGCCCTCTAAAGATAGAAATGCTCGACATTCAAAGGGGAGGATGAAATGTTTCGAGCATAATCCTCTGGAAGATATATAGGGTCATGCATGTGCATTCATCATTCCTGGTTGTAGAAGATACATTCAAAAGGGGTGGATCACATCCTTCACTCAGAACCTCCATTGTGAGACTTGCAATGTATTGTGGGTGGGGCACGCTCGCATTTAAAACCAGCAGGACCCGAGGCGCATACGAAGCCTGTTGCTGCTTTTATGGAGTGAACTGGCAGGCCCGTACCGCCCTGGCCCCCGGTGCACACAGATCCGAGAGCGAATCTGCATGAGGACAGGCGAATGAAATGTTTGTTTTTGGACGGCCGCATCTTAAAAGCACGCAATTACTCAGAACACAAGAGGCTGTGTCATGCAGGCTTGGCACTTTGGCGAGAGGTTAGGTGGTGCTGGAATGACTCATAAGAACACCCTGAAGAGATGAGTAACCACTAAATCAAAGAGTGCGGCGTAAACGATGTGTTCGCGCTAAATGCTAGCTGCTGAAAAGAGAAGCGAGAGCGGCTTCTGCTGCAAATGGATGGAGCGAAATGAGGCTGGAATGTGCGCTTCTCCCATCCCTCTGGCAAAATTGCAACACGTTCAGAGAGGCTTTGCTGGAGAAAGGTCAAGCAGCCGTTATTATTGGAATTATGGCCAAGCTACAGGGGCACATGGCTGCTGAAGCACCTTTTAAGATTTCACAACAAATTACTGCAACTGAAGATGACCAGAAAGCAGAGGGTTCGAACTAATTTCCTAATAAACAGATTACAACAAGTGTAGGGATGCACGATATATCGGCCACCATATCGGTATCGGCCAAGAAATGCTCATTTTTTTCTGTTATCGGTATCGGCCTGATAAGAAAATTTGGCCGATATCTTAAAGCCGATAAATAATGCATTATTTCCTTCAGAGACACTTCAGATGCGCGCTGTTCGTTTGCAGCCTTTTGTGCAATTGTACGTTGTAATATTGTGTTTATTTGATGTATATCTGATTTATCTCATATAGAATGCGTTTGGTTAAGTTAAAAGAGCGCTTCAGTTTACCGGTGATCATCTTTAGCTCAGCGCACGCAGCTCAATCAGCAGTGCACAACATTAACTATGATTGGGAATGTCGTGTATGTAACATTCTAATGAGAAAATTATTATAATAAAACGTTGTGAATTCTTTGGGTTTAGTTGCTGTGTTTCAGCGCGTTGTTATGGGAAGAGCGCATCCACAACAGGATCACACATTCTGACTATAGCACGCAATAACTGCGTCATTTTGTACATATATAAGTTGTAATATTATGTTTATGTTGTATTAATATTAATCTCAGGATGCATTTCCTTGAGTTAAATAAGCTGCCAGCAAAACGCTTCAGTTTACCATGTTCATTCAGCTCTTCAGCTTCAGCACGCGCAGCTCAACGGCTGCTATTTAAAACAGTGGTATTAATTTGTTACTTTTTCAAAATCATTGATGCATTATTAATAATAACAACCACTTGTATTTTTCTATTATTTTCATCAGCAATATGGTTTAGTAATTAAAATCATTTAATTATTGTCCGTGCAGAGGCTATTCCGTTTTATTGATCTATGGCGCATTCATTTTGATTCTTTACACGTGTAATGATGTCCAGTGACTTGTTTGCATTATTTATGCATTATTTTATTTATTTGTAAGACTTTTTTATGACTAAATTTGGTAATGGGAGAGTAAAAATATTTTTAAAACGTACACCGTTCAAACTAGGCTGCTTATGTGTGGTTTTTAATGTCAGACCTTTTTTGTAATCAGGCTCTCAAAAGTATATAAAAATTTGGATATAGATATATCGGCCAACATATCGGTTATCGGCATTCAAAAATAAAGAATAATCGGTTATCGGTATCGGCCAAAATTTTCATATCGGTGCATCCCTAAACAAGTGTATAGAAAACTCTTAATTCTTGGCAATCAAATTTGCAGTATGAACAGACCGTCTCCTCTGCACACAGATATTGACAAGTTCAGTTTATGAACAACAGCGGGAGTGTCTTAGGTGTAATGGATTAGTTCTTACCATCAATGCAATTCAAATCAGGTCACATTAACCATTATGGATTGACTTGTGTGTGCCCAGAGCGGTCAGTTCTTTGACGCAATGTTTAGAGAGAGATAGATATAGGGTAGATAGAGGGCTAGGGTCAAAGGTCGCCCATTTCAATGAGCGTTACCAGAGCTCTGAAGCAAGTTTTATGGAAACGGCATGGAAACGGCTTCAAAGCCTCAGAAACCGAAACGTGTCTTCAATCTCTCTCTGTGGATCGCATATGCCATAGATTAAATTCCTCGGACAGAGCAGGCAGGGCTGCTTAAAACACATATTGTCAGCCCAAAAAGCTAGTGCGGTAATATTATTTAGTCACACGCTTGCCAAAATGCCAGTGGTTGAGCTGTTTATTTATGCATTGTACGAGTGGCAAAGACATTCATCGGTCGATCTGTCTAAATAAGCTACATTTACATGGTAGGCCTGCATTCATTTTTATTTTAATTGGGAGTCGGAGACGAAACATTGCAAATAAAACACCAGGGTTACTCAACACTTATCTACAATCGCAGCCTCGCAGTCAAAGCAAAGTCTTCATAATTAGTGATAACAGTAACGTGAGAACATTAAGTGTTATTCACGGTCTAAAAATACAACCTTGTTTTAAAGTGTACATTGCACAGTGTGTGTCTTTATGACACTACATGTAAGAAGAGCGGTGGTTCAAAGGCTGTCACTTTATTTAGTACATCTCAGGTGACTGAGTACTGCTATGCCACTGATTGCATTCCCACACCATACCGAGAGATGATTGAAGGCGTCCTACTCTTAGCAACAGGGCTAGAACCCTGTTAAATTTATTTCTGTGTTCTTCTGCATGCCTCGTGAGGGGTGTGGTGGAAGCAGGCGTGCTCTCAATGTACGGCACATCAAATCTCAGTTAATCTCACTTTCTCTAAAGTGAAATAGTGAGAAAGTCTCAGCCTACACGATATCTGCAGACTAATTAGTTTTTATTGCCACTGCCATTTCCAACAGTTCTGCACCACAATGTGCCTAATGTAGAGAAACTTCCTGACAAGCCAGGAAGCTAGATACAGGGTTCCCACACATTTTGACCAATGAATGTACACGACTTCTCAGTTCCCTCATGATTACTGGAAAGAAATCTTTTTTTTTTTTTTTAAGGATTGCCAGGCAGAATATCCATTAGTGTGCATTTTAATTAACCTTAAAATTTAATTAACCATTTTATCTTTCAATATACAAATGTTTCTAATAAGATTTTAAACAAATATAATACATTAAAACATTATTATTTAATTTTTTTATTATACTCGTCTACTACTACGCGGCAACATACAAATAAAATTTAAGCATGACAAACATGATGATGATGATAATCATAATAAAATCATAAATGGAACTATGAGGGAAGAAAGTTACGAAAATTACATTAATCTTAATTATTCCTTTTATTATCAAATATAAAAAAAATACTATTATTATTATTATTGCCTGTAAATAAAAATTTATTCAGCTGAAAAAACCTTATAGCTAATAATAATAATATAATCTTTTCCATGCAAAATACAGATTCATTCCTATGATTTTACCATCAGTTATTAAAATTACCTGATCTTCCAGGATTTCTATGTGAGAATTTGTAGAATAAGAATACCTCCTAAAAATAATATAATATAATAGTCACCCTCACGGACACCTTGTTTGTAAAATGGTATAGCTTTTTAAATATCTGAAAGTACTCTCTTAACATCAGTCAGTCAAGCATTAAATAATATTGATTATCATATTATAATACTTGACAAACTGGTACCCATGTAGGAATGCCTATTAGTCATTTTAAACGAACTTCGGCTGGTGTGCTTTTTTGTTCATTCGGTGTTCTGTAAAAAAAAATGGGAAAAACATAACAATAAACTGATAAGAATTAGTAGTAATAATAATAATATAATAATAATATAATAATAATAATTCTACTAGAAGATAAAAGCTAAGGGTTGGTATCGTGTGAATTCGGATCAAACTGATTCCGATTCTGCTTATCGATTCCGATTATTTTCGATTCCAATGTGATTAAATAATTATATCAAACATGTATCCTGTGTCTCTTTTTTGCAAACCATATATTGGAGCTGAATACCATGAACAAAATCAACAGGCTACATAAAAACTTTTCAAGAGCTGTTTGTGTGCAAAAGAACTGCCTGATTCTGGATAAATTGAATTTTTTTTTTTTTTACATGGATTCTGAAATAAAAAACATTAACAAACTAAAAAATCACCTGTCATTTATGAGTGAATGATTAAATGACTCACTCAAGATGTACTAGTTTCTTTACTGGATGAATCAGCGTTCTTGAACAAATCTCTTTTATGATTCAAAGACAAATACATTTACAATACGCCACAAATACTGGCATAACAATGTAATCGACAAATCTTCATTTGAAGTGTCAAATTACTTTCAAAAGGTTATTTAATCTATTTTAATCGCTACCGTACACATCAGAGTTTATATCTGAAATATAAACTTTTATCCCAGTACTTCTGCGATTTGAATGTTTGTAACAGAAATAATGATACTGTGTGGCTGAAAGACTTAGGCCGTTCCCCCTAGGTTTACGGTTTTGGGGGGGGTAGATTCTGTTTTGTTTTGTTTTTCTGGACTCCTTTTTAATGGTTAAATTAAATTTTATTAACCAAAAAGCATGTCTAACTAATTAAAATCATGAAACAAACAATTTAACATCAATATATTAAAAGTTTAACAAAAATTACATGTTTAGGGCCCTATGAAATATTTTTTCCAAACTTATGGTTTATTGTTACCAAATTCTGTTTTAACATGACTAATTATTTGAAACATAAAAATAAGTTTAATTTATTCTTACAATAGCCATATGACTTTTTGCTTAGAAATTCTGTGTTGTGTATTTACATTTTTATGGCATAAAATAGTCTGTGCGTGATACAGAGAGCGCGACCATGTAATGTAGAGACAGAAATGACATGTCGTCGTGTAAATAAGATAAATAACATGAGGCTTTTTAGTTTGTTTAATAAAAGAACAAGCTATAGACCTGTTATATCGGAAAGGTAACTTTAAATGACTTCTGTTGTGATCGGGCGCTATAGAGAAAATATAATTACTTGACTTTCGGGGGGTGGGCAGCCCCCTAATATCCTGTGCAGGAAACCTGTCAATGGACAGCGTGAATACAGATTTAAATGTTCAAATCACACTGGTGTAATCGTACGCTGCACGGACGAACCACGTGATCACAACATTGATCGCACACATTGAGGAATGAAACAGACGAATCATTGTAATTTAGGAATAGAATCATGTTGGTGTTTGAATAGTGTTTGCAATCTTTAACAATCTGTTAAAATAAAGTGCTTTTTTGTCATGTTGGTGGTGACACCTCTCTTACAACATGTTTAGCTATCACAGATATTATTTCTGATCGCAAATGTAGCCAAACTTTGGAGCACTTAGATTAGTGAGCAAGGTCCTGGCAGATCGCTAGGTCCTGTCCTCACAGATGAAGAAAAAAAATGCATAGGAATCGATAGGCGGAGCAAGTATCCGATTCCTGACCTTAAGTATCCGATTCTGGAATCGGAATCGATTTTCAATTCCCAACCCTATATAAAACGCACTAAGGATTAATGAGCTGCTGGATTCATGAATATTAATCAGGTTGTGTGCGTTCGCTTAAACTGATTTGTTGAAATCAAAACCAGGACGATAATAGGTGAGCGCCAGCCAATGAGATTGTCGTTTGCGCATTAGTTTCGCCCACTACCAGAGAATCTGGCAGTTCTTAAAAGCTGAAGAATTTCAAAGGAACTGTTATTTTGACAGGAAAATACAACGAAGTACAACGTTTACATGTAGCGCGTCAATTCTGCATGTTATGCAAGACTCTCTCGCTCTGTCTTTCTTTGCGTGTGAGAAAAAAAGCAAAGCGACGGCGAGTCGTGCACGTTCACACTAGAGTTTACAGTGCGTCACACACAGGTGCGCTGCGCATCCATTCAGATGAACTGAAAAATAGCACAGATCGCTTGACGGAGAGTGAAACTCTGAAGCGCTCAGTCAGAGTGTTCTGTGAGTGAAAATATATCTGTGCTAAGCTTATACTTAGCCTCCAACTCACACACTGGCGAGTAAAATCTGAGAATTTATTAGCCATTGGCTAATATTAGACATCATTTAGTCGCCCAGAGTGAAGATTTAGTGATTTACTCGCAATGTAAAGGGTTGATACTAACACTACTAATAATAATAATTTTAAAAAGAAAAAGTGGTGTTTTACCATAACTGGTTTAGTCAGTGTGACTGTAAAGAGGAAAGATATGCGTGTTTTCTGGAGCACAGAACCATTTAACCTAGCTCATTCTTTAGGGATCTATTACTAAGGACAGCGGAAGGTTACGTGTAAATGGGCTACGTGTTGAGAGGGGAATTTAGCTCAAAAAGGAACAGTCAAAAAAGGAGGCCATTAACATTCAAAAGCAAAAGATGCTACGACATACCCTTGCTGACATAAAAGAGAAAAACTGTTCCCTGAGGTTCTATATAAAAGTCATAGAAAAAGGCTTTGAAGGAGAGCAGGTGGTTCAAGACCTGCATTTAGGCGCAGAGGGGCTGCAAAGGTCAGAAGAAGAAGAATTTCAACAAACCCGTTCGTGTGCACCAGAAAGAGGCACCTTCCAGAATTTCTGCCAACATGCATCCGCCTCCACACTCTCTCTTTTCATTATCTTTATTATACACCTCCAATTTCACAAACACATCAGTATTCAAAACCGTCATCTGGACCCCGGGGACGCTACAGGAAGCGCAGCAGAACATCAAAGCGCTACCTGTGCCAGCAAATCCATCATCGTAGTCAAAGAGGGGGCATTCCTTTCTGAGCAGAGTCCAACATGCGACGGGAGCAGCAGGCATGGATGCTCTATCAATCACACAGCCACCATCATCTCCTGCACAGTCCAAAGGTGAGCGGACATCAACGGCCACGCATCTGATTACAATCCACAGACCGCTGCAGATAACGGCCACAGACACATGCTCGGACAAAACAAAGGAGCGGTGCAGCTGCGAAGCCACATCGGCCTGTGAATTAAAACCATGGAGGACACATTCCAGGGATACTCAGAATCTTGTCTAAAATAAACAGAGACGAGGTTCAAACCGTAACACAAGGCTCCACTGTTGTGGAACACCTCATCCTCGCAAAGATCTCATTCGAATAAATTGTGTATTTTAAAGTTAACCGACACGCAAGGAGTTATCGTGCAAATACCCGCTACATATACGAAACAATCTGCAAAAATTTCACAGTTCTCTGCGATTCATGTTTATTAATTGAACTTAAAAGATAAATCAGACAGCACAGCAGCGTTTTTTCCCCTCTGATTATGGAGTATTTGCAATCCGCAGCGGAGGGAGTGCGCGGCGTACCTTATTGTTTCGCACGTTTCGTGTAAAAATAGCCAAATTCCACAGCTGCTACTTCGACTTCCTTCAGTTAATAAGAGCCAGGTGCACCCTTCAGAATAAACAGGCATGTTCAAATATTTTCACAGGCTGCGGAGACAGAGTACACTTAAATGTCAGTTATTCATCGCATTTCTACGCAGGCAGAGCAAGGCAGGCTTGCTATGATCTGTGCCAAGGTTTTAGACAATTCATCTGTACTCTCTCTGTGGGGACTTGAAACAAAGGCCTATGGGTACAAGGCCCTTCAACAAACCTTGTTAATAATCCACCCACGCCCTTTTACAGAGCTAGCATTGCTTTTCTTTCGATTGTTTGGTATACATGTGAACCATTTTGAGAGCTGAAATCTCTGTCTTCTCAAAATGGCAGGGGCTGGAACGGCTTCAGTGTCGAATGAATCATCTTGCTTGAGCGTGCAAGTTTGAAGTTAGAGCACAGATAAGGGCTTGACTTTACACACTGGATGAGGTGAGGAGGAGAGAATATGAAGGAAATGTGTAGTGCAACTGCAAGGCAAAATAAAGATCTCAAAACTCAGGGCTCAACAAGGAGAGTGGTTTGGTGGACCGCTGAGTTTTGGGCCAGCTGATGTAACACTGCACTGATACTAAAGCTTACATTGGTTGATTGTATACATGTATTGCGCAAACTGAAATATCTGCCCATAACGTTATCTGTAAGGTAATGTTATCTAGCTAATATAAGCCAGGTTTTATCTGCATATTTTATGCGAGTTTAAGGAAATGCTGGATGGAAACACCAAGATAAATAAATTCTGTAATGTGCATAAAGCTTTGCTTGTGAATGAATGAATAAATAACAGTTAATTTATTTATTCACTCTGTAAGATGGCATGCACATAAACTATGGTGCTTTATTATTTATGTTTTTATGACATTCAGACTTTTATAGAGGAGTTTTAAAAAAAAAATGTGCAAGAATGATGTGATAGCTTTGGAAGCATTGGTTAAAATGGATTAAAGAAAGAAATCATAAATCATTATACGCCATTGCTGCCACAGTGTTACATTATACTTGTATAATTCCAGATCCAGATTTTATTGCCATTTATACACTTAAATTTAATGGTTTAAAAAGGGTACACTACTGTTCAAAAGTTTAGAATCAGTAAGTTTTTTTTTTCAAAGTTATATTTATGGGCTTTTATGTCTTTATTGTGAGAGGACAGTGGAAAGCTGACAGAAAGCACTGGGAGGAAGAGACATGTCGCAGGGATTCCGCAAAAAGGACCTCGAGGCAGGATTCGAACTCGGGTCGCCGTGAGCGCAGTTGTGCTATGTGTCAACGCACTAACCACAAGGCTACACAGTACCATTTTAAAAAAAAGTAAATTAATACTTTTATCATCAAGGACACAAATTGATCAAAAGTGACAGTAATAAGGTTTCTATAAGTTACCAAATATTTCTATTTCAAATAAATGCTGTTCTTTTGAACTTTCTATCCATCAAAGAACCCTGAAGAAAATATCACTGTTCCATCCACAAAAAATTAGAGCCTAATCCAGTTTCTTCTCTAAGGTCTCTCTAGTCTATTAACACTGATACGAAATTTTTATGAGCATCAAATGCATATTTAAAATGCTTTCTGAATATCATGTGCACTGAACGACTGGATTAATGCTCTGAAAATTCAGATTTGGGGCATCACAAACTAAATTAGCATTAAAATATATCAAATAATAAAAAAAAGTGTTATTTTAAATGTAATTTATAAAATTTTACTGTTTTTGATCAAAATCTTTTTGTGATTTAACTACTGTAACTAACGGAGCACAGACAAAAATTTAGCCTTATAAGCTACTTCAAGCCATGCTCTGTATCAAGCAGCAATACATATATAACATAGCACTGTTATACAAGAACTGCACACTAATATATATATATATATATCTCTTAAGCTCTGTCAATCTCTTAGATATTGACTATTGACCGACACAAGCTATTTCAAGAATGGAATTGGTTACAATTACGTTGCAGCAGAGCGGCTGTCAGATGTGGCCTATTCTACATTAGGATTGCAGGAACGAAATTGATTTTTTATTGTCTTTTCTACAGTCGTTGCACACCATTCACACAAATCTAGTTTATTGACTTCAAAAGAGAGAGAGAGAGGGTAATCCATCGTAGACATCAGACATGACTGCATATTACACATCACCGACCGACAGCCTTAACCAGCCACACACACTCGCTTATCAAAAACAATACTGCACCTTTATCTGCTCAAGCACAGTCCGCAGCACATGCTCGTACTTCCAATACCAAGTCGATTTCCATAAACTTCAAATATAAAGCCACCTAAAAGTCCCTGTGGGTCATATAGTGGACGGTGTGTTTTTTTTCCATTAGCCCGTCCACCCGGTCCTGCCTGTCACCCAGACCTCTGACTACAGCCTTTGTCTGAGTTCACTGATCTGCCAACAAACCTAATCGTTAAACCCAATACGTTCAGGCTGCCTTGTACAAATGCAGGTCTCACTTTGTTTTAAGCATGGACATCCTGCGACGTTTCTCCCCATTTCTCGCAGGACACATATGGCGCTTTTCCACTGCGCGGTACAACTCGGCACGGCACGGCTCGGCTCGGTTTGCGTTTCCACTGCAGTTTAGTATCGCTTTACAGTGGGTGGGATTATTCACATGTCGTTATAGTCCTCTACTGCCGCGACTCCTGAAAAAGTTTTTCACTCCGCGTCGCCCCATCAAGCTCTCGCTGGATCCGCTCCTCTGCTATCAACGAGAGGAGTGTCTGTACTTCCTAAAAAGACAATGAAACGGCCCCTTTTTGGTTGTTAAAAAAAAAAGGTGCCTCGTGTCCAACCGTGGTTCGATCCTTCGCTGGCTGTGCTGATTTAAATCTAGCGGTTCTGTTGTGTTTGTGTCGCAAGATCAGTGACGCAGGTAGTGACGATTCTCTCCGGCCAATCAGTCATCAGAAGAGTTTAACGTCACGTTTTGGTACCGGTACGGTTCACTTGGAACCTCAACCGAGGTGGTACTAAAAAAAGTACCAGGTACCGTACCCAGTGGAAAACCCCCCAAAAGTGAACCGTACCATGCAGTGGAAAAGCGCCAATAGAAAGGCTGCGATTCTTACCTTCATGAGGGTGAGAGGCCCAGAGCTGGGCCATTTGCAGGCTGGCTGAGTTTGGGGCTCGGAAGGCCGGATCCGACGACCCGTGAGCACTGGAGGCGCTGACGTATCCGCCGAGGAATGGGCTAGAGGCACCTGGGAAGGCATCACCTGCGAAAGAGAGGATCAAACGTTTGCTTATGAAGTGACAGAATAAAATGAGGCCGCAAAAAGTCCGTAAGCGCTGTCATTTGATATGATGACATTCCACTCAGGAGAATAGCCTTTGCAAATGTGGAATGATTAGTCTGTGAAGCTCTGCAGTTTTCTTTTGAAATTCAGGAACCGCAAACCTGTTTTTATTGCCAGACGGCCTTTAAATTCCCTTCAAAAGAAGAATGTTTACCGAGAGGCACAGAAAGACCACAAACACGAATTGCTTTTGCTTGTAAACAAATGTCATGAATAATTATTACTCATCCTAAATGTTATGTTAACTGTCATTACAATAGCCACCAGATGTGCAGCTTCAAAAGAGGGAATTGTCTAAATAAAAGCATGTTTTCATTTTGCCAGCTTTGACATCGGAGCGAGAGACGATGCAGAGACGCGCATGCTATTCGGTCTGCTGCCTCAAACTGATAAAAACAACAGTGATAGAATCTGCAGAAACGTTTACAAATGTTGGCCGGGTCTGTAACGACTTTGGACGGGTCACTGAAAATCCACAGGAACGGATATGTGCTTGAAGTGTCACCCTAGCGCAGGATATTGCTTGCATTTAAAATTAACAAAGGTCCACCTATACGCCACACTATCTATTCAAGCATGACGTATAAACAGGGACGACCCTTCCCCCCAATTCCTCTGATACGACTGCTCTTCGTTCCCACATGCCTTTCCTCAATCCAGCATGGGAGGAGCACTTCACACTTATTACTCAAACCAGAGATGGATTCGGACACACTTTCAACAGATACACACACACACACACACACAGCACTTCCTCCTGTGCCGCAGACATCTTGGCACAATGGGTCTATTTTTTGCATGTGTAAATATGCATTAGCATGACAAGAGGAGGAGGAACAACAAGGCATCAACGGCAACATGAGCCTTTTGTAGTAGAGGTTAGCATGCGATTAACCTAGGAGGGAAGCGGTCTTGCTCTGCTGATGAACCGTTGGGCCATTGTATTGCACATCGCTAACAGCAGATGTGAACCCTTTGGTCTACATCTAAACATTAACCACAGGACAGATTAGACCTCTGGATGGGGTGCAAATGGAGGAGAGGAGATAGCAGAGCATGAGGAGATCCATACTTGGGAGACTTGGTAGGTTATTCTGCAGTATGCAAGATGAACACCAGAATCTATAGTGTTTGCAATAACAGACATTTATTTCCTTGAGAAGAAAGAAAGAATAAATTACGAAAAGTTCTTCTAAATGAAGGATTGCAAAACCACTGGGCTCGTAACTCTAGATCTATTGACTTGGCCAGGGGTGTGACTCGTAAGCCTTTTCTTCAAACACACAACAAGGGCACTGCCTCATTCATTTGAACAGAAAATCTGGACTATTGTAGGGATCACATGACAAGAAGCTATGTTTTTTTTTTTTAGACAATTTGAGTCCAGTCCTATAACGTAAAGAATGAGACATTTAGGAGACACATCTAATCCAAAGCAAAGGATGGTACATTTTTACTACAGGGTCATCCTCTCCTCAGGAGTGCAATGGTTACTGGGTAACTCAGCAACTGTCCAGTTTACGGTTCACTCCTTATGTGGTTTGAATGTAGAACCTTTAGGGTTACTCTTTAACCACTACGCCAACACAACTTTGTGAAATGTATACTTGTTCATCAAGTATCTTATTTCAAAATAATAAGTGTTTATATTAAGTTGGGCACATATGAAACTGGGTCACAATTCAGTCAGAAATGATTTAGAAATTATTCATAATTATTTCCAAAAATATGCTGAGGACTGCAACTGGAGAGTTTCTTGAGAAGTCTCAAGAACTGAATTTTTGCATTGGAATTTACATTTGAAAAAAAAAATAAAAAATTCAGGCTCCTATATTTAGGTTCATTTATTTTTTACTTTAACAGCAAAAAAGGGTTATAAGTGAGTTATTGAATGCCTTTTTAAAAATGTCCAATGTTATTTTCATAGGAGCCCGATAAACAGTAGAAGAAAAATCTCAGATGTACCTAGAGGTTTTTGCAATGAGGTCTTAATTTATTATTGATCCAATAGAAAATGGGTAATATGAAAGTCTGCAAAGTAACACAAACAAACAGATGTTTGGTAGACTGTCTATTAAATATGCATAACAGATTTGAATACCATGTGGAATTTATTGAACCAAAAATGGCCATCTTTTAAATCAAGGAGGCTTAAAGAATAACTACACATTAATGGAATGGAGCTCATGATGAACAAATAATCATCAAGACATGCATTAGAGAACACTTCTAAGTTTATTCTCCACAAAATGCATTTGAAAAAAAAGAAATCTTAATTATCAGATCAATGAAAAGGAATGCATTTTTGCATGCCTAGTCCCTATTTGATGTTGCAATGGGATTTGGATCCATTCAGCCCAAGAACATTAATGTCAGGCATTGATATCAGACAGACAGTCAGACTAGCTGGCATTCAGCTTCATCCCAAGTAGTAGTATACATTTATTTAATGCCATGTCAGCATCTAAGGCTATTTTCATGGCAAAAACAATAAAAAAAATACAAGTATAACAAATACAATAAAAACCAGGAAACAAACAAACAAGTTATATTACACAAGATTTTTTGCATTAACACATGATAAAAATTCTAAAACTTTTTCTGCCAAAATTATACTAAATAAATCTTTAAGTGAGTTCACTTCATAAAAGAGTTTTCTACATGCATTAAAAGCTGGACAGTCCAATAAAATATGTTTGACAGAAAGGGGAATCTTGCAGAACATGCATTAGGGTCTTCCAGCTTAATCCCAAAGGTGTTCATTCAGGATGATTTCAATGCTCTGTGCAGGTCAATCAAGTTATACAACTCCCATCTCATTTCTGCATTGGCTATTTTTTGTGCATGTGCGTATAGATGTATTAAAACAGGAAAGTGCCTTGCCTAAACTCTTTCAAAAATTCTGAAATATCTCTGCGTTTCCTTTCCATAGTCGAGAACATGAGGACAAAACTGAAATGTGACTATTTTAAAGAGGTGGTATCCTGTGATGGCACCACATCACATCCTAAAGCTTCTCAATATGGTCCATTTTACTCTCATTGTTTATCTATGGCTGTGTACTTCAATTTTGGGTGCGGCTGGAATGACTGAATCACAAGTTTGTCCAGACATTTGGCCATGTACAGTAAACAGTCTTGCATATTCTCGAGTTTTGGCTGAGAACAAGTTTTCTTTCGGCGTTTCTGTAGGGTGAACGCTCCACTCGAAAAGGAATCACAGTGATGTCTGCGCCACAGCCTGTAACATAAGCAGCAGGTCCTGTCAAATAAATAAAACTAAACCTCAAAGCCAGCATCATGTCTGCGTGCAGTTTCCGAGCGCAGTGTGAGAACCACAACACAACCAAAACCTGTTGCCCTGATCAGTGCCACAAGATCGTTTACCTAGAAGTACGTCCAAGAAGGTCTCAGTGGGAATTTACAAAGTCAGTTGTTTCACATTATCTCTGAAATATTCATATCCCATCTGCAAACATTTCCCAGTGCCATATAATCCCTCTGAACCCAGAGTTTACAGGGCATGTTAATTGTTTCCAATCACTCAGCTTTATAGCGCTCGCAGTCGTCATCTCAGATGCATGAAGAAAAACACAAGAAGTTCAGAAGGTCAGAAATAGTTCAATTCCTTAACGCAAGTTTTTTTTCAGAAGAATTCGACTATTTTCCTCCTCCAAAAGAAATAGCCACTGTCAGAGACCAGCTGAATAGGACACAGGAATTTCCTAATTGCTTATGTTGCTCAACTTGTCTGCAACCCAACAGGCCTTGCGGTGAGCTTTCGCAATTCCCCATACCAACACCCCTTATAATTAAAGCCAGACCCTTAAAAACAATTCAGAAAGAACTGTTGTAAATTAGAGAAAAGAGAGACACTAATTAGAATAAGGTCTTAAACTGAGGCAAAGAAAACGGGACCATTAAAATACTCAGAGCCACTCTTAACTGGTCCTTCAAAGCCCACCACCTGCTCTGAAAAACATAAAGAGCACTCCCACACGACAATAGACGACATTATGATAGACATTACAATGCTGTAGACGTAAAGCATGCTCAGCAGACCAATTCACACATCAAGGGGAACCCGGATTTAATGTCACTTAAAGCAAAGACCATGACAGAATTACACAAGAATGCAAAGCATTGCGGTGAACATGCAAAAACAAAAAAATAAATTTTAATGGTGAAATGCACAAAGTTAAAGTACTTTCTTTCCTACCTAAAATCAAACTGATATAAGGCCCCCCTCATACATTTTTTTTCTTAGCATGATAAGCAGTTCCACTTGGAAATATGTTAAAATTTGGTTGCGATTTATATGTCCCGCTGATTTTTAATGTGCAGACACTACTATATTTAAAAACAATACTAAAACTAAGTAGAGCAACAGGCAACAATCAGTCTAAAATAGCAATATTGTTTCAATCAATGGTAACATCTGTTTATCGACCAAAAGCAGACACTAAAGTATATTTTTATCATACCCACACTAAACGCTGATATCTTATAATATCATCTTCCACTTAAAGGGGTCATATGATGCGATTTCAAGTTTTCCTTTCTCTGTGTGTTACAAGCTCTTGGTGCATAAAGAAGATCTTAAATTTTTCATACTAGAGTCCCTCAAATCCAAAGAGATTTCTATAAAAGTTAAGAGTTCAGACCCACGGCCTACCTAAAACGTCTCGTTCTAAACACGCTCCCTACATGTCTAACGTCCTGTGTGTGGGAAGAATTTGGGCATAGACGCCGCCCAAATGTTCACATGTTCACGCAAAGAAAAGAATGTTAACTTTGATTCTTCGTGTAGTTTGTTTGCCGAAAAAAGCGCGCCATATGGAGAAGCTGTGTGTTTCGTTATGAAAGCAAACAGTTCAACCCAAATATTCAGATGTGTGCAGCACATTTTATGGAGAACGAGGACTGTTTCCTGGGAGAGTAGCCTACAATGCCGGTGTCTGTTTCTATAAAGTGGGCCAATTCCAACTTTGCAAGGACAGTCTGGTGCTTCTGACTGACAGACTGTAAGTACGTTTTCATATTTAAAGAATTTGCCACTGACAATTCAAACGCGAGTTTTGAGCAGTGTAGAGTAGGGCTTGTTGTTTGTAGTTTCTCCGATCACAAATGCAGACTGGTTTTATGTTTACGAGGCGTGATGCAACACAACGTGTAAAAAGACAGTATAAGTCATTATAATCAGTAATTATGTCCCCACTGGAAGCAACAAATGCCTAGTTTATAATGGGTTTTTATGTTTTTGTCTCTTCACTCCGGCCGGACAAGTAATCACAGTATGTTAAGGGGCGTAACATTTCACACAAAACACAGCACGCTTGAGGTATTCGGCCAATCCCAACGCACTGGATAGCTGGCCAATCAGAGCACACCTCGCTTTTCAGACCGATGAGTTTTGTAAAAATAGACGCGTTTTAAACCACATAAACCTTTCATTACACCAAATAAATGTTCTTATTAGCAACCCTTTAAGGGACGCATCTTTTTAAAACCTGGACTGGGAATTACTTAGTTTAATCTTATTGTTTGGATACCCAAATACATAACAGAAGGGCAAAAATATTTGCACAAAATCAAAACCGAGATCTAACAAGGTCCTTGCTAGTTTCTGCTGTTAAAAAGAAAAGAAAAAAAAAAAAAGTTTACGTGCCAGTTCCATTTTAACTTACCGTACTGGTAGCCCAACGATTATGGTGGAAAACAGCTGTTCAACTTTTACTACTAGCCTACCAATAAGATTTAAACACCATACTTGTTAAGCAAAGCAACACTCACTTGGGGAAAGCATACATTTAAGTTGTTGTTGTTTTTTTTATATCTCTTTCTGATGTTTTTGTTGAGTTATTTTTGCAAGCATTCCTATCCATTAAGCTCGGCACATTTTAATGGCCCGATGGAAAACGAGTAATTTGGGATTCTATCTCAACTCAATGCATCACCTGCAAAGAAACAAAAACATGTCAAAACGTACCAGTTCTAACAAGTCAACCTGGATCTTATACAGTGCACTGAATTCCTGCACCTCACTCGCACTGCAGGGCTCAAACTGAAACTTTTGTTCAGATTTTGACAGAGAAAAAGAGTGACAAAATAATTGCTGCCTATAGTGGTAAAGCCAACGTACTGAGGTAATCTTTGTCTAATAAACGAGCTTCTAAGCGTCAAGTTTAGGCGTCACTGCCTATTCAACTACCGAGCCTACAACTGTGTTAAACAATGTGTCTGGGCAGCAATTCATCCGAGAAAATGGCAAGGATTATACATGGCCCTTTGTTGTATACAATAGTGAATGTTTAGTTCTGCATGCAGAGTTTGTCCTTTAGTTTGAACAGAATAATATGTGCTCAAAGCATATGGGAAGTAAATATGATTCAGGGCAAAAGGTACTTTTCTTTATTATTTAAACAGACTTGATATACAAAGACTCAACTAAATCTATAATCTAAATAAAGTATGTGTTCTACTGCTGTCAGAGGATTTTCCTTTGAGCTCCACCCAACACCCGATTGGTTACCAGGAGAGGCAGAAACATGAGCCAGCAATAGAAAGGTCAAGCACATTTGTGACCATCAACATTCAATCCTTCCTTTCAAGACAGAACACTGTTAAAGTTACAAAAGTAGCATTTGTTCACACAGCGTGTCTTTTTAAGGTGCTGCCAGAGCTGTGACCTTGCGGCCAAGGAATGACGTGAGCGTGCGATGAAATTTAGCAATTTCTTGCCCACAATGAAACATGAAAAAAAAAAATGCAGCATGGAATAAAAACACAGAAGCAGCTCTGTATTATGCGGCAGCTTTTTTCATAATATCTACTTCAAACAGCTGTGCGATGTGACGTACTGCCCTACTAACATTAATATCTGCACTGAAGAAAAGCTGCTCATCACCTTTTCATTGCACAAGAACAACACTGTACATCAGTGGCATGGAAAATAAGGCTTTGTGTCCAAATTCAAGATCCCATCATTCCAGATATTACACAGGGTGCTGTGATTTCACCTGACCCTTTCATCTTTCCTCAGACAATTTAGCACATGATGACAAACGCCTCGGGAGAAAAAAAAAAAAAAAAAAAGTTCCTGTGAATTATGAAAATGAATTATAAATTAAATACAAACGCGAAAAGAGCACATTTCCATATTAGCTGATCAAATTTCTATAATAAATATTGAAATAATAAAAATATAACTAGTAGAATTTACCATGCAAGTAACAGGAAAACATTGTAGACCACTGGAAATTTCTTTAAACTGCAGCTGCACAATAAATTCTGGTGTAATAAAATCCAATTCAAGCCAAGATTACTCAAAGTAAAAGTAGTTACTTAACCTACAACTGCACATTTAAAGAACCACAAAAATACCTCTAATAATCCATGTATTCATTTAGGAAACTAAATGAGTACAACTGTATGCATTTGGTAAATGTTTGCCACGGCTGGGCAAGCTAAAATAGTACGAGCGTCTTCAGCACTTTGTTGCAGGCACTGTAACTGGAGTCAGTGATATGAGAGCAGGGCTGCAGTGCTGGATTTCATTTCACATCCTTTGTTAGCTTTTCAGAGGCATGGCCTAATCCCAGGTCAGGTCACTGCTATCCTGTGTGGCACTTCCCCCGACACAAACTACCCCTCATCCTCATGCAGGCCGGCCTCGACACCACCCTCACTACCCTTTGGCTCATCCTTCAGACCCGTGTGCACATGCAGTATCAGCAACTGCAGTTGAGAACACTAATTAATACTGCTAGTGACTCAATGTACTGTAAAATGCCATTATCAGCCTATAAATGGTATCTATATTTTTAGATACCAAATTATAAAAGAACTTCCAGCAAAGCAATCACTGGTGCAAAGGTTTGAAAATCAAACCTGAAGAAAAATTCAAATAAAATATTAATAATAATACGAGCCAACATAACATAACATAAGTGAACATAACTGGAACCATAAATAAATCATATAGAATATGTAATATAATATAGAAGTAGTTTAGTGCTGTCAGACATTATCAAGATTAAATCGCAATCCAAAATGAGTTTGTTTACATAATATATTCGTTGTACTATGTATAGTTATATATATAAAAAAAAATACACGCATGCAAATATTTTCAAAATATATACTGTATGTATGTGTGTGTATTTATATATACATAATAACTGTAACAGTACACAAATATATATTATATAAACAAACTTTTATTTTGTATGCAATTAATCATTTAACAGCACTAAAAATAATTATATAGCATAGCCACTTAGTATAGAGATGCCAAAAAAAAAATTTTTTAATGTAAAATCCCAATAATGAAGTGATAAATGAAGCGAGCAATAAATGTGATGCAAAATCAGCTAGCTATTTCGGTTTTGTCCTTTAGCAAAGAGAGCCAAATTAAACCGCACAGACGCACTGTAGTTTTTCTAGGCCGCGAGGTTCTGCAACCTAGAAACTTGATCTTATCAGCCCTTCCAATCACTTACAAAATTACATTTTAATAAAAAAAATTTCCCCCACTGCCACTTCTTGCAGATGTTACATTGAGGATGTTCCATTTCCCACTCTTGCTGTACAATGGGATCATTCTAAAGGGAATTTCATATTAGTTCCTGGCACTCCCAGGGTTTTTTGGAGCAGCATTATGAAGGAAGACTAAGGATCAAAGGTTCAGAAAGAAAGGCTTCAAATAATCCCCCCAAAAAAGAAAAAAACTCAAAATCATCCGGACACTTAAAACAGGAAAAAATAAGCTGCAAACACCCTCCAGTGGGACCCCAGCACTCCTCATAAAACACATTCACATGAGCATGTCTAACAGCCAGGGCAGTTTACTTCAAATGTGCGCACCGCCTAACCCATGTAGGATGAAGCAAATGGGGTCTACGCGCCAGGACACTAAACACTTTATGTTTAATTCAGAGGAAAGTCAAGGCTGCAGGACGTTTACACACATCCTCCCCCTCCTGCTCTCTTTCCATCAGTCCCTGCGCTCCTGCCATACCACTCAGGACGAAAGGGGGTTGGACTCCCACATTTTACCATTCACCCTTTCAGCTGAGCTCCTCGCCTGTCACAGTAGATCACAATGAGGGACAGGTCTCATACTGTCTACTACGGCCCGCTCCTGGCCCACGCTGCAGGCAGTCCACAGAGTAAGTTCCACTGCCGTGATACAACCAGACAGCACTGAGGACTGTCACACATTAATTCGACTCTTGTCACATCCCGTTGCTAAATAAATGGCAACGATCACTGGTTTAGCGCTTTCCCCCTCTGTGCGCTTTATAGGAAGGTTCCTGTAACCTTGAAACCTCAGCGTACAGAGCGGGAAAGGATAACACCTGGATGGCAAAGGCCATTTTTACAAGTGGTTTTCCCCCCCTAAAAACACCCTTCAGGTTATAAATGAGGGCTTGTTCCCTTCCTGATTAAGGCAGCACAGCCATTTCTGGAAAAGCCATCAAAACGACTGTATAATATACAGCTTATTAAATTGAAAAGGCTGAAATAACAAACGTAACAACAGAAACGGCTCTGTATACCCGCAAGCTGCTGTAACAACAAGAAAGACAGT
Organism: Sinocyclocheilus anophthalmus; assembly: GCA_018155175.1. Taxonomy (NCBI): domain Eukaryota; kingdom Metazoa; phylum Chordata; class Actinopteri; order Cypriniformes; family Cyprinidae; genus Sinocyclocheilus; species Sinocyclocheilus anophthalmus. The sequence continues at coordinate 315,738 of JADLZN010000981.1, read as the reverse complement.
TCTTCAAAAATAGAAAAATTCACATCAAACCGAGCTCCCATTTGGAGTTTTACCAAAAAGAGGGTGCTCAAATGGAATCAATAAAACAAACCCCAAAATTTAGAGGGGAGTGAACCATGTGGAGGCAGTCATTCGTATCTTGAGGCCAAACACCAGGGTCCTCTATTAAAAACAGCCCATAAACCCCCAGCAGGGCTGCAAACCCGGGATTCTCTGATGCACCATATGAAAATTGATCAATCGTACATTCCAAAAGGCAGCGCACTTCAAAGGCATATCAAGCGAAGATTTGCATTTTCCCATGATGCACAGGAACCCTGTTAAACGAGTGGGCTGTGGAGTAAAAAGGCACGTTTCGTGCATTACGTTTCAGCATGTTCAACAAACATTAACGTCCCCCTATTAGTAAGGCTATTACAATTACTAAGGCTAGTATTACTGACATAAGACAAGGAAGTAAAAAATAATGGATGCTTGTTCAGTCTGAACAATAGACAATCACTGACTCAAGGACAATGAGAAAGGAAAAACCATCAACCAGAAAATGCAGGTCAAAACGAACTTGGTGAATCATTCTCTGAGGTTCAGGAAGCCATATAATCTTCAGATTAATATCCTTTAAAAATCTCCAAACATGTCAGCCATTACACAGACACTGAGCATTACACAATTTAAGCTTGTTCTCCTTCATCCTCCTTCCCAGCAACAGAAAAACCATGTTAATTCTACTGTCCCTAAACTATAGTACCACGGAAGGGGAGTATATCCAAATAGATCCATCGCTATAACTACACTGACATATAAATGGTATTATATAAAATAATGTTATAGATATGCAGCAAAGTATTATGCATAACAGCATATTCCTTTTCAGTGGGATGTTCAGTGTTAAATGTGAAGACCAGCAGATGGGCAGGTTATGTCCCTATAAAACACTCCTGGATTCATGTTTCTCAAACCATCTCTTTAAGCTCTCAGCATCCTCTACCACATGCCCAAAAACTCTTGATGATTCATATAATTTCTGCCATGTTTACAGGTTTTAAAGTGTTGCACTGCAAATATCAAGAGGTGTTCAAAACATATTTGAATCAGTTGATCTTTAGAAGCAAATGAGGTAAAACGTAAGAAGTTCTAAGAATCTAAACAGTTCAAATGAGAAAGCCATTACCCAAAGGAAAACATGCCTCTGCTTAAAAACAAAAATGAGCATCAAATACAACATTTTGCATTTAAGTAAATACAAAAAAATAACACCAGTTACATAAAGGGCAGACAGAAACCTTAACCATATATTGGAAGTTAAAACAAAACTCCAATCCCTGTAGTTCTACTAACATTATGATGATTTACAGTTCATAAACAAATGTGTGCAACCCTTGTCAGATTTCAGAAAAATGGTTGCCATTAAGGCAAATTACAGATAAGTCCTGTGGAGGGAAAAAAGAACTTCCTATAAGAAATGCTCTGCAACCACATTTCAGTAAAAGGCTTTCAATAACAGCAAAGCATTAAAGTTAAGGAACAGAATGTTGTCACTTTGAAATCCAAGAATAACAGCCATCTGGTGAGTTGGATTCATGCGTGAAATTTTTGGAACGAGTGTTCAATGTTGTACATGTTTGCTTCACAAGCTGGTGCAAAAACTCCAAAAGGTACACCCACCCCTTTCCCAAAACAGAGCCACACTTACACTTCATTTAGCTTGCTCAAACATCTACTCTCCTTCAGTTCAAGAGACAAGCAATATTACGACCTAAATCACTCATTTATTCACGGTTCTATCCTCTCCACAACTACTGCGGTTATTCTTTTTTCTGGACATTTCTACAAAGCCTTACAGTATCAAACAGTGGCAAGTAATACAGTATGACGAACAGCTGGGTGAAAACCAGAACAGTTCTGAATCTGTTGGGAAGCACACATATGGCACAAACTGAGATTGCTTTCTTTCCAACCCACATATAAATGGCCATGTACACTACATTCAAGACTCCAATTACATTTTCATATACTCCACATGAAATTTCAGGCATGAGGTTTTGCTCACATGCCCCTCAAGTCTCTCACCATGTGACTTGGTTTAAATCCAACAAACCAGAAGCCACCCTCCCTTGTTATCTGGCACAGAGACTGGGGTTCAAAAGCAGCCTTCCTTTACAACTTCAACATGTCTGTGTACAAAGTGATTGAAAATATTATTTAAAAAGCTCACTTCCCAACATTGTGCCCCATACTGAACGGTGATCAAATTCAAGTTACAGTGCACTTACATGGTGCCCTTAACTCTTCCAAAAACTCAGTAACTAATGTATCCAGTCACAAAAACAACATTCCATAGAATCTGGTGAACCGGCAAAACAAGAGAAAGAAATCAGTTTTCTCATTCAAAGACAGGAAATTTGGCTATTGATCAGTTATTATTGGAAAGAATTGAATGTTCAGGCAGTTCCCAGGAAACTGAGTCATTCCATAAACATATGATGTATCCGCCACTCATTACAACTACGCATGAAGCCCATATATGAAAAAAGTCATTAAATACAAACACTTCAATGAGAAGTCAGTGTGCTGACTACTTGCAAGGAGCACATTTTAAAATAAATGCATTTATGTAATGTTGTCAAAATAAAATTTCTTACAGAATTACAAGGACACTGTGTGGTAGGTTAGTGCCACGAAAAAATGTTTTGGCAAATATATTGACAGATCAAAATAATAAAAGCACATATTTGGACTCATGAGCAAAGAGCGCCACATGCCCTTTGAAGGTCTTGTTTCTATTGATTCCTGTACCCAAGAAATTGCTAGATAAAGATAGACGTGAATGCGCGCGCGCACACACACACAAACACAGAATGCATTTTTTAATTATTTAAAGAACTAGATGACTCAAAGCTCTAGGCAATAATAAAACAATCATCTCTGAAAGGTAATCATCCAATAAGGGTAAGGTGCTATCAAATGCAGTGACAATTTATTACACTACACAAAACTTATCAGTATAATTCATCAAATAACACCGTGTAAAAATGTCATGGTAGTTGAAGGTTAGGGTGAGGGTGACTAGAAAAGCTCTCTCAGGTAGATTGGAAATATGCATAGTAAACTTCTGAGATCTACACACCCCTAAACAAAGTAAAATCTCCTTTCTTTAGAGATCTAAAGGCTCTCTTTGACATCTGCAGAATGTTACATCTATCTGAAAAGGGAAAAGTCAAGAACTTCATTATTCACTAAATAAAAAGATGAACAAAATACCAGTGATATAACACCGAATCACTTTTTAATATAGGTTACAACACTGGAAAAATCACAGATTTTTTTCCCACAAACAATCCAAGCACTGTTGTCATTCATGATAAACTTTGATGTAGATGGTGGTTTGTTCTACATTTGTTACAAATAACTTGCATTGAGTTCAGCCCCAGGACACAAGACAGCTATGCTACACAGCATCATTAACTCTGTTTGGCAGTCATTTGTTTAATGAAGACTTACATTTTAGAATTTTCAACAACTATTACAATAAACAACTACTACTGCGTTATTTTAGCAACATAAGCTGCAACATTCATTTCAATTACTGCACATGACAGAAACCACCATTTCGCAATAATTGACTGAGACAGTAAATAGAACCTCAAATCTATTAGTTGTAGAAGCACATAATACACCAACAGTTCTTTCTCTGAACTCAATATCCTCACAATAAAGCTTTTTTTTTTGCAGTCTTTAAGACATCACAACACAATGTTCTTATCAGCATCCAATTAAACACAGTAAAAAAAAAAATGCCCCAATGCCTATACGCAGCACAAATGAGTGGATTTTTCCTGAGAGGGGGTCATTAAGTGTGACATTTTCATTATATTTTCAACAAAAATAATTTGTGCAACACGTTAGTCACCTTATAATGACCACAACATACAGATCTATGTTTCTTAATAAAAACAACAACTAGGCCTACTAAAAAAATATTATAACTAAAGCACACGACCATACAGCATATGCATCTAAATAACAACATACCATTTACAGAACGAAATGTAGTATCTCAGCAAACATAATTTCCTTTAATATGCGGTGTAGACTTTTAAAGAGCATTTCTAAACACAAGGGTCAGACACTGACTTAACTGAGTGAGAGGGAAGGCAATAGTTCACTCGGGAAGGGCAATAACTGTAGTGTTTGCCCCAGCCTGAGAGGGGGAGTGATGGAAAACAAATGGTGCAATTTCAGTCATGAATCTATATTGTCGATTTTCATTGGATGCTAGTTAAAACATTAGGTCTTTCGCCCAAAAGACACCTAGTGTTTTACTCAAACGGCTGAATAATTCACCTTGCGCCAACACGCATTGCTTTCCACGGTTTTAGCATTTTTCTTTAGTGTTATTTGCGAGCGAGGAGAGAAGAATTGTACGGGTGATTTGAGCGCTGATACTGCACTGCTTTTAAAAACAACTGCCCCCATAAATGTTTACGAGTAGCTCTGAACGCCAATGTGAATATGTTTGTGTTTATCTGTAACCGAATGCGAGTCCTGTTTTGTGAATCGTACAAGACGAATAATTACACGTATATTATAGGAGCATTCGCGCACATATGCCTCCAGCATAAACTTAAACATTAGTATTAAATCATTATTAACACTTTTAAACATCATTCATTCCTCCCCATGTTTCCGTAAAGACGTACCAAGCGATATAACATGTGAAGATCTGAACAGCACTGCAGATCGTTTACAAAACGCTAAAAAGTTTAAAAAGTGACTTGTGGTTTTTTTTTATGCTTTTGCTGAAATGAGGAAAAATAAGCAAACCTGCACTTACTGTGGTGAGAATGTAGGTTCATGGCCGATGAGAGATATTTTCCAGTGTGTAGAGCCGCCGGGTGCCCCGCGCCCAGATGACCGGGAGACGGTGGCACTCTGCCGGCCGCAGCCGCCGCGCTGAGCCGGTGTGACTCCATGGGCAGCCCCGAGAGAAGGGGCGGCGGTACGTGCACAGATCTGGGGGGTCCGAAGTCTCGGCCATCCATCATCCACAATGACCCAACTTGATCAAAGAAACAGTCCGATCGGGTAAATCCGAATAAGCCAGTCTTAGCGGCTATAATGTCCCTAGATTCCTAGGCAAATCAGTGTCCTTATCCGGCATTCTACCGACCTACAGAAACAAAACAGAAGCAGAATAGTCTCGATAGATGCGGATCACTACTGAAATGAATCCAAAATTATACGGAGATGAACACGAGCAGTGCTGCCATATAATGACGCAGTTTTAATCTCAGCTAGATCGCTGGAAAAAGAGAGCAGGCTAATCTGCTCAAGACATCAAAACGTTTAATATCACTCGCGAAAAGTCCGGTTTAGGATAAACCGACGGCAATGCCTCTATAGTAACCTGCTTGCAGGCAGTATATTGGGCGAAACCCCAGCCTTTTGGTGGAGACTTGACCGATCACTCGCGCAAAGTGACCTATAGGTTCATTCAAACGGATTACAAACATATTTATTGTTGTTCGTATTAATATATATATTATATTATATAGTATATATAATAAAAAATTCTACAACGCAAACGCTCAAGAGCAGTCTGCTGGAGTGTAGGCTATACGATACACGATATAGTAAAAACTAAATACATGTATAAGACGGACGAATGAAACAACCACCACTGGCGAACATATGATATGTCGATGTTGGTGATCCAAACCTGTTACTGATTGTAAAACAATGTTATTTTCTTTTCCTTGCAGGCTACCTTTTAACGGACTGTATTATTGACCTCTGCCGGAACGCTTGTCTGCAAACAAACCAGGTTGATCTACTCCAAATGGGCTACGGCATAACGCATATAAGGCTGTTTTAATATCTAGATAAGTACATTGTTGCGGTAGTATCCCGTTAAACTAATACCTAGTTTTACATGCATATAGAAGCAGTTCATGTAATACCTTGCTGAACAGTTTGTCACTGCAGCCTTGTCGTTATATTAGGCGTTTTATTCACTTAAAATACACGGTTAATGTTACAGGACTATGATTTGATGAGGTGGTTCCACTTCTTCCTTTCCAAATATGCTTTCACGTATTACTTTAGCAATTGTTTTTATTACAAACATCTGCACAACGCCTGACGTCTTTTCACAAGGCAACTTTTACTAGTTTGAATGTTATTGCAAATGTCAAGATTAAGTAGCCTAACTGGTATCAAAACACGACTGAAAATAATGAGTCTAATCCAAAGTTTATTGATGGCAACACCCAGCCGGTCGACGGCCACGTTTCAAACTTTCCCGTTTCCATTTCCAGCAACAAAACTTTTCCGCCCAAACGGTAATCTTTCGAAAACATTGCTCGGTGAGCTGCAGATAAAGAAGTAGCGTTAGCTACTAAACCTTGCAAGCCAAACTCCCCCCTCCGCCTTTTCACCGCGTAAACAGAACATTCTTTTTTAGAAGCGCCTCGGATTTTGCTTCATAAACATCATGTTACTGTGTATCGGGTCGCGTGCGGAATGATAGCTGGCGACGTCTTACTTGAAACGACGACTCAGTTTATAAAATCCAGTTTCTTCGCGAAATCCGCGAGACGTGAGGTGGAAAATTTCTCAGACTCCATTTACACACCATCCGTAGTTACGCAGAGCGAAAGCGCATACGGGGGGAAGGCCCTGCGCTCACAGCACTGTAGCGCTCGGTAAACTCTTCTGCGATGAAACAAGCATTGTTTAACAAGCTCCGCCTCCGCGAAGCTCACCCGACGCGTTCCACGACGGAGCATATGATTGGTCTACAGAAGTGCCCATCAACTCCATGCCAAACACTTTGGCTCCTCGCCAGCTCTACAAAACCAATTATGGAACAAGGAGGTCGAACTGTTTCAAGCTCCCCTTCCTTCAAGACTTGAATGATCAGAACAAGCGAAGAATATTTGGAGGGCAGAATATTTCAAGGCCGCTCAAACTCGACTCATTAAAAAGACGGATGCGGACCTGGTTATAACTCAATGATCACACACTACATCAGTCCGCTCTAAAGCATTCATGGTACGAGTTGTAGGCCTGCTTTGTAGATCAGACCATTCCGCGAAATAGTATCTGGGGCGGTTTAACGGATAGGGATTAGATTAAGCCAGGACTAGGTCTTTGTTAAATTGGGACATTTAAGTAGTTTTTACAAACATGCCTCACAAAAAAGCGCTACTTGTGTGCATTTTAAGACCTAACAATGGCACTGATGTATTTTAAGATATGTCAGTGCAAGCTTTTTTCAGTTTAGACAGCCCTAACATTTATTTTAATCTAGGACTAGTCTTCAACCCTGTTCGGGTTTAATGCTTGATCTTTTATTATATGGTATTATTACACTTTCATTCTGTTTTCGTACATTTTGAGATAAGCAAATATATTTTATTTTACTGACAGTCGTAGCTTTTATTGGAATAAACTAGGCCTACATTTAGACTATTTAGTGACACATACATTCAAGAATAGATTGTTAATGTATTAGGCCTATCTTTCTAGAGTTTCTCCTTGCTACTGTTGTCTTCAGATGGCACACCCCGGGTGCAAGACAATATTTTGAAACGCTAAGTATATTGAAAAAATTTCCTGTCGAACTATATTTTTTGCAGGTAATATTTTAAGACTTTGCTTTGGCTTTTGTTCAGTGACAATATAAAAGTAATTTATTATATTTAGGAAACAGAATGTTGTCTTATAATAGCATTACTATATTTTTACACACAATCTAAAATGTTTTTTTTATCGAAATATAATCCCATTTGGCGGTTCTTGTCTTAAATTTAAAAACCCCTGTCTTGCATTAATGTGAAGTTGAACACATCTGAGATTCTCTAATCCACTTGACTGAAGGCTTGTTACTTTTTAATGTATTTCATCATTTTATCAACCAGGTGTAAAGTATAGCGCATGTGTTTATTTGTTAAAAATTGGGAAATTTCCCTTGTCAGTGATCTGTTTCCTTTGAAAATTGTAATAACCACAAGGGAAGTCAGAGAAGCTGTAAAATTGACTACTGGAGTTTCAACAGACAAAATCACAGCCTGTGAAACAAGCTCAAGCTAGAGATATCAAAGTCTATTTTTTCCCGTTTTCTGAATCACCCGTTCACTGAAGCATGACATCACGATTTCATCTGAACTGCAAACTCTAGGCGATCAATCGATCAGTTCACGAGACCTTTCCACATTGGGAAAACAAGATGATTAGAAGAAAAAAAAGCTGGTGCGGTTTCTAACCGCCCCTGTCGTGCGCCTCTCCGGTGAGGCGGTTTCAAGGCGTCCTCATGAAGGCAGTGGAAGCGGGTCACACAGGAGGAAAAGACCTACTGTGAAGTGTCAGGTTTGAAAGAGCATACCTCAACTGCAACTCCTAATGAAATGACAACACTTTCGGGAAAAACACCGTGCTTCGGGACTGGCCGGTTTCTCCGAGGACTCGCGGGAACAGTAGCGCTGATTTGCTGTGGAAAGCGCTCGTCTCGAGACGTTGTATCAGTGCAGCTCTACAGCTTCATGGCTCTCTCTGAACGCGTGTGTTATTAATGGCCAGCGGAGCATTTAACTGCACTCTGATAAAATACCGATTGTCCTTCGGATGTTGGTTAACAGCTGTGCGCCTTACCCAAATCATAAAAACCAGCATGGATTGTTGATTTGGGATCCTTGCTTGCGTCCATTGTTCACGATGTCCCATCGTCTCGATGGTTAAGGTGGGTGTTTCATGCGTGTCGTGAAAATACACATTTGACTTGTACCAAGCCTATGTTTTTAAAGGTTCTGTGTTTTACGATTATTATTTAAATGTTCACAGTCCATAAGTAAGCTGGACTGAATATTTAGTGAATATTGGATATGTTTATTAAGGAAATGAACTATAGAATTGTTACATATTGAGAAGACCAAACGTTGATTTTTTTTTTTTTTGTGAAATAAATCTTATTTTTTATTTTTTGATTCGATTATTGTACATTATAATATATGGCTCAAAGGAAAATATGGCTTATTTTACCTGTAGTTATATTATGCAGATATTTTATAGGCCTATTTATTTAAATATTATCTTACATGACTAATAAATGCTTTAATTGCCTAAAAGCAGTGAGCAATGTATACAAACATAAAGGTATTCAAATAAATGAAAAACAACAAATAAATGTCTGGTTTATTGGATGTACCACAAACACGCTTTTATTTTTTCAAATCTTGCTACAACTTGCAGTCTTGCACATTGATCCAAACAATTTACAACATGAATGCCATGGGAAAATCACGTTTTGCACAGATGGGTGCAACATGTGAAGCTATATATAAAGTAAAGATATTTTGAGATTAGTGCCAGTTGCGTTGTCCATAATCTAATAAATCAAGAATCGGTGTATTGAAATAAGTAAAAGGTTAAACAAAAAGTTTACACAATTCTCACGTAAAAGGTGAACTGTAATGTACGGCTTGACATAAAGAATTTTGAGCCAGGCAAAACCATGTTTATTCAGACCAGAAGGGAACTAAATAATTTAATATACAAAGTACAGAAGTAAAACCCACACACATTTTGCATGGTGTGCTTAACAGGCCTTTTAACTGAAATGTGCAAATAAAAGCAACCTAATGCCCTCCAAGAATTTGCAAGTCCACTGATTGGGTACATCCCCTGTATAAGTGAAATGGAAGGTAGATGTTTATAATTATAATGCAAATGCCCACAAAATTCACGATGGACTTAAAGCATTGAAATTCAATCACCGTTGACAGTAATTGCCAAGCCACAGTTTCATTAGCTTGTCTTTTTACTGTTTTACAATACTCTTTACTACACAACAGATATATATATATATATATATATATATAGACACCACATTCTTGTACACTATATTGACATCTGACTTCAACACTGGGGGTACTTTTTTGAAATTTATTTGAAATGTTGTCTGTTCACAATTCAACAAAAATGAACTGTATTCTTGTCTACGAAATATGTAAACTGTTACTGCACAGAAGAAAGTATAAATATCTTGTGATGTGATGATCATTCAAAAATGGCTGATGTCCAAATGTTTGTAAGTCTCAATTTGGCAGGAATATATGAGAAAAGTATATGGCATATTATCAAGATTCTAAAAGTCTGTATGTAAGGTAAACATACAAACTCTTAGGATTTTGCCTGGGTAAACTTTTTTTTAATTATTAATTTGTTTATTTGCAGGGGGCTTGAACATGCTGGGAAAATATCCTACAATCATGAGGGAATCAGTTTCCTAAAACAATAGACATTGACTCTTTTGAGGGCATATGAACTTCTGACATTTCTAAACAGCATAATTTGTACATCACATTTATGTTCTTGGCAGACACATTTTTACCAAAAGAAGTTCCAAAAGTAACAAAAGGCCTAACTTATTGCAACCAAAGATATAATTCTATAATGTTACCTCTCTACCAGTTGAGCAAAAGGTCAATTCTATAAAATAAAGATATTATTTGCCTCCCAAAGCCTCTGTTGCTTTTGAATCAGATGACTCATGGCAGCCTGTGTGTGTGTGTGTGTGTGTTTGTTGTGAGAAAAGATAAACATGTAGATTGTTGTGGCTGCCATTTCCTAACCATCTCAAATGTATCTGATCCAGTGCATGTTTTAAATGCTTTTTAAAACCATGAACGTGTGGTTTGAGAAAATGAGAGGACTAATTTGAGGTTTTTTTTAGAATGTAAGTGTTTATATTACTCTGTGTGTGTGTCTTCATTTGAGTAGGTTATTGTGTATAAAATGTAAGTAAAAACAACTCGTGGTTATACTTGCTTTAGCAAGCGCTTTTTGGTGATTCGCTCGGCTTAGCTAGGCTAGTGAAAGTGTGTGTAAAAAAAAAAAAAAAAAAAAAAAAAAGACCAACTCGTGATAATTTCACCTTGTCTGTTTACTGTGTGTGCAGTGTTATGCTGCATATGAAATTCTAACTTATTAATGACGAATGACGATTGTTGGATAAAATGTTTGTTTTTAAAGGATGAAAAAGATCGTGATTCGGTTAAAAAGGTGTCATGAGAAAGAGCGCCATGTAAAGGTATCAGCCGTAAGTCCGTGGGCTTTATTTCTCAAAGTCCTGAAAAGGCAGGGGGAGGGCTGACCTTAGCAAGCTTTTGCAATTCAGCATACTTGTATCTAACCCTGATATTTTAACAGCTGGCTAAGCTCGTTTTATAAATTGTTACCATATCATTTTTTATATAATACTTGTAGAGTAGTGAGGAGAAGTGACCCCTCCTTAGAAACAAAAACTAGATGTAAACCAAAGCACCGATGTTTGCATTAAGCTCACATTACTAACTTTGCACATGAACAGAAAAGCTCATTGTTGTGGATGTTAGCCAAGAGTGCAATCTTTTCTACCCCATCAGCAATAAAGATTACTGTTTATCAACAGATATAATTTACAGTCGAGGGCAAAGTTATGACTAAGTGTAGAAGAGGTGCTGTAATAACCTTCATCTACACCGGTCAAAAGTTTAAAATGACTAAGATGTTTTGAAAGAAGTCTCTTATGCTCAAAAAATACAAAATACAGTAGGAATTTGTGAATATTAAAATTTAAAACTATTTCTTTTTTGCGGTAATTTACTCCTGTGATGCCCAAACTAGAACTTTAGCAGTCATTACTCTATTTTTCCAAGTGGCATGTGATCATTTAGAAATCATTCTAATATGCTGCTCAATTATTATTGGTATACAATTATTTATAGTGTTTTTTATTATTAATGTTGAAATCCATTTTAACACTTTACATTTTAGTGAAAGTCTGAGATATCTTTTTTTTTTTTGATGCATAGAAAATTCAAAAGAACAACATTTACTTGAATAGCTATAACTGTGCTATTGCTGCAACATTCATACTCATTACAACAAATCAGGATCATGTGACACGAAGACTGGAATAACTGCCTAAAAAAAATCACCATAACACCTGCAACAGAAATAAATTAGCCATTTTAAAATTGTTGTTTTTTAATTGAATAATTTTCAACCGTTTTTGTGTGTGTGTGTGGTTGTTGTTTTGAACACAAAAATTCTTCCTTCTGAGCATAAAATGGTTTACTTTCAAAGCACTTTACAAATCTAATCATTCTAAACTTTTACCATTACGTTTGTTTGTTTGTTTTGTTTGTTGTTTGTTTGTTTGAAACCCACATTGTCACTAATATGGTGAATAACTAAGAATAAAGTGTGAAATTCTAGCACAAATCATTCACATCATAATACAAATATTCAGATCTTCAGAAAGCAGAAACTGACATTTAAAAAAAAAAGGACGAAAAATGTGTTTATCAATAACAAATGAAAAAATGCATTACGATCACGTCGTACATAACACCAGCAATTTTTCTGTGCTTGTGAGAGATGAAACTCTCTTAAAAATAAAAGTCATATTTGCTGATAGCCAACAAATTTCTAAGCTGGAATGTTTTAGCAGAAACAGCAGCGCAGGGGGAATGCCAGTGTGATATTTTATATAAATATATTTTCAAGAATTGCCATGCACAAGTAAAAATGATGCCCTTAAGTTCATTCGTGCCTGGTTGATTCCAATGGTTTTCCTATATCTGTGATTTCAGTCACACAAATGCTTTACATTGGTCCCACAGAGCAGATGGAATCTACTTTACTGCTTTATCTGCAGTTTGTGGAGACACAACCGCTCACTGGAAAAATAGCTCAGTGCATCAAAAGGTAAATAACCAGCTTAGAGATCTCTTCTAAAACAGGATAAGCCTTTTCTAAACATGAGGAAATCTTCTTGTAGTTTGAATGCCACTTATCTGAAATATCATATGTTTGGATACAGAATTTATTGCGCCTTACAGACTCGCATTTCTGAGGGATCCTTGGTAGAAATCCTCAGGGAATGTAGCTTTCTGCCTTCCTGTGCCTTCGGTCTTATAGGCGGTGACAACTCAGCGCTTGACAGGCGAGTGAGACAACCTGCCACAGCGCTCCGAGACCTTCCCAGGATGTCGAGCCCTTCTGGGGCTTAATCTCAGTATGGTGGGCCGCTTCTATGACAGTTTTTAATTCTCTCTGGGCAACATTCATCATGCGCTGGATCAGATGTACCCCAGGATATTCACATTCCAGCCAACGTGTCCCGACCCACTTTACACTGTCACATATATTCATGGCTCTTTTATTCATGAGTTTGTTTGCCTTTTGTTAGGCTCTCTCCCCTGTGCAGCGTCTTGAGTGACAAGAGAGCGGCTGGCCGCTAGACTGCTCAGTTTAGCCCAAAATGCACAAAAAGGATTACACAGCGAGATGTGATATTCATGGTGCACATTTCACTAGATATAATGTTAGTCTTCTCTTTAATTTGAAAGGAAATCAATAGGCAAGCTAATTGAACCATTTTTCTTTTTCTACAGACTACTTGTATTTAACTGACGACGTCAAACATGTGAAAAGTAACTAGCTTTAACAGACTTATAATGAGAAGATGATATTGGGTTATTTTAACAGTTGTTGGGGCAAAAAGAAAAAAAAATTAAGACTATGAAAATAATCCACTGTATCTTTGTATATGCTTGTATGGTATAATACTTTTTAATATTAGTATTTTTTTCCTATGGTTTTATTCTTTTATCTCTAATAATGTGTTTAAATATAATATATGTGTTTAAAAGTCTATGTTTTGTTTAAACTTACAATATAATTTTTCTTTGGAGTCACAGTTTTTCTTTCTCTCTTTTTTTAAATATACAGTTTATATTTCAAAATGTATTTATTGTAAATTGCAAATGACGGTGTATAATAACGAGCAAAAAAGCTATCAATGACTAGGTCTAGGTATCTCTCATTCATGCTGTTTAAATTCAGTCATCAACATTTTTAGGCAGCATTTTTTGTACATTCTTAAACAGTTTTTTTTAAGTAAAATACACTTCCTTTTCTCAGTCGCAGAAAGAACATTTCTTGGCATGTGCTAAATAAGTGTCATCACTCACTTTCAGCATTTTGATAGAAAAAAAAACAATCCAGAAAAGAATCAAATATATACGAACATGCTGTCTATTAACAGAAAGATATTCATCTGCAACTCATTTTCCCAAATATTTCTTAGTTTCCAGTTTTTAATACAAGGACTATACCGCAAATCCATTTGTAAAACCTTAATCCACCTCTGGAAGAAACGTTGTGAATAAGAATGTTGTTGTGGCTTAAACGTTTCCAGTGAAATCCAATCAGGGACTTAACACAAATCGTCTATCAGACTCGGAGGGGAGAGAAAGCTTTCAGGAAATTAAACTTATTTCAATGAAAAATTAAACGCAGTTCAAATCAGACCCTATTGAGGGGGCATTCAATGCGGGTGGGAGAGCGTTTGACATTTTTAATTAACTCGGGCTTTGTAGTAGCCCTGGGTTCATCACAAACCAGCAGTGTACCTCAGTAGTCGAGATGCAGCCTTTCAAAAGGGCAAAGCTTCAGACGTTTCAGCCAGAGCCCAACGACGCACATACAGAGATATCACCAGCTCTTCCCCAATAACCCTGCCCGTCTGACCTCCGGTGACCTTCCCGCTCTCTTTTTCTGCCAGCTTCTACCGACTTCTGGTCCTCAAGTGTCAGTCTGAATAGAATTCTGTTGCCAGAGCAGAATTTAAGTCCATCTTCTCCCCTTGAGCTTTGGCTGAGTTGGCACACACTCCGTCCTCAGCATGGGGAAATAAGGCCCTCATGAAGACACAAGTCGGCTTGCCACAATGTTTGCAACCCACATCATTTCAAGAGGCTGCGTCTTATGCGTTTGGAGTCCCTTTGACGTGCTTTGTTTTAAGCTCTGTGATCATAATCATATCACGATAGCTTGACTTTTTAAACCATTTGTTCCCCTCTCATAAAAGTGCTTGGGTTCTGATGCTTAATAATAGTGAGATTCAATGTACTGTTGACGTAATGATGTTGTTTATGCGAATTTGTGTTTTGTTATATGCAAATAACACTGCTGCAATTAAACTTTAAGAGTTCTTCAGGGCTTCAGAGTTGAGAATAATATAATTTTAAAGTAATTTCTTTATTTATTTAACCAACTCCACAGAAAGACTGTCTGATTACACGCTTGCTGATGTGGATTATAGATGAGACTGTAGTCCCAGTACTTCTGATTTCAATCTCTTTTATGTTATTGGACCTTTGAACGTCTGGACCGTATGTTTCCATGATATGGGGAAATTATTCGCTTTATCCGCGGTGGTGGGAAAAAGTGTGCAGCTCTTGTTGCTTTTAAACAGCTGCTGAGTACAAAGAGAATATAATGAAAAGTACACAAAATCGGAATGTATACACGCACTTCTCCCACCATCTTTAAATAGCACAAAGCTGGCACTGTATTTCGAGGACGGCGATGGATAAAAACTTGCTATTAAAAAGTCATGGGAAAATCATTACAGTAAATAGTCGCATGCGATTCTAGGAAAGATTGGTGGCTTTAGAGAAAACGGAGGGTTTGTCTCAGCTTCCTCATCTATTGGAGGAGTTTACAGGGTTGTATGGGCTGCTCCTGCGCCCACACACTCAATTACAGTCCACAGGCTTGGCATACTAGACAGAAATAATAATTGGGATAAAAAATAGCCCTGTAGTAATAACTGTCATGATAACTTTGAAGATCTCTTTACGGTTTGATACAGGGGGGCGGCCAGGCGAGGTTTATATCAGGAATCAGAGATCAGAATCAGAATGAGCTTTTATTGCCAGGTATGTTTACACATACGAGGAATTAGTTTTAGTGACAGAAGCTTCCACAGTGTAACAGAAGGACAGTGACAGAACAGACCAGATAGCTAATAAAAAGATCATATAAAAATAACTAAAATAGGAATGTACAAAAAAGCACATAATAATATCATCATGTTTTGTAGTACATCGTATGATATGTGCAACATTGAAAGGTAACAATAAGTAGCGTGTTAAATAACTTATTCATGTTACTAGTGTTCGTGTGTTCCTTCCCGAATTATTGTTAAGTGTCATGAGATGTTAGATGCTGAGGGTGTGTTATATACACTATTTGTTGTAACTATTTTATTTTATGGTGCTATTTTTTACTCATTTCTTTTAATAAATCTACAGTTTTAAATTTAAAATTAAAATATAAAGATTTGTGTTATTAAACCAACCCCCATCAAGCATTTCCTTTTAAAATTTAAAACGGGAAAAAAGAATAAGATAAATATTATTCAGTTATAATTATTTTTTATTGCATTATTTATCCAAATTTCTCTTAAATTTACCGTTTTAAATCTATCATTCAAATATAAAGAGTTGTGTTTTTAAGCCAACCCACATCAAGCACTTCCCCCAAATCCACTTATTTAATTAGCATTTAAAGTATTTTGCATTTAAATTGATATAACTTACTTGTGTATACACTCTAGTGTCACTGTTGGCTAAATATCTTGCATGCCATCCATCGCTATACTTTCCCACACTCGCAATTTCAGGCAAATTTTATTTGTGCTACGAGAGCCGTGACAAACAAGCAGTGGAACAAAACCCTCATATGACATTTTCAGAACTCATTGTACGCCTATTGATCCATAGACGAGGGACAAATGACAGTCATTTTTATGCTTTGTTACTGGACTCCATCAGTTGTGCTCATTTGCTCGCATTTTGCTTCATGTCATCAACCCTCAAACCCTCACCAATAGAAGCCTAGAAATCATTTTTAGAAATCATTTTTCTTGTTTGCCATGGATTTTGTTTTTTGACGTCAACTACCTAATCTAAGAAAACCCGGCCAGCTCCCCCCCCCCGGTACCCGTTGTTCGCCCGAAATAACAGTTTATGGAAACCTATTAACAGTCAATGCTAATTATTAAATGCCAATGGTTTAAAAATGCTCTCCTCCCCGGTAGTTAGGTGAATTCGGGCCTAACTCTTCGGCCCACACTAACTCCAGTCCGTGTTTATTTCCTGTTCTAACAAATTTAGTCAAAGGCTTTTACTATAATTTTAGCATAATGCATTGACTGAAATCCCATGAACTCATTGGGGTGATTCCACGAAAGTGGGCGGTGGCACTTGTCAAGCCAACCAGAGTCCTCGGGAATGGCATGACACAGGTCACGATGACCATAGGATTCTGACTAGATTAATGTTAAGGACATACATCTGTTACAAATAAGACAATGTTCCTAATTGTTGTCAAATTATGTTTGTGATCTATTCAAGCATCAAAATATGTATTAAAGTGTTGAAAATGTGTTTTCGTTTTTCTTCTTTCAAACATTTTGTTGTTGTCCCACATTATCAAATATGATTGAGAATGTGGGACAGCATGCTTTGGGTAATCTGGGACAGTCAAATGGGGGAAATATGCATTTAGGGACTTTATAATTCTAATGACTCGGGATAATATATGCTATAATGAGAAATGAGTGTTAATGTGGACTACTGGAGGTTATAACATTAGCATAAGTTCACAGTAGCTAGCAGCTAGCTAAACCAGCTAGCTAGAGAGATGCTACAGAGATGGAATCTGGGAAACGTATTCCAGTAGCAAGCACAGGTATCAGGATGAAGTAAACTGTTAATTCATTTCCCAAATTCCCCAGTTAGTTGAGTATACAAGGGTTCAATCATGCGCAGGAGGGGGGATCTGCGCCCAGGCAAGCGACAAATGTTCTTGTACACACTCACACACACACACACCCTCACACTGCACACAAACCACACACACACACACTCCTACCTCACTCCACACTCTCACCCCACTTCACTCACCCCACACACACACTCACACTCACTCACACTCCCACACACACACACACACACACACACACTCACTCACACACACACACTCACACACACTCACACTCACACACACGGAGTGTTTGTTCCCCGAGTAGCCCCAATTTTAATAGAATGGAGAACTTGAATAACTGACTGAATAATCCATTAATCAAATTGTTGCTTGCTGTTGCTTAAATTTTAGTTGATTCTTTAAAATGTTAATACAATGTTAAACAATTTTAATAGTTTGAAATTAATTAACACAGTATATTGTTCTTCCTGTGTACAAAAATAAATAATTTTTTCTGATTTTGAAATATACATTTCCTTATTGAGATTTCTGTACTTGTCATTCTTTTCATAAAGCTTTTTAAAAATTGGTGATATTGTGTTTGGAATGCATAAAGTATGGTGAATATAGGCTTTTTTAGGCCTAATACATATATCCCAGATTATCAAATTCAGGCAGATTTTTTTTTTTTGGCACAAAAAACACTAATAGGTGTGGCATGTCTCCTCTGGGTATAATATCAACATTCTTTCTTCTGGTGTGGTTAGAAAACATCTTAGGGATTTCAGAAAAGTCTAATGTGTTAGATAGATATTGAAATAAATCGCAGAAGTCAAAATTGCAAAAAAATGTCCCAGATTACCCGAATTCACCCTAATGAAACGACCACGTGCATAAATTTTACAAGGGGCTCTAGCATGCTGCTAAAAAAACCTTACTTTGGTGTATTTTGGTATTTTTTCTCTTTTTTTTTTTTTCCCTTTTGCCAATGTGTTTATACGGGTTTAACCGGTTTAAAAAACGCATTATTTTCCAACATACTAACATTCATGGTTTTCTCTATGCACAGCATTTCTAAAATGCGTTAGATTTATACAAGCTAATCGGCCTGAAAAGTGAGGTGTGCGTGATTGGCCAGCTTATTACAGTGCGTTGACCTTGGCCGCCAATACCTCACGATTTTTGTGGACGGAACATGCGTTACGCCCCATACCCCATCTGTGATGCCCTGTACGGCGCGACCTCCCGCCTCCAGCCGTGAAGAGACAAAAAACATTAAAACCCATTATAAAAAAGACATTTGTTGCATCCAGTGGGGACATAAATACTGATTATAATGACTTTTATACTGTCTTTTTACGCGTTGCGTTGCGTTGCCGCGTAAACATAAAACCATGTCTCATTTGTGATCGGAGAAATGACAAACAACAAGTGCTACTCTACACTGCCCAAAACTCACGTTTGACCATCGTCGTGGCAAATCCTTCATATATAACAACAAAGTACTTACAGTCTGTCAGTCAGAACGCCGGAATGTAGTCTACTCTACCCAGGATCAGCCCCCGAAACGGCCCTCCTCCTAAAATGTGCTGCACACTTGACATATTTGGCCTGGACTGTTCTGGACAGTGTTGTAACCAAAACCTTAACCACTGATTTCTAGTAGATGTCCAGCTTCTGGAAGACCAAACAAAGCTGTTTGCTTTCCACAACGAAGCACACAGTGTCTTAACGCATGGCTGCAGAAAATAATCGCCGAAGAATAAAAGTCACGCAGTCTTCTTTGCCCGTGAACATCCCTGGGCGGCGTTATGCAAATTTTTCCACATAGTGATGTAGATATGTGGGGCGTGTTAGAACGAGCGTTTTAGGTAGGCGTGGCTGACTCAACTTTTATAAAGAATATCTCTTTGGATTTGAGACTTTAGTCTTTGCAACTTTACAGATCTTCTTTATGCACCAAGAGCTTGTAACACTCCAAAGAGAAAAAAGGAAAAATTGAAATCGCATCATATGACCCCTTTGAATGATCAGATGTGAACTTTCTTTCAGTTCATCCTCAAGCTACATTCTAAGAGATAAAAAGATAAACATATAAGGTACAAATGACAATCAGCATAATCATTATGTTGTTTTCAAGTGATGTAATCAAAGATTGTGCCACAAATGAGTGTTTATCAAAGAAGATATATTTTAGGACACTAAGAAACAAAAACTCAATATTGATTTTGTGCTACCGTGATGTTTATCTTGGAGTCTAAATAGTCTTTACGTGCATGAAGGTGACTCAGAGCTGGATGGCAAGTGTAGCTGGCTGTGAATTCTGGGAAATACAATGTGATGTGCTTCAGCTGTTTTGCCATTAACCCAGGCGCACCAGCTTAGGAAGGTCATCTGACCTCTCCCGTGTTAAATAAAGGCCTAATGCTTTGAATAAATTGGTCAGATGAAGAGCAGGATTGTTGTGGCACAGCGTGAGCGTCACTGCATTGTGATACAATGACCCACGATGCCTGCGATTTATAGCACAGCTTTTTATTTAGTGATAAAAGCAGCAGTGATGGAAGGTGACAGCTTCTAACACAGTAATAAATCACACAGAAAACGGAAGGCTTTCGCTTCGAGCCTGCATATAAAAAGTGTCATTTTGCATTATTGATCTCTTGGAAACTATGACCGGGATGATGGATGCCTAAATTTCTGTGAACCTGAATGGATTTGAAAAATATCAAGTGCATGCATTAGGGATATAAATATATGAGGAAATGGGTTCAGTATTTCACTGCCTCTGACCCCGATAAAGGTTATTGTTTTTTGGGTTTGGTAAATGTGTCATGAAATATTGACGTATATGCATATGAAAGCATAAAGCTTGACAGAAAGTGTGATGGCTTAATACAAGTGGGCAATAAAGCAAACATTGCTGTAGCTACAACCGAAGTTAAATGTTTTAGTCTTTACTAGATCACAGTAAAATGTTCCAGCAGCTGCTGGACTAAAATAATGTAATCTATTTTTTTTTCTTTTCCGTTTTATGCAATAAAACGACTCTGAGAATGTTATCAAAGCTCCATCCGCATTTTACCCATGTGCAAAAACCCAGCGTGAGCGTGGAAGTGGCTTTGAAGTTCACTAGCGATGGTGCAAAAATAGCGTAGCGTGACAAAAACAAACTCCCGTTAATATGCACTGTCTTATTCTGAATGCACCCACACAGCATTTTCATCTACCCGTGTGCGGTTTGCATAGTCGGTGAATCTGAGGCCTCTGGAGTGCAAGCGTGTCAGCCTCTATCAACCGCAACAGCATGCATGCCATTTCTGGGCATGAAAACCCGCAGCAGCTCACCCTGGAGCCGCGACTTAGCTTGCCAAACAATACCTTACAGTTACACACGCTCTTTTAATCATGACATCATGAGTATCGGCTTCCTCGTCTGAAAAGGCGGCCAGATGCAGCTGCTCGTGTCACTCCACAAAGCAGACAAGTGCACGCAGATGAGAGAGGAGCTTTGCCGCTTTGGCACAAAAGCTACTTCATATTACAAGAATGAGAGACAAATGTTTGAAAGACTTTAATGAAACTGTCATTGTCGATGATCTATATGCAGCTGACGGTGTCGGGCTAATGCTCAGGAAATGTGTGCATGTTGCTAACAACACTTTCAGATGGTTTCCTGAGTGATGACATTGTAGTTTGTAGAAATCACGCTGGCTTTTATGAAGTCTCTTGGGTCGTATTACTCAACTTGTATATGATTGAGGTATATAATAATATATCTTATCTTATTATATCCTACAACCTTTACTTTTGTTCCTTCAAAAGTGCTGATACATACAGACAGAAAGCACAGAGACTTTTCACTGTATTTTGTTTTTTTTAGTGTGCTCCATAAAAGCAGGGAACTCACGTTACTTCACTAGTACCATCTTTATGAACCAATTTGTTCAAAACACTGATTCATTCAGGAACGAAACAAGTGACTATATCATACACAGCTTCTATATGTCTATTTAACATCTGACAGGAAGGTCTTAGCAACTATTGCAGATGGGAAAACATGCACATCTGTCTAGACAATGTGCATGTGAATCATTGAATTTATTTGTTCAAAAACAGTGGTTGTATCTGAAATTGCCCATATACTCACATTCCCTATTACCTACATTACTAATAATATAGGCCTACTTTATATACATACTAATAATATAGTACACAGAATGTATGACTAAAGATGAGAGGCCCAATTTGTACTAATCAGGAAGTGCTTTGCTTTTCCCCCTTTGCCCCCTTTACTTATCGATCTTCTGGTTCAATTTAGCCCCAGTGTCATTACCGAGCGTAAGCTGTAATAATTTGTTATTCGAGCCTGCCTTATGGGATTGATACTGTTTTTGCACTCGATAATATCCACTATGGTTTCGGACACCACTACGAATGTCGCCTTAAAGGAGCACAATATAAAGGTACGATTTCAGACACAACAGTTCATGTTGTAGCTTTGTTTATAACTATTTTCATTGATGGAGCAAAAATGCGAGTAACTTTCAATATTGTGTCTAAGATGTAAGTTACATTGAAAAATAATTATCATAATTTTAATGGTAAAAGACTATAGAAATGCTACCGTAAAAACCTGTTAAGTGGTTAACCAGACCTTAAAAACATGGGACATTTCATGTAATTTTACAGTAAAATACAGTTAAAAATAAGTTTTCAGAAGAAAAAAGAAAGGCAAGTCACCAGAGTTTACATTTTAGATATAAATTGACCATCCCTAGACATTCCATCACATTTGATTGTTTTTCTTTCAGTGAAAGAATGGTTTCTCTTATGACTTCAGTATTATGAATTAACCAGGTCAAACAAAATATCGCAACCCTCTTCTATTACCATTTACTAAAATACTATCACAGTTTATCGCTCTTTTTAGTTTAGAAAATGGTAATAAAGTATGACAAGAACTCCGAGTTAAACTGTTTCAGAACAAATTTCAGCTTTGGCACATGTCACCCCGATAATTTGATGAAATGGTTTATCAACTCACCACCACATTTCATTCAGTCGTTAATTTTAAGTACAAAATTAGTAGACATACACCCAATTTAGGTCAACCCAATTTCACCAAGCATGCTTAACATTTTGTTCAGACTGCTGGTGTTACACACCACCGGAGCATTATTTCCTCCCCTCTCCATTTAACAATTAATGAAAAAACACTTACGCAAAACGATGGTAGGGCCCACATGGGTTATTTCTGAAATTTTTTTGATTCAATTCTCTGTATCCCACTATATGAGAAAGACTTTTTCTGGTTGTCTATGTCTAAAGTTCACTTTATTTTGCTTTCCTCACTTACATTTATGAACTATAGTGTCCTTCACCCAAGACCAATAAAAAATATATAAAAAATTATATCTGGTGTCTTAATAATTTTTGGTTTGACTGTATATCACACTTTTGTTAAATTTTACTGTCAATTTAAGGTAAATCTGTAAAACGTAAAATGTTCCTACTGTATTTTTTCCAGTAAAGGTCTGACGAGCATACCTGCTGTTTTTTTTTTACAGTAAATTACATGTTTTGTTTTTTACAGTGTACTCAGTATTCACTTCGAGTTTAAAGAACTTGCACAAAATCAATTTCAAACTCACGAGTATTTTGTTGGGCTGCAGTAGTAAATATGTCAGCTGGATAATAATGTTCTCACTTAAAACTTAGCATGTGTGGTGAACGCAAACCACAAATTTCAACGACCTTCAGCATTGTGTAGTTCTAAACTTGAGCCACGAATTCTCTAATTGCAACTCATGTCTGCAGGGACCGACTGTCAAACACATTTACAACATTTACAACGTGAAGCAGCCCGTGCCATCTTTGAATGCTACATGCAAGCAATGTTATTTCTCTGAGGATGTAATGTCTCTAAAATGTTAGTCATACCGCATGGGTGGAAACCTTCATTACTCATTTTGCCTTATGAGCTTTCTGGCTCAGACCAAATAAGCTGTTACCAGCACCCCCTTCTCCAAAACGAGATACCCAGCTGTGTGGGGAGAATAAAATGATAAAACCTGAATAAAGGATTGCTAGAAAGGAGAAGTAAAACATACATGCTGCTATTTCAAGCCCAGCAAAGCTGATTGCACTTTGTTTCCTTTTAATTTCTAATGGCTCCATCTCCTGTGCTCTCTGGGGTGTGTCCAAATGCATAGAAACAGCTGTCTGCAAATCTGGGTCATACCAGCCCAGCCTTCAAGTCCTTTACAAGAGCAGAACCCAGGGAGCATAGCAAACACAAACCATCCTGTAAGACCTTTGAATGTTTTTTTTTATAATTGTGCACAGATTCAATCAACATGTTTTATTACAAAAAGCCCACACCCATGTCCTTGCTGTCAAACCGTTTTTCCCGGATTTGTGATTGCTTGAGCAGAGCATTGACGGATGCAATTTTTTACAGGCATCCCAGACATCCTTGGGGGTGCTTTATAGTGACAGTAAATGTGGCTTGGATATTGAAACGCACCCTGCAAATCGCATGACAAGATCCGACGCTCTCTGAATTGCTGCGCCTTATAGCTGTATTCAGTAAAACAGCATTATCTAAATACTCCTATGACTTGGCTGTCTTCTTCTGAACTGGTCTTTGTGGCACGTTTGTCAAGATATAAATCGCAGCTGTTTTTACGGTAACTGTTTAAAGTATCCCTATAGAAAAAGACCCTAAAGGAATTTTATCAAAAACTAAAGAGATCAAATCAAGTGTGATCTGAAACTCCAGGATTCTTTGATTTTCAATAGTTAAAAAAAAAACATACTACATCAGTATATTTAAAAGAAACTACATGGGAAATATATGAGCTTTAAAATACAAAAGAGATTTTTTATTATGCTGTGATTTTTCAAAGTTGTAAATAAATCCGTATTGGAGTATGTTCTACTATTTCAGTTTTTCTACCTAAAAATTTCATATTCAATGTGTTACTTTGTTTTTTCTTTGTAATAGTTTGTGAAATTGACTTGAAATTTCTGAGTAAAAACTGTTTCTACACCAACTTTTTTCAGTGTTTAGTTTTCCTTACATTGGTTCCAAATTATGACAGAAATTCCAAAAGGATTTATTTGGGATTTTCTGACTATTAAAACTATAACTATATATAATATTCTAATGTAAAATATTCCACGTCAGAGCTGTGTTAGAATGTTTCAGTAACCAGATCAATTTCCCTTTGTCCGGAGAGTAGTGTCTAATAATAAAGCAGCACAATTGTGAGTCATTCAATAGAAGTTAAATACGAGTTTTCCTACAATACATAGTGCAGTCCATTTCAAAGCATTAACACTGTGAAAGACGTTAGTGGAACAGGAGAACAGTGGTTGTCCTGACAAACCAGGTTTATAGAACAATAAAACGCACTTGTACTCAACTGTGAAGCCTGACTGGAGAAGAGTTACAGCACAGCTTCAATTCATAAAATGACTTTCATTGAATTCTGGCTTACCAAAAGTGACGTCACAAGGTTTATATGCTCTCCTTTTCAACACAATGCAGTAATCCTACCAGCAGCCATTTCAGTGGACTCGTGCTGGGTAGCTGTAAAATGGAGAACGACCATATATTGAGAGCTGATGGAAAACCAATTTTCTTTTTCTCGAGGGAACATATTTCACGTGGTTCTGGTACCACAAAATGCTTTGAAAATTGTCTTGAAAATAATAAGCAGATCAAAAAGTTGTCCTAGAGAACCTGAGGTATCATGGACATGGTCAGTAATGCTGTGAACACCAGTGCCTTTATTCAATACTGTTAAGACACTCCCTGGCCCAGATTTAAAAAAGAAGCCACCTGATCTGAAATTCAATCCCATATTGAGCACATGGGTAAATGAAAATTGAGGTCATGCTAATCTGTACCTCTGTCTCTTTCTGTCAAATCATAATCCAATCCATAACCTGCCACTGAAGCCATATAAAAGTAAATGCATAATCCCATATAAGCCTGGGTTTTCACCAAAAGCCTGTGAACTACAGCTAATGCTTTGTGTGTTATAAAAAAGGGAGTTCATAAGTGATATCCCAAATCAAGGTTGTACCCCTTTTAACTGTAAAAGAGGTTTAGCATGCAAATGAATGAATGGGACCTGAATTATAATCATGACACTCAATTTGTATTCAGGACCATACTACACAATCATAATCCTGATTGCATTTGCTGCTCAAAGTGGATCTTTTGCCTGCGCTTATCTCCTAATACAGAAGTAGAAAGACAGGATGTGACGCTCTGAGAAAAAAAAGAACAAAATATACTCTGAGATAACAGACAATCAGCCAACCGTCAGTCGGCCTTCCTTGGACTTTCGTTTTGACCCTCCCCTCTGCTGAATATCTAGTCACTGTGAAGCACATGCTCAATCACTTCTGGACACTATCTCTAAAGCCACCCAAACACCCCAGATTAAGTGTAGTTACCCGCGTCTTGGGAACCAATTGCCTTTACAAGTCATCCAGGTTGTAATATTGTTGGGTATATTTAGTGTTTTTTATTTATTTATTTAATTTGTGAGTATATATTAATATGAATAGTTCCCCCCAAAATGAAAATTTGCTTAAAATTTACTCACTTTCAGGCCATCCAAGATGTGTGTTAGATGAGTTGTAATCCATGGCAACAGGATTGGAGAAATCTTAGCAGTAAAGCATCTGACACCAAGGATCCTTTGCAGTGAATGGGTGCCGCCAAAATGAGAGTCCAAACAGTGGATTAAAAACCATACCACAATAATTATACAAGATCCCACATGACCATCATGCATGCTGCAATGATCAGTACATTTTTAACTGCCAAAAAATGTTCTGTGATGTAAATGCAAGACTTCATAATATTGCCACTCCCGTTCTCGGTCCACTCACATCAAAATCCACCGTCATATATTGTTTTTGCTTAATCTGTGCATACATTTCTTTCCTGATTCAGACAAGACGACTTTGTATTCCTTTCATTTGAAAAGAAATCCTGAAATAAAAAATAACCAAGTACTGCTGATAACCACAATGTCTTTTTGATGTTCCTCGCATAAGATGCTGGTTTGTTTCAAATAAGCAATAACCAGCATAAACTAGCCCGGACCAGCATGGAAATTCATGCTAAACTGGTCTATTCAGCCGGGAAAACTGTGTAGAACAGGATGATGTTAAGTGATACTTCTAGCTCTTAAACAATGTGTTTTTGTCTTCAGTTTCAGCTGCATCTGTCCTTCCCAGTGTTTCTCCTGCTCTCTGAGTCATCTAGTGTAGCCACATTAGCACCTTCACAGTCAAGTCCGACTCTTAGCACTGTCTGGAACAGCTGTGTCAAATGTAACCTTCGCAGTCTGCTCATTACAGTCCCCATATCCCTGCCATTAACTGGGTCATGGTAATTCAGACACCCACAAGTGGCTATTACAAGAGCCTTGACTTACGATAACTTGAAACCAGCCAACAGCCAACATGGAAATGAATGTGCTGCTTTAGAACAGAACCTACAACAGAAGAACTCCATCTGCTGGCTGATTACTATTCAGCATGCAAGATTAGAATTTGTGTGTCCTACATCACAGTAAAGCAACTAACAAAGTTCCTAGATCGGGAAGAAGGAGGCGGAACCGGTGAACATTCAAACATAATATACATTTATTAATAAAATAAACAAACACAAAATAGCGCGACACAGCCCCTGTCACGGACGACTTCCGCGCACAAACAGAACCAAAACACAAAATAAAGTCCAGGCCTAGTCCTCTCTCGTCCTGCGCTGTCGTTACTCCTCCTTTTATCCCTCCGGAGCTCCTCCGTGGGACTGAGACCGGTGAATGGCGCAGATGTCGTGCATTATTATCACTTACACGTGTAGCTGTATATGCTCTATATCAGCATGGCTGTGACTCGGCATTTATACAACAGTTCGATGGCACAAGTGTATAAATAAATAAGAAACATCCATGGAGTGTCTTATAAACAAACAAACAAACAAAAAAAACTTTTGTGTGTGGAACTACTTCCTTGCGCCACCAATTAAATCTTAAATTGTCAGTTTAACAGATGAGCCCAAACCTCCGTTACTAATTTGAAAACATCAATTTGGAACTAGTAACAAAGGGTCTTCCAAGGTGATGTTGAAAGATAAAATAATATTCTTGTTTACAAAAAAAAACTGTATTCGTTTTCTCACCTTTACCTTCGGTACATCACCAGTGTAAGATTCATGGTGAAAACTTCTACATTCGCCCACTCTACCCTACTTAAATAAAATCTGAGAGGTTTCTGTCACTCCATTGAAAGTCCAGATAACCAAAACATCCAAAAAAGATCATAAAGGTGAATCCATATGAATCGAGCAGTTTAATCCAAGTATACATGTTGATTATTGTTTAGGTGTAAATAAAAGTCTAAATTAAATCAGTTCAACATATAAAGCATGTTTCTTTAAAGGATCTGGATCTTTTAAGTTAACGCGCCCGTGAAAAAACAGCCTTATAGCTGGTTAGGATGTTATGAAGCGGGCTGCTGGTTTAAAACTGCGTCCTGCTGGTTTTGCTGGTCTTTGTGCCCCCCCGTTTTATGCTGGTCCTTTGCTGGTTTATGCTGGTTCCTTATGGTGTTATGAGGTCATTGCTGGTTTAAGCTGTCTTGATGGTTTGAGCGTCCTTGTGGTTTATGCTGGTCATTGCTGTGTAAGATGGTCCTTTGCTGGGTTTTAAGTGGTCCTTGCTGGTTATTGCTGGTCCTTGCTCGGTTAGATGGTCCTTGCCTGGTTTAGCTGGTCCCTTGCCTGGTTTATTGCTGGTCCTGTGCTGAGTTATGAAGGGCAATTGTCTTGGTTTAAGAGGTTAATCGGCTTGGGTTAAGATGGTCCTTTGCGGTTTATGGTGGTACTTGTGGTTTAAGAAGGTTATTTGGGTTAGATGAGTTTTGCTTGGGTTTATGCTGGTCCTTGCTGGTTTCAACAACTGGTCCTTTGCTGGTTAAAGCGGGCTCCTTATGCTGGTCATGCTGGTCCTTTTGCTGGTTTAAGCTGGTCCTTTGCTGGTTCCTGCTGGTCCTTTGCTGGTTTATGCTGGTCCTTTGCTGGTTTAAGCAGGTTCTTTGCTGGTTTAAGATGGTCCTTTGCTGGTTTATGCTGGTCCTTTGCTGGTTTAAGCAAGTCTTGCTGGTTTAAGATGGAATTGCTGGCGTACTGCGTGGTGTTCCTTTGTGGTTTTAAACGGTACTTTGCTGGTTAAGCGTCCACGCCACGCCCCGGCTTCACGCCCGTTTTTCATGGTCCTTTTGCTGGTTTAAGCTGGTCCTTTGCTGGTTCATGCTGGTCCTTTTGCTGGTTTATGCTGGTCCTTTGCCAGCACATGACCAGCATAAACCAGCAAAGTCAAAACATACCTAACCAGCATATGCTGCTTTTTTCTGCTTTTTTGGGACAATATGAGGGTGAGTAACGATGACAAAATTCTTGAGTATTTGAGTGAACTTTAAATGGAAACTGTCTTTTCGCAGTGTTATGTTATAGTATGTCCCAGTACTGACTTACTGTCTTATTACAGACTTATCACCAGGAATGTACATAGTTTAGAAATATACATGCTGGTAAAATTGTTTTATTGCAATGCAGAGTAAATAAATAATAAAAAAGAAAGTGTAAAACAATAAACATGATCTTACAAGTAATTTTTTTTTATTTAGTCAACATAAATAGTTTGAATATGTAATATGTTGTTGAATTAGTGCCTTACATGATGATCATTAGAAATCTATCAATTTAAAATGGGACTTGTCTGTAATCTTGCTGGCTAAGAAGGCATAAGTCATAAGATTGGGGCCACAGTGTCTGGCATGTCATTAAACATTCAACACTGTCTCGATTAGAGGTCTCACAGCGGGAAAAAATTGTAGTACGATGGTATGATGTTCACGATCTGCTCCATTCCTTGAGAGTGCACCTCCTTGTAATCAGTATGTCTGTCACGGTTGAGACTCTCGCTCTGACATACTCACAATTTAAACCATTCACATGCCTTTTTCATGAGTTTAACCTTCAAGCTAAATAACTCCATTGCCTGTGTACATTTTTATTGGACCGTCCCTGGCGGAAAGTAACACATACACATCTAGTATTTGCTTGAGTGTGCTGACACTTGTGCTAGATGAAACAGCTATCAGATACTGTGCAGCCGCGAGTATGTGTGTGTCAGAGAAAGTGTATGAATGCAGCCTTGCCGATGTCCTTGACTCGCAGAGAAGCTCGCTATAAAGAACCAGAATATTCCAGCACAGCCGGCATGGGAACACAAATGAAAATCCCATACTTTCCCAAGGGACGAACTCTTAACGGAGGCACATACTCCGAGACTTCATTTGTGATTTTAGCAAAGAAACTAGAGAAGCCATGTCGTCAAAACGCTGATAAACCAGAACAACCGTTGCACACACAATTTACATCAGTAAACCCCCATTTTTAACTGGTACAGTGTGCTTAGATATGAGTTATTCACTGCTGTAGTGGATGTTTTGCACCATAAAACAGCATAATATAAATTAAAATATATTTATATACCCCCCACCCCCGATCTATGAAGAGTTATTGCAAAAAACAGATAACGCGTTTTATACATTATGGCGAGTACTACACATCAGTTTTATTGTTTATATACTGTTAGCCCCCTGCATCCTCTCCGTCATATATATACGTGATTACATCTTCGGTTATATACTGTATATCTAACCTCAACCCTAGACCCAACCGGCCAGGGGCTGCTATACTTGGACCATGCAGGATTTTAAAGCAAAAAGCAACATGATTTTTGAACATTTTTAGAAATTCTCCGCGTTATATGTTCCATGCAAATCCTGTCTTCACTAATATACTATCATCTTATACCCATCCTACCTATTAGTATGTATTCTAGTGCTCACCTCTACTAATATGTGGGCTATTTTTTGTTCCAGAAATTACCCTTGATTTAGCATCGGATGGTTAAATTACTCAAAAGTGCAGACACTCACATTGATAAGTATCGCTGTACAAAATTTCTGATTCAAGAAATTATGGTTCTTTTGACAGCTTTCTGTCACCTTATATTTACCCAAAAGTAATTCTGACTAACATGTTCCATGGTTTCCCACCCCAAATATTAAGCGTTAGCACAGCATGCTATATAGAAATGTACTCGTTTTGGGTAGCGGCAATCGGTTAATTTCGCATGATTTCGTGCAGATTCACGGGCACTGACTGAATGGGATTATATTTGATGCCGATAAATTGGGCACAGTTGAGTCATTTTGCGACATGTGGGAATTTGATAATGTGTGTGAATTTAGATAACTTAAAAGGTAGCGGAACTCCTGGTGTTTAAGAACGTTTTTTTTTCTAAGGTATTTTTTCACTCATTATCAGTATTTTCTGTGTATAGAATTTGAGACAAAAAATGCAGGAGCTTGGGTCGAGCATCGTAATGGAGACTGGGAAAGAATACCTGTAGGAAACCTGAGCCGGTTAGACGCTCCCATAACTTCTTGAGGAACAGTGGGCTGACAACATATCCAAGTCAAACCAGATGTTCTATTAAATCAGCGTATCAGTACGTGGGTTGATTGGATGCTTGTAATTCAGCGGACCAGACCCCTAAGGCCATCTTCAAGGTCAGTCCAAAGAGCATACAGTTACCTGTCTGACCTTTTCATTGTTCGTATATCCAGTTTACGAGGACAGCGAGCCCAGTGGGATTATAAAAATAAGGATAGAAGATGATCATGATGAATTGGATGTCGTTGGGGCATTCCTGGCCCGTTTAACTCTCACCGGTTGATCCATTCTCTCTCGAGCTCGAGTGTTGGCGGATGCTTTCATTACCCCCCCTTACAGTATCGCTGATCATCGCCAGAAACTTAGGCGAGTGAAAAAGCTCAGGGAAGACTTGTACTGATGTAGGATCACCACCGAACAACCCCCCTCCAGCGGCTCTAAACAAAAAAGAAGCCTCATTGGACCGAGACTTACCACCCATCTTAGAGTTAGATTTCTCGTGTGAGTTCTCTAATTAGGCCAGCGTGCGGTACAATTCCACCTCAAACACAAATGGTTGTAAACAGGGGACTCTTCTAAGGTGGGTGGTTTTGTGAAAACAGGGTGCCTGTGGGGAAAATGATAGGCAGAGAAATCTCACACCCGACAAACATTCTGGTTTTATATTGAGGGAAAGTCAGACTGTCGGTGAATAGCATGACTAATAGTAATAATAGATAATAGACCGGTAATAATTTCCTATGCATATCATTTCGAATTTTAAGTCACTCTCACCAGAGATGAGGTACCAGCATTTAAAAATATTTGTGCAAAAGTTATGACTGTGTGTCTGTAAAGAGTTTTATATATTTTATTTTGCCCTAGATTGTGGTAATTAAAATAAGATCTATAGCTAGTGGTTATACATATATAGGTACCAATTATATAAATGGTCTGTCTCGTTGTCACCTGTTCCTTCGGTTTGGGTGTATCTGTCTGAGTTGGAAACATGGGTTTGTTTTGATGGTCACATGTACTTCTGTGGCGTTCTCCCTCTCGTACACCCTAACTGCCGTTATGGTGGATTTCGTCACTGAATTCAATGTCGGTTATCTCTGCTTATTATTTCCCTCGTGGTTCGTCAGTGTAGATGTTGTTAGCAGTGCAACACTCAGATGGTATGGTCTGTTCGTGCTGTCTGTCCGCGCCACGGCGTAGGTGTGGTTCCATTTGTTTGTTTTTTGAGTTTACTATTTGTATGGCTACGCGTTTCCTAGACGGGCCGTTGAATCCTGCAGAAGTTTTGCTGCTTGGCCGAGGATCTCGCTCCCCCACCTTACATCATCCGACCTCATAATGCGGCGGCCTTTGGCGCCGCCACTAGGCGGGTGTCCCTGACACACTACGAGTTTTGTTGCCTCGTTTCTGGACTGGACTATCACTTTTAACGCACGGCTGTTTGGGCCATTACCTTGCAAGAACTGCCCTTCTGGATTTGGACTATATAAAATACACTGTTTTAGATGAAGCCTGCATCTGATCCGTTCTATCCTGTAGCGCCCGCGCACCCGTGCGTGACATAACGATCTAGGACCAACCCCATGGACACCCAGCAGGGACCCAGATCACGGTCCCCCAGAACCGCGAGCATCATCCCTCATACACGCCATGGGTTATTCTTGGGCAACCGCATCACCATTGAGCCCCAAGAACCCCCCAGAATGACCAACCAAGGGTAGTGGGTTTCTATCCAACCAAGTAGCTGAGATCCTACCACTCGCATTCACGACCGAACCTGCAGCGAGAGCTGCAGCTGGCAAGTTACCTCTGCCACGTCGTGAGCCTGAGAAGGGACCCCGACCCCGCAACAATCCACCGCCTTATGATGGAGATCCCAACTCCTGCCGGGCTTTCTTGTCCCAGTGTTCTATGGTGTTTGCCCTACAGCCACGCACATATGCAATTGAAAAAGTCCAAAGTGGCTTTTGTACTGATGCTCCTAACGGGAAAGGCTCGAGACTGGGGAACTTCCGTCTGGGAGACTCAAGCTCCCTGTTGTGCATCATTTGATGATTTCCGCCAGGAGATGGTGAGGCTGTTTGACCGCTCTGCAAGGGGTCAGGAAGCAGCCGACCAACTAGCACGGCTTCATCAGGGGGGTCGGTCAGTGACGGAGTATGCTATCCAATTCAAAACCCTGGCAGCTTCCTGTGACTGGAATTAAGGGGCCTGTCGATCCATGTTCCGTGCAGGGCTGGAGGATGACATTCAGGATGAGCTGGCCACCCATGACTTGCCGCATGATTTTGACGACCTGATCAACATGGCATTACGGATCGAGGGTCGCCTTCGCCGTCGTCGTCAGCGCCTGGCAGTTCGTCCGCCCTGGAGGGCGGAGGGGTTGTCTCCGGTTTCCCCCACAGACTTCCTGAACACCGCTTCCATTGAGCCGGAGCCTATGCAGGTGGGGCGCCTTCGCCTCACTCCCCAACAGAAGCAGCAACGACTTGCCCTAGGGCTGTGCCTGTACTGCGGCAAGCCTGGTCACTTCGCAGCAGGCTGCCCTTTAAAAGCCAAGGCTCGCCAGTAAAGAGGGGGATCCTGGTGAGCGCTACCCCTTTATTGCATTCCCCCATCTCTCGTACTCTCCTTCCTGTTTCTATTCTGTTTGGGGACTTTTCTAACTCCTGCTCGGCACTGATTGATTCAGGAGCCGAGGGCAACTTTATGGATAGCTCTCTAGCCACCCAGTGGGGAATTCCTGCCATCCCTCTTCCTGAACCTATTCCTGCCCGTTCCCTGAATGGCACTTTAATCACCACTGTCTCCTATACTACCCCTCCTGTCAACCTTATTGTCTCCGGCAATCACCGTGAGGTGACCACGCTGTACCTTCTTGAATCCTCGAGTGCTCCCATAGTGTTGGGGCACCCGTGGTTGGTGCAGCATGGCCCTCACGTGGATTGGTCTAGCAACTCCGTCTTGTCATGGAGCCAGTTTTGTCTTTCATCTTGTCTGGGTGCTGCCTCTTTTCCTGTGTCTGTGTGCCCTGTCTTGCAGGCGGAGGCGGCTGATTTGACCGGGGTCCCGGCAGAGTACTACGACCTGCGCCAAGTGTTCAGCAATTCCCGGGCCACCTCCTTACCTCCGCATCGCCCATATGATTGCGCCATCGAGCTCCTCCCAGGCACTTCTCCGCCAAAGGGTCACTTGTTTTCCCTTTCCAGTCCTGAAAGAGAGGCCATGGACAAGTATATCAATGAATCCCTCAAAGCCGGTCTCATCCGACCCTCTTCATCTCCCGCAGGTGCTGGGTTCTTCGTCAAGAAGAAGGACGGCTCCCTGCGTCCATGTATAGATTATCGAAGCCTGAACGACATCACTATAAAAAACAGGTACCCCTTGCCTCTCATGTCGTCTGCCTTCGAGCTTTTGCAGGGAGCCAGGGTCTTCACCAAGCTTGACCTCCGGAATGCCTATCACCTGATTCGCATACGAGAGGGGGATGAGTGGAAGACAGCTTTCAACACACCCACGGGACACTTTGAGTACCGGGTCCTACCGTTTGGTCTGACCAATGCCCCAGCTGTCTTCCAGGCCCTGGTTAACGATGTGTTGAGAGACATGGTTAATCGCTTTGTCTTTGTGTATCTTGACGATATCTTGATATTTTCTCCGTCTCTGCAGGTACACACCCAGCATGTCCGCCAGGTGCTACAACGGCTGCTGGAGAACCAGCTTTATGTCAAGGCGGAGAAGTGCGTCTTCCATGCCCAGTCGGTTCCGTTCTTGGGGTTCATTATTTCTGCGGGAGAGATCAAAGCAGACCCCTGTAAGGTAAGGGCCGTTGCCGAGTGGCCAGCTCCTGACTCTCGTAAGGCTCTGCAGCAGTTCCTGGATTTGCCAACTTTTATCTGCGTTTCATCCGGAACTTTGGTCAGATTGCTGCACCCTTAACGGCACACACCTCTCCCAAGGTACCGTTCAAATGGAATGATGTTGCACAGGAGGCCTTTGCTAAATTAAAGTCCCAGTTTATCTCTGCTCCTGTCTTGTCTATTCCAGACCCTGAACATCAATTCATTGTTGAGGTGGATGCCTCCGATGTCGGAGCAGGCGCGGTCCTATCACAGCGGTCACCCCAGGATTGGGAGGTGCACCCCTGTGTCTTCCTCTCCCACCACCTGAGTCCCCCAGAACGGAATTACGACATAGGTAATCGGGAGTTGCTGGCGGTCAGGCTGGCTTTGGGTGAGTGGCGTCACTGGTTGGAGGGGGCAGCTCAGCCCTTTCTGGTCTGGACGGACCATAAGAACCTTGAATATGTCCGTTCAGCCAGGAGGCTGAGCTCTCGACAGGCTCGCTGGGCCCTCTTCTTTGGCCGATTCAATTTCACCCTGTCTTACAGACCCAGGTCCACAAATATCAAGCCCGATGCACTCTCCCGTCTGTCCGAGGCCCCAGTGGAGGAAGAATCAGTTGACACCATTTTGCCCAAGGAGGTGGTGGTGGGATCCCTCTCCTGGGGCATCGAAAGACGAGTAGAGGAGGCGTTACTTAAAAGCCCAGGGCCTAGGGGGGTTCCGGCGGGCAGTCTGTTTGTTCCTTCTGAACTACGATCCGAAGTAATCCAGTGGGGTCACTCATCCAGGCTAGTCTGTCACCCAGGAGTCCGGAGGTCGCTGGGTGCCATCCGTCAGCGATTTTGGTGGCCGTCCATGGCCAAGGATGTCAGGCAGTTCGTGGCCTGCCATGCTCGTGTGTGCGCTCGAACAGAAGTCGAATGCGCCTCCCGTTGGTTCTGCTACGCCTTGGCCCAACACTTCTATGCCCTGGGCACACTTGGCCCTGATTTTGTCACGGGCCTCCCGTTTTTTTTTTGTTCTTTTTTTTTTTTTTTTTTTTTTTTTTCTGACTCTAGTGGGGGCAACACCGTAATTTCAAGGTGGTGGACCGTTTCTCCAAGGCGGCCCATTTCATCCCCCTTCCCAAGCTCCCCTCAGCCAAGGAGACTGCGCAGGTGGTGGTTGATCACGTATTCCGGATTCATGGTCTTCCGGTCAACGTGGTTTCCGATAGGGGTCCCCAGTTTGTCTCCCATTTTTAGCAGGAGTTTGGTCGACAGATCGGGGCCTCTACGAGTCTGTCTTCAGGATTCCATCCCCAGACCAACAGCAGTCCGAGCGGGCAAACCAGGATTTGGAAAGTACTCTCCGCTGCCTGGCATCCCACAATCCAAGCTCCTGGTGCCAACAGCTGTCCTGGGTAGAGTACGCCCATAATTCCCTTCCGGCTTCTGCCACAGGTATGTCCCCCTTCCAGTGTTCTGTAGGTTATCAACCCCCCTTGTTCCCCACACAGGAACCCGAAGCTGCGGTCCCGTCTGCCTTGGCCTTCGTCCGTCGGTGTCGCAGCACCTGGAGGAGGGCTAAGGAGGCCTTGGCCCAGGCTTCCAGACGGACCAAAGCAGCGGCCGATCGTCACCGGACTCCTGCTCCCCGTTATGTGTGTGGTCAAAGGGTATGGCTCTCCACCAAGGACCTGCCTCTCAGGGTAGCCTCACGCAAGCTGGCACCCAGGTTCATTGGCCCATACCGGATCACCAAAGTCCTGAGTCCGGCTGTGTGTTGTGCGGCTCAAGCTTCCTACCACGCTTGGTTGGGTGCACCCTGTTTTTCATGTCTCGAGGGTTAAACCTGTGTTGTATTCCCCTCTTGTTCCCTCTGCCCCAACCCCCCCTCCCCCCCGTCTAGTGGATGGCTCCCCGGTCTATACCGTGCGGAGGTTGCTGGATGTCAGACGTAGGGGTCGGGGCTTTCAATATCTTGTGGACTGGGAAGGCTATGGTCCGGAGGAGAGGAGCTGGATTCCAGCCCGGGACATTTTGGATCGGACGCTGGTCGAGGACTTCTGTCGGCGACGAGGTGAGCCCCTTCCTGCGGCGCCTGGTGGCGTCCGTCGGAGGGGGGGTACTGTCATGTCCTCGGTTTGATCACCCTGTCCTTCGGTTTTCGTGTTTTGTATCTATCTGCATGTTGTGAACACATGGTGTTTTGTTTTGATCGTTCACCATGTACTCTTCTGTGGCGTTCCTCCCTCCCTCTCGTTACCACCCTAACTGCTCGTTATTGGTTGATTTCGCTCACCTGAATTCAATGTTCGGTTAATCTCCTGCTCTATTTATTTTCCCTCTTGTGTGTCGTCCAGTGCTAGATCGTTGTTCGCCAGTTCGCCAACACTCAGCCATCCCGTCTGGTCCTGTCAAGTCCGGTCTATTCGTGCCATTGTCGGCTCCCTGTCAGGTTTTTTGTTGCTTCTTCCAATTGTTTTGTTTTTCTATTTCTCCTTCCCCGTTTCCTAGGCCAGGCGTCTGCATCCCTGCAGAAGTTTTCTCACCCTGCTGGGACGCAGGCTCCCTCGCCTCTTCCTCCCCTCTCCACCCTCTAATTCCTCATGCGGCCGCGCCATTGAGCGCCCTCTGCCGGGTGTTTTTGCAAGAGTTTTTGTTGCTCAGTTTTTCTGTTGGACTATTTTTTCCTAACGCCCTGGCTTTTTGTTATTTATTTCAAGGAACTGCCCTCTTGGTTTGGACTTATTATAAATAAACTGTTTTTCGCTGAAGCCTGCATCTGTGTCCGTGTGGTGTGCGTGACAAAAATGTATTCCATAATATGAACAGAAATCATTTTATATGTCTATGCACAGTTTTATATAATGAACAGGTTAATGGTTAATGCATGTTTTGACCGTGAACTGTGATGTTATATATATGTGTGACACAAGTTTGAGCCCGGTTCATTTTGTCTGGTCCATATTATATCTAGTCTTTTCTCTACTATGTCTGTCAATAAAACATTAAGGGTTGCTATTTGAAACCCCAATAGAGTCAGTTCATGAACTGGAGAGGGACTGGGATCTCCCATCACCATCATGCCCTTGAGCAGCCTCAGGTTGCCCCAGGGTGACTGTCCATATAGTAAAAGTACTGCAAATCTAGTGACTAGAATATTTTAAAAGTATGAAAATAAGCCCTTCCTGCTGCATGCAATTAAAACCTAATAATGTGACTGCTGTCATTATATTCAGTAAAAATAATTGGGTGAGGGCTAATACCAACCCAGCAGTTTCTCTATGAATGTATTAACTAAGAATAGGTTAGATAAATTAAGATGAAATCTGGATGCTATCCGGGCAGAAAGGGATCGACTGCCTAGAATTTGATTGCCTATTGCAATGCTGTTCTCACAGAGTAGCTGTAAATTCTCTGGTGCCTTAATGGATTTAGGTGTTTGCTGATTAGCCCACCATCCTCGTGTGTGTTACCTTCTCATAGCAGCATATCACCACAGTACAGAGCATCTCCAGAATCTTCTTCCGTTAAAACATCGTGAATCGTCTTCACTCTGCATTGGTCCGAGGACGTGGCCAGCATTTGGCATAATATGAACTGTAGTTTTAGATGCAAATATGTGAAGTTATCATTTGTATTTAATCAGATTTATTTGTATACCGAAATGTAGCACATGTACACTGGTGGTTTTAGATAAATTGACTCGCTCTCTCTGCTGTGCCTCTAGCTAACTTACCCCAAATAAAAAATTATTTAAAAAGCAATGTTTGTCAAGACCACTGGACAGTAAAAAACCTTGTGCAGCAGCGCCATCTGCTGTCTTGACAATGTTACTTTTTCCTAACACCATGTAGAAGGCTTTACAAAACAGTGCACAAAATGTCCCCACTATCTTAATCACTATTCACTGAAACAAGTCTTGAGAAATCTTGTCTGTTGGAAAGCCGTAGGCTCTATAAGTGGGGGGAAAATAACCGAGGCCTGCAACTTTAAGGCAGCTGTCAGCCAATTTTGTATAATACTATAACAGTATTTGGGAGCCTATATCTATGTTTGGGAGAATTAAGAAATCCCACATGAAAGAATACTATAGTAATTTATAGTAAATACTGTAGTGTTTTTGAACCATACTATAGTAAAGTGTATTATACTGTATATATGATAGTATTTACAACACTATGTTAATGAATGCTACAGCATACTGTAGTATTAACTATAGTGAACTGATAAACTGCAATAAATACTGTAGTATACTTTAGTTTTTACTACAGTAAACTGTAGCGTATTGTAGTATAATATACCCTATAGTTGTAGAAAACTTAGTACAGTATTGGGTAAAGTAATTTGTTTATATTACTATAGTTGTTATATTACAAATTAACTCAAGTATTTTACTATAGTATGGTTCAAAAACACATATAGTATTTACTATAAATTACTATAGTATTTTTTCATGTGAGTGTTGGGAGTACTTTGAGTGTACATTTCTGTTTGATGCGGAATATAGGGTAGAAATCGCTCTAGGAATAGTTAGGATATAAAACAATGAGAATGATTGGTTTTAAACAAATTTGTGAACTAAAAAGTTAAACTCGATGCTTAATTATGAACTATTCCTATGCCAGGTGATTTTACAGCACGTACATTGTGTGGAAATATGCTTTCTTCATTACCTTTTCATAATTTAAAAAACGTCTACAGTTGCAAGATATAATCAGGTTTATTAAATATCACAACTAATCTTTCATCCCAATTGAAAATGGATTTGTTTCTGTGAAGGCGTACAGCAGTTTTAAAATAGACCTAATAGCTGTCATACACCCTAAAAGATAACTTAATTGAAAATGCGAAAGGAAAAAGGCAGGAACCTTTACAAAAGAGCCTTTATTTAGAGACGTTTACATTCAGTTAGCTTTAGCAAAAAGGTCCAGTATCCATATTGCACTCAAAAGATTAAGGTTTTCTTTTCGGCAAATCCCTTTTACATGCATCTAGGCATAAATGACCCTCATTTAGTACAGTTCAGAATGTAGGCCTACTCATAAACGTTAATGTTTGTCTGTCATACCATATACAGCACCACAGAATGTGGAGTCAGACATTAAACCAGGAGAAACATCAAACTTATTCACTCCAGCTTTATCACCACACAGCTAACGTTTGGCATCTTAACGAACGCGCCAAAGAACTTTTGGCAGCATGAAAAAACACTCTCAGAGAACAAGAAGAGGCAACACAACTAAGCACACATATAACTCTTTACAGTGTCAAAGCTTGTTTCTTCATCCTTTTGACTACATTCACAGGCACACAGCATTGCAGGTGGGCCAAAAGAAGCCTGCAGCAGAGGTCTGATTTATGGGAACTGTGGAGTTGCTACACAGAGTGGCAAAGGTGCCACCTGACGAGATTGATGACAGGAACAGACGTGTTTTTTTGGCTTGGACTAGGGTACTAGTACCCCTGTGTAAAGTTATAGCCAGTCTCTGAGTGGAGGCTGGAGCCTGAAGCAGTAAAACTGTAGGCAGCATAGGCGACCACAGAGCCCAACATCAGTCCAGACATGTAGGACACAGTCATTATGTTCCCTGAGGGAAAACAAATCACATGAACTCAAGTTAATGACTGCATCTCTAGAGAAGAGATTATAAATGCATCCTTCTGAAGGTTTAGGCTTACATACAAGAACCTGTTCATCTGCATAGAGTTGTGCATGTATACTCTATGAATCTAAATGGGGTGATAGATTTACCTGCTAGTTCCCTCTGCTCAGGTGCCACCTTGCCTGCGGCATGAATCATGGGAACACTGCCAAAATAGCCATTAGTGACGCCCATGAGGAGAGAGAAGATGCAAGGCCATGCCGGGTGGCTGAAGGTGGGCTTCTGAGCCGGATACACACACATGATGAACAGAGGGATGAAAACTACTCGCACACACGAGCAGAAGAGAAGACGAGTCCCGTTCCATTCATACGGCACGGCTGCCACGATCTAGACACAAAGGAGAGACAAAGTTAGGTGTCAAATTACTTCAAAGAATATAGAAGATGACATATAATCCGTAATGTCATTATGTCAGTGAACATACTTTGCCCACAAAGTCGGATATGTTGAAGATGGCCATGATCAGGATGGGCAGCCATTCCCCCAGTGTGACATTCCTGATCTCCGACTCCAGTCCAGGAAAAAGACACAGCGTGATGAAGTAAGTGACGGCAATAGACAGCATGTAGGACCAGATCACACGGGCAAACCACCCCCCCCCACCCCCTCCCCCACCCCCCCCCCCCCCCCCCCCGCCCCACCCCTCATATCGATGCAGGATCATGCTGCAACAGATGGGGTCACTGCTTGATTAACCAATAACATCACTTTTTCAAAGAAATTAAAACTTTACTTCAGGAAGGATGCATCAAAAACAACATTAAAAACTTTCATACGGTTACAAAAAGAACAATTTTCACATGAATGTGTTCTTTTGAAATTCCTACTCATCAAAGAAAAAGATGTATCGTGGGTTCCACAAACTGTTTTTGACACTGATAATAATGAGAAATGTTTCTTGAGCATATCAGAATGATTTCTGAAGGATCATGTGACACTGAAGACTGGAGTAATGATTTCATTGTGTGATTTCATTTTAATAAAATATATTTTTCATATTTACATATTATAGTTGCATTTTGTATATTTTTTAAATATGCACTGCGTATTATATTTTATATGTGTACATTATATAATTAATTAATAACTCAAACTTTTGAATGGCAATGTTCATACAAATACTTGATTATTAGGAATGCAAGGTAACTTATTATTTGAAAATAAACAAAGCACATTCTAATTTTATATTTCAATTACTATATTAAATTTCATGTGTGATTTATTTC
Organism: Sinocyclocheilus anophthalmus; assembly: GCA_018155175.1. Lineage (NCBI taxonomy): Eukaryota > Metazoa > Chordata > Actinopteri > Cypriniformes > Cyprinidae > Sinocyclocheilus > Sinocyclocheilus anophthalmus. The sequence continues at coordinate 273,858 of JADLZN010000981.1, read as the reverse complement.
ATCTAATTGTGTATATATATATTTTGTATTTAATATTATATAGTTGCATTTTGTATAGATTTTTAAAGTCTTATATTGGATGATATAATTAGGCTAATAATAATAATACAATTTTCAACCTTAAACATATGAATACAAATACTTTATTATTAGGAATGCATGGTAACTTATTACTATCTGAGAATAAACAAAGCACAAATGAAATAACATTATTAATGTATAATTTAGCAGATCTCATAATGGATTTCTTTAAACAAAATTGTATCATTTTTGTATCGAAAATATCAACCATATCATCGGTTTTTGGCCATAACATGAAAATGATCACTGATTTATTGGTATCAGCTAGAATTGTAATATTGATGCACTGCTAAATCATAATTTATGAGTTAATAAGTATTAATATAGAAAATACTGTATTATAAATGAGATCACACCTTTGATGCCTGGCCAGCTCTGTTTAATCTTTGGTTTGGGCACATCAAACCTTACGTAAGTGTTTCCTCCAGCAAAATCTGTGCAGCCGTCTTCAGCTGGGGAAGAGCCCACTGCGCCGTTACCCTTGAAAACAGACAGGACATCTGAACAATTCATACTGAATACATTATATATCCGTATAGGACAGTGGAGTGACTATCACATTTTTTTTTTCAGTTCAATACAGCAAAAATCTTGCATTTTTTGATGTAACAAAACAAAACAAAAACATAGCACATCAGAAGCAGTGACCGTATCAAGCAGGTCACTGCGACTTTGTGAGAGCGTGCAGTGCATTCAGATATTGTAATGCTTTTCTTGATGAACTAGCATTTCTGCAGGGCCTGCTTGAGGAGGGCCATTACTTGATTAAGTGTCTGGCTGAGCTAGTAAATCCACTCTCTTATTAATTTGCTGAGAATAAAACAAGAGCATTCGGGTCTCACGGCAGCACAGATGGGGAACTGCTCAGGGGAAATACACCCTCAGAGTAAAGCTCCAGCATAAACTAGCATTCAATAAATAAATAAATAAATAGGCAGCAATGAACAGTAAGAATCTTTACGATACAAAAATATCTCATTCTGAGGTATTTTGTCTTTGCTAGATTCAATTCCAGTCCTTAGTCCAAAAATCTTAAAGCAAATTGTACTGGATTGCTGATGGATTTTTTTTTTCATCATAATTTAAATCTGAACCAATTCTAAATACCTCTAATGGACCCTCTTCACATTTTTGGGGTTCTCATAAGTTGGGTAAACTTCGTTAGTGGGTAATTTTTCCCAATAGCATGATAGCATTTCTATGACTGTGGTAACCTTTGAATTTCTGGAAGAAGATGAAGAAATCTTGAGAGGAGGAACAGCTGAGTGCTTAGTCTGTCAGCCACAGGACAAACATGAGGTTTATCTGAAGTGCTCTCATATATTACTCCACCCAAACTGTCTGTGTCTGAGTGAGCACTTAAATCACGCTCTCCCTGTGTCCTTCTCAGGGCCGCTGAGAGCACTGACCGGCACAAATGAAACGGAGTTATGAGAGAATTTAGAGAGAAAACACAGCTGAGTATGCGTAACTAAAACAGCCTTTTCACAGTCCAGCTAAATGAAAGAGCTTTACAATTTGACATTCCAGTGATTTTCGTCACACATTTCCAACAGAGCGTGATAATGCTACTGATTTATTTAATTACAAATGGATTTCTAAACCATATAGCAGGAAGAAAAATGTTGTTTAATTTACACAGCATTTTTGAGGACTTTTGTCTAAATGTTGGACTTGGCAACATAATGCAAAATTATGAGACAGCTAGAGCACATTTACTATTCTAGACACCCTAATAACATATGACTGGGTAACTCGGCAACACTTTAGTATAGAGAACCATTCTCACTATTAACTAGTTGCTTGTTAGCATGCCTATTATTAACATATTGGCTGTTTATTATTTATAAAGCACATATTCTGTATGACCATACTCTATATCCCTAATCCTACCTGATACTTAAACTTAACAACTATCTTACTAACTATTAATGAGCAGCAAATTAGGAGTTTATTAAGGCAAAAGTCATAGTTAATGGTTTTTTATTAATAGTGAGAATTGGGATCTTAAAATAAAGTGTGACCGGTAACTCTTGTACAGCTCGTCTTAGGAAGTTGAATGTCTATTTGGGATATTTTTCAGGTATAGATTTCATTGTTTTACCCTTGATTACGAGGAGACAATGGCATGGAAGAGCATGCTTAAAATGAAAATTCACGGAAATGTATTACCATTTATATAAAATATCTACATATTATTTGTGTATTATATATTGTTCATATTTATCTATGTATCTTGCATTTTTATTTTTAGAACTAGATTTAAATTCCTGTATATATTTTTATTTTTGCATATGATCTACTTAACAATAATAATGTTTAAAATAAATACAATACTATTTTTATAATTATATTGTGCATCATTGCAAATCAAGCTGTAATTGTCAAATAATGCAAAAAGAGAGAAATTGCTATTTAACTGTATGCATCAGAATTCATGAAATACTTTCTTTCTTATTCTGCCGAACACATTTTACACACAAGATATTTGAAAAGATTGTTGATATTTTTGAAACGATGAGAAAATGACATTTGTTTCTTCAGAAAAATGATGGAATCACTATTGGAGAAAGGCCATAAATAGTTTCATAATGATATTCCCTTCTCACATTTGGCATGCAAAACTTACAAATCTTACTTCTTCTGTAAGGACATCATGGTGGACCTGGTACTGGGTCCCGTTTTGTGAGTGGTCTTTGGCGTGGGACAGGCCCTGTCGTGCCAGACTCGTGTAGTACTGGACAAAGCGTGTCCTTCGCACCAGGACGTGCAGGACAAAACACAGTAGCACCATACAGATGGAAATGATGAAGAAGATGATGGTGTTCTTCCTCTCGTTTTTGAACAATAGTTTGGTGAAGATACGACTGAGTGAAATGATCACTCCTGCCGTGCCTATACAGAAAAAAACAAAAGAAAGAATGAGAATCTTGTTTTTTGCATTTTACCCAAACATCATGGATTTTCATGACCGCATCTTACTCTCTCCGGTCATCACACCCTGTGTGTAGCGCTTGGGAAGCATCCCCATGTATCCATAGAAACTGGACTGCTGTACTGGAGACACAATAGGATGAAAAACTGTTATGGCTGGAAATGGTTGACAACACAATGTGAGCCTGAAAGAAGGACAGTCACTCCCAACCCGCTTCTGCAGTCATGATGGCTTTGGAAAGAAAAGTATCAACAAATACCTGTGCATCCAAAGGCCACAGTACCCATAGACATCAGATTGATGACGTACGACTGCTTCGTGGTGAACCTCTCCAGCCACACATCAAAAATGGTGACAAAAAACAGAGGTCCAAGTGCAAAGAGGTAACCTACAAGAGGTGAACTTGGATGTAAACAAATTTGAGATATCATAACTAAAGGCTGAAATACACTACACGACTTTTAAAATCTAAACAGTTTTTAAAACACTAGGCAGTGACAGAGGAAAACTGGCCATCATACACTAAACGACTGAGGATCACACAATAGCAGACTTTGAAGTTGTTCCGATCACAACAAACTTGCACAGAAATGTGCGCCTTGTTGCTAGGAGACGCATGACAAATTAAAACATCCATATGCAAATCGGCTGCAAATATCAAACACGTTTGATATCCTCTGACTGGATGGAATCAAAGCCTAAAAAATCAGAGTCTGTGACTATCCTACACTATGTGATTTTCTATTAAATCTGTTAATTAACTCTAATCTGCAGACGGACACTGACTTCTGGCAACTAGCGTTGACTTTTCAAAACAGTAATTAAGAGGATAATTGGGGCAAAAATTGTGTAGTGTATTCCAGCCTTAATAAACAATATATGCACTAAAAAAAAGTCTGCAGGACTGGTGTAGGATTTACTTTGAAACAATTTTCACTCAGAAATTACTAGTAAATTTCATAAATAATTAGAAAGAAATTAAAAGTAACACTGAATTAAACATTATATTTTTAAGTATAAAGACTGAAATAGTATTTTCTTTTGAAAAAAAAAATAGTGTGTTTGCAAACAATATCATAATATTTGATTATATTATAGAATTTGATTTGTTTTTGGAGGGTTTTGGAAGGTATAATTTTCCCTAAAATCATTTACTCACCCTCATGTCGTTCACCCTCATGACATTTTCTTCTATGGACATAAAAGAAGAGAGTTTATAAAATGTGTTTTTGTCCATATAATATACCACTGAATAACACTGTACTGAAAACCTATTTGGAATGATTATTTTTTCCACAGACGAAAGAAAGTCATACAGTCACATGCGGGGGAGTAAATGATGGCAGAATTTTTATTTTTGGGTGAAGCGTTAAATTGACATATTTTTCTGTTTGATTGGGTTGTGTGTGTTTTTGTGTGTCATCAGTCAGTCGGTATTGTCGTGGTGTAATTTGCTGTTTGGGTTATATGTATGCCGTCCTCTTATTCAGCAGTAATTGGTGAGTGTTATTCCTCAGGTTGAGATGAGTGATGGACCGTCGCCCCTCCTCCCTCTCCCCTCAGGTCAATCAGCGGCCTCCTCCCCCATCCCTTTGTGCTCTACTGTCTGTCTGCTCTAAATAAACACACTCACCCACAGTGATCCTGGTGTGCAGGCTCAGCTCTCCACCAGACATTGTTTAGGATCACAGCCATAGGGCACAATTATATCATTTTGAAACCCAAGTCAAACACACTGGATGTTCCAGGGGGGTGGGGGGGGGGGGGGGGGAGGGGGGGGGGGGGGGGGGGGGGGGGGGGGGGGAGGGGTGAAGACACAGAATACAAAAGGATGACCTTGAAGTTTACTGCATTTTTTTTTACTATCATACAGGAACCATATGCTCAATCAAACTGATTGTTTTGACATTTTTCATACAAACACAAATGTCAAAACTGATTATCTTTATACAATGAAAGTGCATGATGATAACTGGTCCAAAAAAAAAAAAGTTTCTTGAGCACGAAGTCAGTTAGAATGATTTCTGAATTTTTTCAAATATATTAAAATACAAAACTGCTATTAAATTGTAGAAGTATTTCAAAATATTATTCATTATAGCCTAAATATATACAGTATATATTTGCTTTTGATAAAAAATGCAGCCTTGATGAGCATAATACATCTTCAAAATATATATCCATATAAAATATAAAGAATACATATAAAAATAACATTTATAATGAGCAATTCACCATGAAACACAGTATAACAAATTTTAAACGCACACATCCGTTAGTTAATAGTATTCTTTATACGGAATTTTTGTCAAATACTGCAGCCTCGATGAGCATAAAGACTTTTTTACAAGATGATCATTACTCTCCTCTCCTCTCTCTCTCTCTCTCTCTCTCTATATATTATATATAGTACATAGAATATATTATATTGTGACGAGCGTCCCGAAGCTTTATCAGCGTCGCCCTGGAAACAAGCGAGGAGCACCTGGCCATCATCATCACAGGCTGATCGGTCACAGCTGCACCTCATCAGGCGGCGGCTACATAAGCCACACAAGCCCTGCCATCAAGAAGATTTCTCCATGAGACTGAGCACTACCTTGCCCTCTCATTGTCCCCACAGAAAGCAGCGTGTGACCGACCAGCCCCACAGGAGCACTGCACGGACCCTCTGCACTGGGAAGACAGAAGAGAGCACTCACGACATCGGAGTACACCTACCTGGACCTTTCACCCCCCCCCCCCCCCCCCACTAGCACCCCTCACCCCAATAAATCCACCCTCCGGGGTATTGATTGAGATTACTTGTCGTGTGATTCTTCACCCCGTTACAATATATACATATCAAAATACAACATTTTAATGAGCAATTCTGGCAAGCACCATGAAAACACAAGTATAACTTTTTTTTTTAAACTCACAATCTTTAACAGCTATTTCAACCATAATTTGTTTCATGTAAATGCTACTGAAAATGTAGATCCATAAATATAATGGAGTACCTTCAAATTTATGATGCAGGTAGTCAACATCTGTAATGAAGCTATTGTAAGGCAGCAGGAAGCCCACTCCAGCCAGGAGCATGGCAAAATAGATCCCATGGTAACGGTCATCTGGAATAGGTTCTTCAAACGCTACGCACAGAAATCACACGCATTTGCATTCACAAACAACGAGTGAGAGTTATAAACAAAAGTCCTGTCTGTGTTGTATTTGTATGATATTTCAAAATATGTGCGTTTTAAATATTTGTCTCTCAGCCAGTGTGCTGTCTCTTTGAAGTATATTTATGCATACGTATGAGACATTTGACATTTTGCTCTCTCTCTCTCTCTCTTTCTGGATGAGGAACTGATTGATGGAAGCACTTCTGTGCCTCTTGCTGACTTCCTAATGTTTATACAGCTTTAGTCCTTTAACACTGCATGCCTAATTTAAGAGATGGAAGAAATTAAATCATGACTAAAAATGCAAAACGTATATTTGACCAAAGGAGATATATCTATTGTTTTATCTAGCCTACAACTCAAAGATCAATGTGTACACTCTTAAAAATAAAGGTGCTTCACGATGCCATAGAAGAACCTTTTTGTCTAAATGGTTCCATAAAGAACCTTTAACATCTGAAGAACCTTTCTGTTTCACAAAAGGTTCTTTGTGGCAAAAGAAGGTTCTTCAGATTATAAAAAGGTAAGAAAGAGGTGGTTCTTTAAAGAACCTTTGACTGAATGGTTCTTTGTGGAACCAAAAATGGTTCTTCTATGGCATCGCTTGAAGAACCGTTTGAAGCACCTTTATTTTTAAGAGTGTATGTTCTCCTACTCCACTGATTTAGTAAGCATGACCTTTGTAACCAGGCAAAATGAGGGGACAGCAGACTCTCCAGCTAACTGATTTACACATAGCTAATACATGCCAAGTACTGTAACCTTTTAAACTAAAATCTGTATTATTACACATTGTACGAGCACAACACATATGAAATAGTGACTCAAATGACATTTTGTAGTTACATTGAGGCACATCATATGCAGCAGAGACTCACCAGGTTCTGAAAGGGCCAGCACTCCTTTATCTGAGATGTCTTTCACCTGACAGTCCTCTTCCTCCAGCTGATAGCTGTCGAAACTGAAGCTCATCACCACATTGCCCTCGGGAGTCTGGCCAGGGGTGGCCTGTTTACGTCTCTCTACTCCTTTTGAGCCCATAGTCCCTCTTTTGGCCTGGAATATCTGAAAAGGCCTTCTTTAACAGTGACAGGAATGTGATCTGTAAGAGGATGAAAATAAAGAATGTGTGTGTAAGCAACTTACAAAACAGATTAGATGCAACACATTACATTTAAAATATCTTGATAATCAACCTCAAACTTTAAAGTGTAGTTACGATGTTTCATTTTTAAGTGTTGTAATCACAGAAGAAAAATGTTTAATATATACACTACCAGTCAAAATATATTCCACAAAAATATTAAGCAGCAAAACTGCTTTCAACATTGATAGAAATAAGAGCAACAAATCAGCATATTAGAATGATTTCTGAAGGATCATGTGACACTGAAGCCTTTAGCAATCATAAAAAAAAAAATTAAAATCATTATTTTAAAATACAATATTTATTAAATAAAAATATAGGTTACGCTTTATTTTAAGTTGTCCTTGTTACAGTGTAATTATACATTTAAGTACTGAGGAATATTAATTATACATGTCCTTACTATATGGTTAGGGTTTGGCTTAGGGTTACTTGCATTTAATTATGCATAATCTATTGTTATTATAATAGTAATAAGTACAACTAACGTGTGTAACAAGGACACCGTAAAATAAAGTGTTACCAAAATAATTTTTATTTTCACATTTCATATTATTAAAATATATTCATGATTATTTAAATTGAGCATTTCTTAATATAGTTTCAAATCAATAACACCATTATTATCGTAATCACAATCGTCTTAACAATCTTAAACAACTAAAACGACATCTAAAGATATTTCCATATCCATATTTCCATAGTCTATTTTATGTTTTAATTTGCATGCATCTCTGATGTTCATAAAGTTCAATACACTCACTATAAGCATTATGGCAAATTTGAGTTTTTCATATTAGTTCACTGAGATGAAAGGGGCCTGTGATGTTAAATTAGCTCTAGTGACTGAACAGTGAAGTGTAATAAAAGCATGTGAAGAGCAGCCTCAAGTCACTTTCTGTTAAATCAGCCGTGCCATGTGACATTTCACTTTTGGCTATATGCTCTATGCCTTTGTGCAAGTAATGTTCTTTTTTTACTTTATTTGCATACGTATACGTGTGCATTATTGGTAATGTATTGTCAAGGGATATATTGCATCCCTGTGTGATCTATTTTAGGAAAGAGCAATCAGACAATCTAAAATAAATCTATATTCTTAATGCAAATCAGGTGCTTCCAGCGAGAAGAGCCTTAGCCAAGATGCCACTGTTGGACATGTTATTGAAATTTTCCTCATCTTGGAAATCTGCCAATGCATCCTTTGAAGAGCCTGGGGCTGGCAATGCATGACTGGTTCAAAAGAAAAGCAATCTTTGATATCAGTGTTACGTCACTGACTAGAGAGTTGTCGGGCACATTTTGTGCCTTATCCGACCGTGTCGCATTGTGATGATTAAAACCAAATGGAATAGTTAATTTGTTTGTAACCAAACACAAAGACACACTGTACAACAACATATTCACAAAGCTGTCATGTAGCCCATATTATCATAGTGGCTGATGTTGTTTAACTAAGATACTGTATGTAAACAGTGCTGAGACATGGAAATAAAAGGCACACCTGCTGAACCAATAACTGTCAGATGTGTCACTCATTTGATTGTTTATGTTTACTATAGGCCTACGGTCATTTTCTATAGATTGCCATTATAATATGCACTAGAACGAAAGTAAATATAGCCTATTTCAAATATATTACATAATACAATAACATGTATAAAGGCTTTCTAAAATGATGCAGAGAGCCAATGATACAGAAGAATGGCTGATGAATGCAGATGAAGGATGTAAGACGAACAATAAGAGGACCTGATAGTGCCGTTGTGTGTTTAACATAAACTAAAAAGTATACATTTGTGTGGGAAAAGCTAGTGAAAAAACAAGACGCTGTAAGACGGAATAAGTCTAAAATCCAAAATGATGTGCGAAAACTTTCGTTTGAAAAAATAAACAAACTAATCGTGCGCTTCGCTACATAAGCCTACTAGTATATTTCATTAGCAGTAAGCCGAAAAGCAGCTGTATACATATCAGCACGCTTTTTAGAGGGAATTGAATCACTTTCTTCTTTTCAAAACACACCATCCCTGCGAGAAAATGTCACGTAATGTTATCTGCTGCAGGCTGCTTTGTTGTTCTCACTGGACTTGTTATAGCTAGTCATACGATCAACTCGCAGCATATATTTCCATTATTCATCTAGCAGCGCTCATGCATCATTTTCAAGAGACAAAAGCGATACAGTCATCCGAAAGACAACAGGTTAAATCTTACCCCGAACAATTAAATGCGTCTTTCCTCCCTTATTCGCATGTTACTCCGGGTAACCACAAGCCTTCTTTACATACAAAGCATTTTCATCATTGGTGCGGTGTTGTTTGGGTTCTCCGGTGTAAATATCCTCCTGCACAAGGTGAAGAGAAGAGGCACAGAGCCGCTGTCATTCTCTCTCCCTCCCACACACACACACACACACACACACACACACACACGCGAGTTTGCAGTCGGTCCTGAAGCCTCCCGCTGGTCCTGCAAGCAAACCCGCTTTCATTATCGCTTTAAAGGAAACCGGCATTAGTGCACTTCATGAACAGCACTTATTTCAAGCTGCATGAACATAATGCCAGAACTAATATGATTTAACGTGGCACAATTCAAAATAAAGATAGTTATTTTAGAAAACCTAAAACAAATAGTTACGGTGAGCGTGATTTGACCAAGTAACATGTTCCTGGATCAACATCCTTGTTGATCCTGGAACATGATTCCAATCAATCAATCAGAATTGAGAGATAACTTTTCAGGAAATGTCAGTTTTAGGCTTACATCATGATTAGGTTCTTCTACACCCTTGTTATCAATATCCTTCCCTCTGATTTTAGGAAAGATTATGGGTAGGGTTTAGGTTTTAGGGTGGGGATTGGTTAAGTCTGATTTTGACAGTATGTTAATCCAGAACATTCTTACTGGCAAATCACCGCCCAAGGTTTACTAGGCCTAGACACATGGAATACTTCATTTTGATTGGCAGTTGCGTATTCACTTTCCCTTATTTCGGAATGTTATAAAAATAAGTTGCACAAAAGTAGCCTAACGGCTTTACTGTTATGAATATCTCTATTCACATGTTTGCTCTGTTTGGAACTTTTTTCATCACAGAACTTGAAAAATATCACTGTTTCGACAAAATATCCACAGAACTGTTTTCACATTAATAAAATCAGAAATGGTTTCTTGTTCAAATCAGCAAATTAGAATGACTCTGAAGGAAACAAAAAAATTTTTCTTGTGACACTGGAGACTGGATCAGCTTTGCCATCACAGGAATAATTACATTATAATATTTTTCAAATAGAAAACTGTTATTTTCATTTGTAATAGTATATATTTCTGCCAGGACCACTATCGTCAAAGATGATTGACAATTAGCATACCATTTGGATTGGCGGTATGGTTCTGTTCAGGGCAAGAACTGACTGCGCATCCATGCAGCCTAGCATGGTTGAGAGCAGGGAGAGCGGGATACCCCCCCCCCCCCGCCCAGGGTAAACAGAACAGAACCAACTTAAATGTATTGCAGATATCGTTAAAGTGCAGTAATGTTATGTACACATTTTAGAATTAGTCTGATTCAAAGGAGAATCAGAAGGCTGAATCCTGACTGACAGAGGGAGGAGTTGGGGATGGAGGAGGGTAATTAGCTATTGAGCAATGCGAAAACTCCTGATACTACTGCGGGACCTTATATATGAATGCTTAGATAGGTGTCGTAGTCCCATAGGTAGATGGGGATCAGCTGAGAGTCAGCTGATGCGAGCTTGACTAACGTGACCTGCCAGAACTAACGCTACGCTTAATAACATTTAATTCAGATTTTATTTTGATCCAAATAAATGCAGCTTCAGTGAGAATAAGAGACATCTGTCAAAAAACATAAAAATATCTTACTGACCCCAATATGCATTCTAGGAATTTGTGATTGGCATTGTGGTCTGTGGTCTGATTTAAGAGATTAATAAACTCTAAGCACTGCATCACCATCTATTACATTAGTCTCAATCAATACCTTTTGGAAAAAATAATACATTGGCTACAGATTGGAACAAGTGGAATCCAGTGCAAACATTTGTAGAAGTAGGTTCATTTTGTCATTATTAAAACTTCTTGACATCTTTTGGATAATCAGTACGTTGTTCTCCTCAATACATGGTTGGGCAGCATTGAGCCTTGAACTTGATTTTGCATTAGATGTCCAGACAGCATTCTTGGGACATATCAAAGCTCAATAGCGACTCTCAATGAGGAAGGAGCATATGATAGAATGCTTTATTTGAGTTTCAGAGAAATCAATGGGACACCTTTGCATTTTGAATGTACATAATGCTGCTGTTATATATCTGGCATCACTTATAGAGTGTGAAGTCAACAAAAACAAGGTGAACATGCAGTGTTCATCTTTCAAATGACCTGCCAAGGCAACAATGCCCTATAAAGGGTCCTCTGTGTGAAGGAGAAATGGACTTTCTGTTTCCTATTTATGATAAATAGCATATCACACACTCATTCTGTAACTAAGAAAATGTCAGCTTTATGCTTTTCTTTTGAGGCATTCTATTCAATCAATATTAAGAAAGGTCACCAAATATAGACATCAGGATGCTTTATTATTTGGCATTTACCAATGAGACAAAAAAATACACGTTGTGCATGGCTGAGCTCAGAAATATTTCATCCCAATCTAATTTAGAAACGGGAACTGGAAAATCATGTTTTGTGTGTTAGTAATGAATCCCTTGATGATGTTCCACTTTTATTTGCACTTATTCATCAATTAGCATAGTTTTTGACTGATCACTTCCTACTTATATTTTGCTGTGCCGGTTAGAGTAATAAGAAACTATTGGTCATTACAACTATTTTTTTCTAGCCCTGCCATTCAACAATGTAAGGTTGTTATCTTGTTTCCGTTCAGAATGATTGATTCAGGATATCTTGTATCTAAAAATAAATAAATATATAAATAAAAAAAAATTAAAAATAACGTATGGCCAATGTTCTGTTTGGCTGATTGATATTGATGAAGAAGCAAATCAATATCATTCAATCGATGAATAATCAGTTTATATATTTGTTTTCGCAGCAGCATTTCTAAGCCCAAGGAACTGGCAAAATGAATCCTTCTTGCATGAGTTAAATGAGTCCGTTCTTTGTCTGGATGTTCTATTTACCCAGTGGGAATTTAATTTCCTTCCCAGTGTCATTTCCCCAGAAGGCCTCTGTGCGTGTTCAGAAAGCTGACTGGGCTGTTTCATCACCTCCTCTATCACCTGCTCTGTTTTGCTATACTGTGCGGATACAAAATGGCTCAAAGGCATTTGCCCAAAGGCATTCCATATATTTTGAGCCAAATGGTAATAGCAGTCTTTACCATTTGTGTGTGTAATTTGACAGGATGGATGTTATGTGTATATTTTACATATTATATTTAAGACGTCTATTTCATTTCTTCCCCCCATCAAATCCCTGGCATAACAATCTTGTAAAGGCTTTAAATCATATTAAAACAAGTCATTCATAGTCAAATCCATATTCTCATACTCACCCAGTGCATTATTGACAAAGATATATATAGTGTTTATAATTCCTGACATAATTATCTGTCAAGTATGTACAAGTGCACTCAGTATTTTGTCCAAATTAAAAGGTTCTATGTGACCCTGGAGCACAAAACCAGTCTTAAGTCGCTGGGGTATATTTGTAGCAATAGCCAACAATACATTGTATGGGTCAAAATTATTGATTTTTCTTTTATGCCAAAATCATTAGCATATGAAGTAAACATCATGTTCCATAAATATATTTTGTAAATTTCCTACTGTAAATATATTAAAACTTAATTTTTGATTAGTAATATGCATTGCTAAGAACTTCATTTGGACAACTTTAAAGGCGATTTTCTCAATATTTTGATTTTTTTGCACCCTCAGATTCCAGATTTTCAAATAGTTGTATCTCAGCCAAATACTGTCCTATCCTAACAAACCATACATCAATGGAAAGTTTAATTATACAGCTTTCAGATTATGTATAAATCTTAATTTCGAAAAAATTTACCCTTATGACTGGTTTTGTGGTCCAGGGTCACATATAAAGAAATAATAACAAAAGACAGGATTACCAAAAAAGCTTTAGCTGACAAGGTCCTGAGATTATCTATGAGCCTTCCAGTTGAGTTTTGAGTTGATCTCTTTTTATTCAGTTAAGTGCTACTGTTAGGGCTGCTGTTTCAGCATATGTTGCTGCGGGAGACGAGTGATAAACCAAATCATGCAGGAACAAGTTCCAGACCTGCTGGAGAGTAATGAGATATGGCTCAAACACTGGCCTATCATTAATCGTGTCTACTGCTGGGATTTGTAGCATATCGTCAGCTACATACTTCCTTGACAAACTGGAGGAAATGTTCATAACATGCTGTGGAGCAACCACTATAATAAATCAATGCAAGTTTTAAAGATTCAAGTTGTTATTCCAAACATTATTCAGTAAGAATACTAAGCACAAACCCCAAATATAGTGCAAATTTAATGGATGAATTATGAAGCTGAAATGCAGATGTAAATCTGATATATAAGCAGTGCTTGAATGTGTGTGAGTAACTGTTTACATAAAGTGAAATAAATGAAGAAATAAGAAATTGAATCTGTTCCTAGACCTAACAGGGAACATTCTCAGAACTTTGGCTAACATTCCAGCCAAGCTCTTTCAAATTTAGTTCAAAGTTATCTGATCTTTAATAATGTTAGCACAAAACACCATTTATACATCATTCATGGAACCCTTTTAATTTTTTTCTGAAACATTGTAGTTGGATGTCTGACTAACATTTTTAAATGTGACTTGTTTTAGAATGTTTAGAGAACATTCAAGAGTAAAATTGTTGTAATGGTTGCAAACGGATAAAAAGGAATGAATATTCACATAACCAAGAAAAAATACAGGACATTTTCACCGTTCAGAGAACATTCAGAAATACAATTTTCATAATGTAATGATGAAATAGATTCTTACATATTTTTGTCAGCTGGGAGCATCTAATAGTCTTATTTGCAATGCATCCTGAACTGCTTGTAACTGCAACTTTATTTCATGATTTTGAAACATGTCATGCAATTGTGATTTTGTATCTCATATTTGCTTTATTATGTCTCATTATCTAAACATTAAATCTCATTATGGTATCAGGAGGTGGTCTCCAAACAGGCCTGTGCCCCAGGGCCTCACAGGACCATAATCCATCCTGGATGGATGTGAACAGTATATGCAAGCTGACTTCAGCAGAACAGCATAAACACTGCAGGGAATTACAATGTTGGCTGAATTGAAATCATTTTCCTAGAATTGGAATTAGGTATGAGGGTGTTAAGGAGTCTAACAGCCGCAGGGAAAATGTTTCAGAGTCTAATAGAGTTAGTCTGTGTACTATAATATCATTTGTGAGATTGTGGGAGGGTGATGAGTTTAAAGGAGGTGGCATTTATTGTACCGTAGGCCTTGTGCATGCAATATTTGTAGTAGAAGTCTTTATAACAATTATTTTCTATATATGTAATGCGATTGGATATTGTAAATTAAAATCATTATGCTATACATGTTCATTCCCATCATGACAGTTATTGCAGATATGAATGTATAATGCAAAACATAATAGCCTCTCGTCTCTGCCAGACAGATTTTGGATATATTGTCAAAAGCAATTTGCTTGTGAGACATGCAATGCGGAAGAATTTCTTGGACACACTTCAAGGCCTTAACTTTATTAATACAATCAGTGTAAACTGATCTTCCTTGACTGCTCTTATAAGATTAAAAACAAGGGCTGTGTTCTGAATGCACACTAAATGCTGCACTCTATGCCCTGTATTTTGCTATTTTTTTTTAAATAGTGAATTCAACAGTATTATTTCACAATTTTAGTCATCTTGCATGTATAATTAAGCAAGCTGAGTTCTTAAAAATAAAATGGGTTATTGTGCATTTTGAATCAAACTGCGTAGAAATACCTTTACATTTGTATTTACATTTGGCAGTCTAAATAATTCTTAAGAAAAGTTGTTAAAAATGATTACTATTACAGTTAACTAAATCTAAAACTTAAATTTTTAATTAAAAAATAAAATAAAAATAAAAACGAGACATTTTATTTCAGCTAGTTGCCAAAGCAACATTTCTCATTTGATTTTGTTTAACTTCTATGTACTAAAATAACTAAAACTGAAATAAAATCTATTCAGACACATTTAAAACAAATCTAAAACTAATAAAAATCACAGCTGTAACTAATGTTAAATTCAAATAGAATATCTAAAAATAAAAACTAATTCAAAATATAAAAATGAAACTATGATACTAAAATAATGCTAGATATTATTTGTGGTTCAACCATCAAAGGTCAAGGTGAAGTTAAGTGTATTGCATTGTAGGATACAGTACTTCATGCAGTAAGGTCAACATTATACTGCTTGTTTAGTAGGTCATCTGGGCATCCTATTTATAAAGAAAACATACTAGTATACATACTATATGATGCAGAAATAGTATGAGTAGTATGGTAGTATTCAATATGGAACACAGACAAATAATTAAATAAAAAATCAGCCGTTTTATTGGATTAAAAAAAGAACAAAAAATGTATAAGTCAAGGAAGGAAAGATGGAATCCACTGGCACACAGGGAATTTAAATATTCTCTATCCTTCACACGGCAGATAAATGAGCTAGAACAATAACATTCTTTCCATTACATCATTTTCCTATAATCACGAGAATTATTAACTTATTCAATTAGAGTGTGGGATTGAGATTGGCCTGATCTTCTGTCTGTTAGCAGACATTACGGATGAACTAATAAACCTGGTTCTCTGAAAACGTAGATTAGAAATAATATTATTATAAAATGTGATAACCCCACTATCATATGTCCTACAGCAATGAAAGAATACAATTTGCGGAGTAAACATATGGCCAGTGAAAATCAGAGCAGATATGTGAATAATGAAGATCAATATAACGTAACTGCATGCTGGACCGTATAACTCCTGAAAGACTATGAACTGATGTCTCCTTTGATGTGCCTGCTGCACCATCTTAATTAAAATCTCAAAATTAGAATTCTGCCTGGGATTTTTAGGGCAGAGCGGAGTAATGAATGGCACTTATGCCGTTGACCTCCTGTCTAATGCATCTACCACAGTGAATCAGGCAGCTGTGTGTCTCTCACACATTCTAATGAGATCACCATGCCAGCCTCTTCTCTTTCTCGTTTATTTAATGTTACAGAATAGTGTGATTTGCACCAGCATTTTGATTGTAAAAAATACCTACCATTTATTTGTTGTAGCCTATAATGATTCTCCCTAATAAATGCACATATAGTCATTTTGGTTACGAGACTACATTTACATTTACAGTGGTGGCCAAAATTATTAGACCACTAGTATTTTCATCAGCTAAAAATGGTTTTAAGTCAGTTTGCTGATGCTTCAAGAATCCTACCTGCAAAGCTACAGTACTGTTAAAAGTTTTAGGCACTTGTGTAAAAATGAGGATGCTATCAAAAATAATGTCATAGATAGATATTCTTTATCAATTAACTTCTATTAACTAAATTAAATCAACATTTGGTAAGGTAAGGTAACGTAAGGTAGGTTTCTTGAAGCATCTTGGAGATGTTGCCACAGTTCTTCTGGATTTGTCTCAGGTTGTTCTGTTTCTTCATGTGTTCCAGACAGACTGGATGATGATCAGATCAGATCTCTGAGTGGAGCACTGGCTGTTGTCAGACTCCTTGTGCAAACAAAAATATAAGATAAGATCCCTGAAGTTGCAAAGACTAAAGTCTCAAAACCAAAGAGATATTCTTTATCAAAGTTAAGACTCTGCCACGCCCCCCTAAAACGGCTCGTTCTAACACGCCCCCACATATCTACCTCACTATGTGGAAATATTAGCATAATGCGGCCCAAATGTGCACGCAAAGGGACTTTGTAGAAAACGAAGCACTTGAGAGAGGCGGGGCATAGAGGACCTACAATAATGTACAGTATTTGAAAAATAATGTGTTTTTTGAACATTAAAGCATGTCAACATATTCTGTTACACCAAATACACAAAATAATGATCTTTAAAAAAGCATCATATGACCCCTTTTAAACCATTTTTTGCTGATGATAATTTTGGCCACCACTGTATGTTGTATGGAATATTGTTTATTGTATAGAATATATACAGTTTATAGTCTATACACTGTAAATACATTATCTAAGATCTACCTATCCACTCAAAGGCTTTCAGTTGCCAATACAGCTTTTGGATTTCAGCCATATGTAAAGATCTATGTGCTCCTAAATGCAAATGGCAGTAGAAAAGACTTGGTTTAAGGTTTACTCTGGGCCTTCAATTAAGCAAAGAGCCTGTAAAAACTGATGCTGTTTTTGTCATCTGTACTGTATGACTTTGAAAACTTCGGAAGAATTATCCTGACAGCAGCTGAATCATCACACTTTGCAAAGCTGCTAAATGAATTTTATCTAAAGGCACTGGTCTATAGACATCCCAAAAACATTTACCTAATTTTGCAACAATCAATTCAATGACTAAAAGAAGGATGTTGGTCTGCTGCTCAGAGAAGGTGATGTTTTACCGCAAACCACATACAAATCCATAACATTTCTCTCTAGCAAACAAAACAACAAACAACATTATGATCTGCATCATGTAAAGACAAATGCAAATGTTCACATTATTAAAAAATGTCTTTATTTTGATTACTTACCACAAAGAACATGCTTTACCACCAGAAAGATGAAGCCTTGTGATGCATTTACCTCAAGCCTGTTTTACCAGCAAATCTGTGTGTATGCAGTAAATGTCTCCCTCCAGTGGTACCAGCTGTTAAACAGTTAAAAAGATTGAGAAATTAAAAATATACATAAAATAAACAAATTATAAAAACAAACTTTCTGGTTGTGTTTTAGATGCAGAGATCGTTTTTATACTTAACAGTTTCATTACCAATTGCACGAAAACGTTGTAGTATTTTTAGACTCTTGTGTAGCCCTGTATGGAACTTTGCTAAAAGTAATAGGTGATTAAACAGATAAAACAAATTAAACATGTTTTTCTGTTTCTTTACATCGATATCAAAGCCAAATAGCAGCAGTATCCGGTGGTCACGTGATTTATAAGCCCCGCCCCCCCTACCTTGCGCGTTGACGTCACTCTATTTCACTCCCAGCGGCCACCGCGGCAGCCATCATCTTGAAGTTCAGAGCAAGATGGCGGACAAACCAGGTATGGTTGAATGGGACATGCATAGTTGAGTATATTTGACTGTTGGATAGGAAAGCTTTACGTGAATCGCACTCTGTTATGTATCTCTGTGTCTGAAGGCATGCATGGAGTGAATGTCTGTTGTGTGGTTTGTGCGCAGCGCCGCTCAAGGCCCGATGCGGGCAGACGCCAGTCATGTCAAGGACTTTCAGTAGCATTGGCCGCACGATTACATTCGTGACTGAATATAATGTTCAGGACATGCAAATTCCTCTGTAGTGTTTTGTGAGATATTCGTTAAGTGAAGCGTGCTGGTCAGTTAATGACACAAAACTAGTCTGTAGTGAACTACTTGCCGGACAGCTTCCATTCAAGAGTAATGACTCGTTTATAGCAACAAAATGTTTAATTTTGTTGGTTAACAATATTGTCATTGTGCTGTAAGTCTCCAGGATGTGACCAAATCATTTTAGTAACTAAATAGTAACCATAAATACAATAAATATTTTGCCTCGGAAGTGTTCTTGCAAAAAAGTATAGTTCTTTTATCTGTATACACCATGGCACTCAATAGTTATCAAATAATACTGCCGTAGTACTGAAAATTATACTAATATATGCCAAAAGCAAACGAACATAACACCATGGTGCGTTTTGTGTCTGTTTGGTCTTTTTGGACTGATTTGAAACAATTGCATTTTTCATAAGCTTGACATTCTTTACTTTTCTAACCAATGCATACAGCTATTATTTTTGCGTTTTTATCAAACTAGTTCTGTTTCATTTGAATGCACAGGAGAACTTGCTTACTGATTATCAAATAAAACCCAGTGAAATGTCTTTATCTGTATAAGCGTGTTTATTTAATGCATTTTTTCCCCTAGTGGCCCTGGCCCAGAAGAGGCTTATGGACGTCAAGCTCGGACAGCTGCCATCCTGGCTGGGAACAAGAGACTTCACCCCAAATGGACTTCTTGGTAGTGTTCGTGGAGGTAACGACCAGTGTAGTCAATAGTAGAAAAGCATCTTTGATCAGTATTGTAATCATTTCTGTTGTATAATGTTTTCCCCAATCAAAACTTCTTTTAGGATATGAGAGATATTTCAACAAATACATCAATGTGAAGAAAGGTGGGATTGGTGGAGTTGCCATGTTCCTCGCTGGTTACGTTGCCCTGAGCTACATCTGGGAATACGATCACATCAGTAAGTACAAACTCGGTGTATTAAAGAATCAGTAGTAGCGTGTCCTTCACTGTTGTGCTGTTGTCTGAATTTAGTGTCACTGAGAAAGTGTTTTCTTGTCCAGAGCACGACAGGTGGAGGAAGTACCACTGAAAGCCACTGGACCACCAGGCCACTCAAATCTTCTGCCTGCAGCAGTGTGATCATTACACATCTCAGCTTTCTCTGTTTGTGACTGTTGTGACCAAGAATAAAATGAAATCTATTTAATTTGGACTCTTTATTCAAAGCATACAAAATGTTGGCTGTATGTGTAAGAGCTTGATTATTATTATTCACATTTCTTGTGATGAATTAAACGTGTATTAAATTGATTCAGTAGTCGGCAAACAAGGTGGTCAGTAACACTGCACCCCAGATTACTAAGGAAAATGGAGTTAGTCTTTATTCAGGCAAAAGCTAAAACCACAATAATAGTTGATATGTGCTACTTGTAATGTTTATAAATGTAGTCCAAGATAATGGTTTCATAAATCCAGTACATCTTTATTGTAAGAAGTACAACAACCCAACAATCAGTTTCATTTAATATAAACAAGTATCTTGATGGACTACAAAGTGGTGTCCTTTCTGCCTCCAATTTTGGTTGTTAATTGACAACATTTTCTCTAAAAACATACTTTGCTCTAATTTCAGCATTGCTTCAAAGTTTAAGCAATGAAGATGCTTGTTGCTCCAATACAAAAGACTAAGGTTTCATGTGAAAGTAAAACAAATCTATATGAAAACGGTGGTTATTGATCATTCTACGTTTTCATTGTGTACTATCTGAGATGCACTTGGCACATGGACAGTGAGGTAGAGCCACGTTTATGTCCCTCAACTATAGCTTTTGCAGTGAAAAGATAAAGAAATGATTCACCCAAAAATTAAATTGTACTCACCCTCAGGCCATCCAAGATGTTCATGAGTGTGTCTTTATTGGAACAGATTTGGAGAAGTTTAACAACACTCACCAATGGATCCTCTGCGGTGAATGGGTGCCGTCAAAATGAGAGTCCAAACAACTGATAAAACATTAAAATAATCCACCTGCGTTAATGACATTGGTTTTTTAAAACCATGCAGCTTTTCACTTCACAATATGAAAATTGATTAAGTAATGTGGATTATTGTGATGTTTTTATCAGCAGTTTTGACTCTCTTTCTGACAGCACCCATTCACTGCAGAGCATCCATGAGCAACTGATGTAATGCTAAATTTCTCTAAATCTGCTTTGATGAAAAAACAAACTCGTACATCCTAGATGGCCTGAAGAGGTGTCAGTTTTCAGCAAATTTAAATTTTTGGGTGAACTATTTCTTTAATGTACCAGGAATGAAATATGTCACTTTGCAAGTTATAGTCACATTTATTGGAGATCCTTTTTGTAGAAAACTTTACTGTCCACTCAAAAATGCCAGGTGTCCTTTTGTGCATTTGTTTGCGTAATGGCCCTTCTCACCGCACTGGAAAAAGCAAACAGATACTGAATGTGACTGTACGTTTGAGGGCATCATAGTAGCATGTGGGGGAGAAAAAAAAAGTATTTTATGAATAAAATCAAATGACGTCCCACCTTGTAACACGTAACTTGATCCAGTGGACGAGGACCGCGAGGTCCACCCATGTTGTTGTGAGAGTGCACTATCCCAACAGCATTTGGCATTCTCTGGTTGTTGTTGACATTGGTGTTGGTTAACTGGATGAGTGAATGTGATGACCTGTTTGTGGGCTGCATGTTTTGCTGCTGGAGATTAAAATTAAGATGAAACATTAGTATCAAGGTAAACAATAAACATGAAAAGATTTAAAAAACTCACAAACCTTTTGCTGAGACTGTGCCTGTTGTGGTAACGGTGGCTGTTCAGTTGCACCCATAGGGAGTTCAAATCTTGGGCTAGGAATTACAAAATAAAAAAATTCATATGCTTAGAATTAATGCAGAAATGTTTATTTAAATCACATATTATGTATATGCATAAATTGCAATCACAGATACTCACTGCATAAATTTGCATGACTTGCCCTCTGGACAGAAGCCCACAAGGTAATTTACACAGATGACTCTTCTTGTGTGTCTGTGCCTGCAATCCGGACCTAAAGGGAAGGTGAAGGGAAAACGTGTTGATTTCTTCCCATTACAATCAATTTTGAAATATCTGTAAAATAATGTAACTTCACTAAATTCAACGTAAAATAACGTGGATTCATACAACTTATTTTAAATGCAAATATCTGAAAAACACTGCAAAAGGCTTACCATGCTTACAAAAGCCCCTATCATACCATGGGCAATCTTTAATCTTAGATTCTGGGTCAATGTGCAAAAATGGACACTCTTTATTACTGCACTCCCCTGTAAAACAAAAATAACTTATTAAGACTTATTATTACACATAGATAGATAGATAGATAGATAGATTTTTTAAAATACTAACCAAATTTAGAGTAGAAATAACATTCAGGCATCTTTGTCATATCATACTCATGTAAAAATTCACATTGGTCTCCTTTCTTGCATAAACCTCTAAGCCAGTGTTTGCACACCACAGACTTTTCTCCACTGATGTGTCTGAAAGGACACATCCCACCTGTCAAAAGAGAAAGCTGTAGAGTCTGATCGAAGCCATAAATCAGATTTTCACATGAAACCCTTAAACAAGTTTTTGTAACACATGCCTTTCATACAGGCAGCTCTCATGAAGAACTCGCACACAGCGGCGCCAGATTCTGAAAAATATTAAGAACATTTTGTATCATTGTTAAAAGTCTTCTGTCCTAAATAATACTTCTCTAGCAATCCATCTTATATGTTGAAAACAATAAATCAGAAACACAATTGTAATTGAACATTTAAGACAAATATGAATCCACTTACTATCCATTCCTGGAAATGGCAATGGCTGAGCGCCTAATTGTTGTTCTACTGCCATTTCTAGATCAAACTTGATATGATCGACACACGAGATTAATTCCTGCATTTTGGTAGTATATCCTCTATATTTTTACCAGCAGTTGAAACGCTTCTCTTTATAACACCTAATCAGTAAACTAAAAGAAGTCTTAATGGCTAACAACTTATCAGTTTGCCGTTTGGTCAGGTTTAATTCTGGACGTAAGAAGAGAGAATAGCGAAAAGGTATACAGATTTATTAACTGGGTAAACAGTTTTTAATGTAGCTCATGAGTAAATCGGTAAAGATGAAGATAAACATTGTAAACAAGCAGTTGATTTTAGAACCGTCTACTTCCACAGCGCTGTTCACGAGTGACCCCTGAACTCCAGGCCGTACAATCGATTGCAATAGCATCCATTTTCTGGGAACGCGCGAATGCGGTTTGTTAATTGTATTTCTTAAGATGAGTAATTTCGCCTTATTAATATTAAAACGCGTGTCAATGATCTTCTAATGATTTGTCGTTAGATGGCAGCTTTGACGGCACAAAGAATATCGGAATGGGCTGGGTCTTGATCAGTGTGTTGGTTGTTGATTAAAAGGTCTGCTGTAGTTACTAGCGCCATGCAGCCCCTAACAAAGATACTGTGAAGAGTGCTGACCTGGGATTACGAAAATATATTAAAAAAGAAAGATAATCGAATTGAACGAGGTTTACATTTCATAGGTGTAAACTACAAACCAGAAGCTGTTTTTTGTCTGTTGTTCTTAAAGAAATCCAAAACTATATAGACTATATCCTGTTCAGGATACCAAGACTCAATACAACTAACGTATTAAAACTGACTAAATTAAATATTTCTGTGAAATTACAAAGCCTATTGTGATTCTACAAGTATGTTCTACTTATTAAACCTCTGGCTAGTTTGTTATATTGTTTAGATTTTAAAAAACATAGTAATAATTGTTAAAACAAAATAAATTAAATTATTTCAAATGCATCTCTTTACTAATATTTTCGTTATTCGGTTCTGTGTTAGATCATTTAAAATGATTGAATACACACAGATTTGCCCAGCTTGTCCTGAACTAGTACATATATTTTTAGTTTTCATCCCATGTTTAAGATGGTAAAATTCGGAGTTTCAGTCATACATTTGTGTATTTCTGTATGCCATTTTAGTAAAGAAAATATAGAAGATAGCTGATGAATCAGGAAGATTTTCTCTTTGACCCTGACTTGTATGTTTTCATCTTTGTTTTCAAAAAGGAAGTGGTAATTCTGAAAAGGTCAGGATATGGAGACGTACCCTCATTCCTTCCGAGATAAAGTTGATAACACCCACTTAAAAGATTCATTAAAAGATCATTCTTAAACCTGCTAGGGACTGATCTGAAAACTGATATTTTACATTGATATTAAGGATATTTTTGTTGCCACTCTGCAGTGGGTAGGCAGTTAACAACGCACATAAAATAAATAATTTAAACATTCATACAAAAAATTTTTTACATACACAAAAATTCTGATTTGTATGGGATGAGATATTCTACCTTCCTTTTACCAGAGCATGCTTATACAACATACTTCATGGAAGCACACACTCAAAGCACGAGATTGGACAGTGTAACCCAGAATAATTAAGACACATCACAGTTTAATACAAAATGAAAGAAATAAATAAATCAAAGCATACACATACAATCATATAATTTCAACATCGTAATGACAACCCAATAAATGTATTAAAAATACAAATCAAAGTTCAGTAAGTTCAAAAAGTTGTTGCCCTCTTGACTCATCCAGAACATCCTCTGCATCCACAGTGAGTGCACTCAATGATACGACCCTAAGAAAACAAAATAACAAATTAGGAACAGTGGCATATTTACATTTAGTCATTTAGCAGACGCTTTTATCCAAAGCGACTTACAAATGAGGACAATGGAAGCAATCAAATTCAACAAAAGAGCAATGATACGCAAGTGCTATAACAAGTCTGAATTAGCTTAACGCAGTACACAAAGCAAGGTTTTTTTTAAATAATATAATAAAAAGAAAACATAATAGAAAAAGAATAGAGCAAGCTAGAGTTAGAGGCCTTTTTTTGCTTTTTGTTAATTGTATAATAAATAAAAAGGAAACAGATAGAATACAAAAAGATTAGAGAAACTAGAGTTTGTTTTTTTATTTTTTAAAGAAAACAAGCAGTTAGTAAATAAATTGAGTGCAAGTCTTAAAGGGGGAAGTTTTTTTTAAAGGCATACATTAAGTAATGGGACAGCTTTTTGATGGAAAAACAGGGTCATATGATGCGATTTCAATTTTTCCTTTCTCTTTGGAGTGTTACAAGCTCTTGGTGCATAAAGACGATCTGTAAATTTGCAAAGACTAAAGGCTCATACAAGAGATATTCTTATAAAAGTTAAGACTTGTCCACGCCCTCCTAAAAAGGCTCGTTCTAACACGCCACATATCTACGTCACGATGTGGGAAAATTTGCATAACACAGCCCAAATGTTCATGCAAAGAAAGAAAGCGTACTGTTTATTCTCGCTGTAGTATTGTTGACGCTGCATGTCATGTCATTAAGAGCTGTGTGTTTCGTTGTGAAAGTGAAACTACTTTGTTTGGCCTTCCAAAAGAGGACGATATCGCTTCGTCATGCCTAGAGCTGATCCGTGCTGGTCGCTGAGGAAATACATCAACTTCGTGCTGTGGATCGCTGGATCGGCTTTCAACGTGGACGAAGCGGAGTCCAGCCTGGGTCGTCACATGTGGTTGCCGCAAGAATTCGCCGGCCGCGCCGTTCTCAAACCCGCCGCCGCTGCTCACTCTAGGCCACCGTGTGTGACACTGTGTTTCGTTGTGAAAGAGAAACTACTTAGTTGGTCTTCCAAAAAGGACACGACTAGAAATCAGTGGTTAAGTTGTAGTTACAACACTGTTCCAGAACACTTCAACCCAAATATTCAGGGTGGCTGACCACATGGATGGAGGACTGTTTACTGATCTGGGTAGAGTGACTACAATGCCGGTGTTCGGACTCAAAGTCTGTAAGTACGTCTTTTACTTTTAAAGAGTGTCTATTATATCAGATAAGGCGGAGGTTTTTTGGGCAGTGTAAAGTAGGGCTTGTTGTTTGTCATTTCTCCGATCACAAATGCAGACATGGTTTTATGTTTACGCTGCGCGATGCAACGCAACACGTAAAAAGACAGTATAAATCATTATAATCCGTAATTATGTCCCCACTGGATGCAACAAATGCCTCGTTTATAATGGGTTTTAATGTTTTTGAATCATCGCTCCGACACGGCATCACAGTATGGTAGGGGCGTAACATTTCCGTCTCACGCTTGAGATATTCGGCCAATCACAAGCACTGGATAGCTGGCCAATCAGAGAACACCTCACATTTTCAGACCCATGAGCTTTGTAAAAATCGACGCGTTTCAGAAAGGCGGGGAATAGAGGAGAAACAATAATGTACAGTATGTAGAAAATAATGTGTTTTTTTAACCTTAAACCGTATAAACACATTTCATTACACCAAATACACAAAATAATGTCCTTTTTAGCAACATCATATGACCCCTTTAACATCTGACAGATGTATACGACTTTGAGTAAACTAAACAACTTGCATAACTTACCACTTCAAGCTTGCCCTTGGGAACTCTGCATATGCAATTTGTTCCAAAGTTTGTGTCGCGCGTCTGAATGCACCGCAGACAGCACAGATTTTCATAGCCCTGTTTTTTCCATTTGGCAATCAGATTCTTGTCTGCATAGCCCTCTCTGATGCAATATTCATAAAGCTCTGCGAATGAAACCCACAAGTTAACATCTCCCATAGAAACAAAGCGTACAAAAGACTGCACCCCACCGCCATACCTCGACTGATGGCCTTCCTCTTGTAGAAAAGGTCGAAGATGTAACGGCTGCGCTGGTGATGAAGTCGGAAGATTGGCCATAGAGACTCAACCTTACGCTTGCCCTCATGAGGCTCGGTTTCAGCTGTGAAATTACAGCATCAGTCAACAAGCATCGTAGCAAACTCAAAATAAAAGCAGCACGTTTTCCCATTTTAAATACACGAATGAAACGTGTGAGTATTGATGTTAACTACACCAACATTCATCCTGACTGAGTATCTTATCATTCTGACATCCCAAACAAACGATCGCCTTGTTAGCGTTATGGCTAGTTTGCAGATTGCTGAACGAACCCTCGCGCATTTTCTGGTCCAGCTCGTCAAGAGTCGGCTCTATGAGCTCCCAGCCATCTGGAGGTGGTTTCCTACTCCTCTTCACCTTGGGCATTATGCTGTTTGAACAATACTAGATCGTCTCGGTTGTTTAGCAACAGCGAGCCGCTTTCTGTCGCCGAGCGGAGGACGTCACTCCAAAGGTCCTTTTAGTGTGCGTCGCTATGTTAACGAGCTGGCTTTGTTCTCACACATAAAACACGAACTATACTCATTTCCAGCCTTGGTTTCCATTGCTAAAACGTTCTGCATTAAACCCTGCTATTTCACATGGCAACAATGGTTTTATTGTGGTGAAGCGGTGGTGTTATTCTCTCTTCCAGCATATTGCATCAGGCTAGGTGTCTGATCGAGTGCCTGCGAGTGTAAATATAGGAACATGGAGCAGCTGGCTGTATGCTAATGCATGACTGTAACTACAAGCGGGGGGTTTTGTATTTGCTTTATTTACTGTATCGCCCCAGAGCCAATAAAACCACGTAACTATAATTAATTGCTGCCGTTCAGTAAGTTATCTACAGAGTTGGGTACGCGAGAGTGTGGTGGCAACCTGATATCAAAACCGTACCACGCTTTTGTTGTGAGTGGGAGTGTGCTTTAGTCGACTGTTTTTGTTTTTATATCAAGCCCAGTTTAATCTCCGTCATGCCTAAAGGAGGTAAGGGATCATTTAGTTGTGCATGTTGTGGCAGCACACACTGCTGTCATAGCCTGTTCTTATGATTGGCATTATATACAGTCTGTATGTTGTACGTTTAAGCTAGCCTACGTCTTCTGTGTTATCATCAGGATATTTTCACTGAGAGCAATGTTGTGAGAGAAATTTGTATTTGTGTTTATGTGTCTATTTTAGGGAAAAAAGGTGGCCATAAAGGTCGCATGAGAACTTACACAAGTCCTGAAGAAATAGATGCTCAAATGAAAGCAGAAAAAGAACGAAAAAAGGTAAGTTGTATTACAAATTCACACAGAAATGTGACAAATATTAAGAAACATGGGTAAGAATGTGGTTGACACTGAAAGCAAGCATTAACATTTTTTTAAAATATGTTATTAATCCCACTGACAACAATCAACAATTCATGTATATGTTTCATTGCTTTAAAAAAGTGTAATAACGTTTTTAATCAAAATAATCATGACACGTGATTATTCATAACATTCCAGTGAAACAACACTTCTCTCTGTAAGGCGGACGTCTGCAATCATTTAGTCCACTTAATTAAACCCCGTCCCTTTCTTACAATCAGCTGCACAGGTCTCCATCCAGTCAACAACTGACGAATACAACCAAGTCCTGGCACAAATTTTTATTTTATTTTTTTTCAATAATCTGTTTTACTCAAATCACATCACAGTACGGAAGAAAAGCTCTACTACACCGCAACTTTATGTAACAGTGGTCAAAAGCACAGCAGAAGGTGACTGATTCTCAAGAGCTACACTCACTACAACCACTTTCTGATTCGGTGCCATTCCGCAAGTCAAATTGACTAAAATTAATCGTTGCATGTGGTAATGTTTTTTTTTTTACATTGTAGAAGGAAGAAGAAGAAGGTGCAGCAGTGAACGACAACCAGAGCGAGGACAAACTGACAGCGTCAGGTTCAGAGGACAGTGACGATGAGGGGTCCGAGGTAAGTTTTCTTTTAGAATGATGACGAGTCCATGTTCCTGCAGAGCTGTCCACCTACTTATAGATCCTCCTGCAGATTCATTCATCTGAGACGACTGTGGCGGTGCGTAGACATTCAGCCAAGTGTCAGACACGCTCTTACTCGGTCTAATGAGCAGAGCATTGCTTTTTGATTAGTCACTCAATCACTGTGCTTGGAATGTTTATATATGTGGAATTATATATGTGGAATGTCACAGTCACTGTCATCTGATGGATGAATATACTGGAGGCTGGCGATACGTCAGCAGATGTATCAAATAATTTGGTCCAGTTGCAGCATGAGCTTTTGTATGAATGCACAAAATGCCTATATGAAAACAAACTGATCTCTTGTCTCCATCAGTTTAATTTCAATATTATTATTTACTTATATAGCATTTATTAATGTCTATTTAGCTTTTTTACTTAGTTCTTAGTACTTGTAGTATTTCAGCTTAAACTTTTTTTATTTCAGCTAGTTGCAAGAGCATTTCTTATTTTTGTTTAGGTTTTTATACAAGTTTTTAATTTAATATTATCTGTTTATTTTTTGCGATATTGTTAAATTGGTCATGAACTGAGAAACCAAAATTCTCTTGATCTTTTGACATATAAGAGGTTATTTAACTATTAAAACATCCTGTAAGTTTCAGAACTCAAAACTTTCTCGTTAGTCTAAAAGCAGCTAATATTGAAGGCAGTCTGCAAAAAACCACAAGCTTCTGGAATGTTCTAACATTATATAATCTGTATGGATAAACCCCGCCTCTGCAGAAGAAGATCAACGCCTGCTTCTATATCGCTGCCTGTTTAGCCCCGCCCACCTATTCGTGCATGTAGTGTTTACGAGAGAGGCAAACGCGCAAGTCACGCAAAGACCAAACAATAAAGATGGCTCTGAAGGCAACAAGACGCTGTGCAGTGCCAAGCTGTCTTTGCATTGCCTTCCTTCTGATCCCAACATTAGGAAAGAGTGGATGAACTTTATTTTTAATGAAGATCCAGACCGCGTCAGTAAGAAATTCACTTCATTTTACCGCAGATTCGTTTACAAACAAGGCACAATTCAACACGGTATTTTCAGAAAGATTGAAACTAAAAGACGATGCTGTGCTGACTAATTTGGATCCGACAGTAACGTCGCAACACACAAGTGTGAGTAACTGTTTTTATTACGTGATTACTATTGCTTTGTCTGTTACTACAGATCGTTTGAAATGTACTATTAGTATTGTATTATTGTAGTATTTATGCGTTTTTAACCTAAATGACAGCAGCGTCCATCTATGAAGGATGTAGGCTGTCAAATATACACAACTGTTAGCCAATCATAAAGATCTTTACTTCTGAGTCTACAATTTGCCACACCTGTTAAAACAGAGCATTCTGATGAGGGGGGTTAAAACAGGACAGAAAATAGTTACTTCTGAATGATTGTTTTTTGATGTGAAAATCTTGATAACATTATAAGTGGTCCTCAGAGAACAGTACAAAATAATATTAAAAAGGCAGTTCATGACCCCTTTAAGTTTTAGTTTCAGTTAACAATAACAACACTGATCTCTGTTTTGTCACAGAAAAGGAAGGGTGTTGAAGGCTTGATAGAGATTGAAAATCCCAATCGAGTCGCCCAAAAAGCAAAGAAAGTCACAGACATAGAACTCGAGGGTCCCAAACAGCTTTCCAGAAGAGAAAGGTAAGAGACACTGGGGTGAGTGAAGCTAACAACATTTTCCTTGAGCTACTTAATACCCTCTCATTATTTACCAACATGTTGTCACATTTTTTTTGTTATTGCTAGACATCTAGACACGTGAATCTGTTCCTTTTCATCTCTTTCAATAAGTTTATTTTCATATTTCAGAGAAGAGATCGAAAAGCAAAAGGCCAAGGAGAGGTATATGAAAATGCATTTAGCAGGAAAGACAGATCAAGCTAAAGCTGACCTCGCTCGACTCGCCATTATTAGAAAGCAACGCGAGGAGGCTGCACGGAAAAAAGAAGAAGAACGTAAAGGTAAATTGGCAGCATTTGTTAATGTTGTAGAGCAACTTGTGAAAATGTCTTGCTGGAAATCAGAGATTCATTATTGTTTTCTTCTTTGTCATTGTAGCAAAAGAAGCAGCGCAGGCGGTGGCGACAGCAACTAAAGAACTGCATACGTTGTCTCTCAAATAATCCAAATAGTGGATTCTTAGAGGTTTCAATGCATTTGTGGACAGTAAACGATGATATTGACAATGTTATTTTTGAAGACAAAGCAAAAGATCATGTGGAATCCTGTAACACAGCGTTCCAGTGAAAAGGAATATTTCAGAGTATATTAACTCAGAAAGCAGGCATTTAATTATCCAAATAAAATGCCTTTGTGAGAGCCCTGATGCTTTCACTAAAGTGGCTAAATCTAAATGTTTGCTTTCACTCAGTGATATTAGGAATATAGACATATTTATTAATATATTAACATTGCCACATGTAGCTGAGTCAACTTTGCAGGCCTCAGTTTAAAGGTTTATTGTAAGGATAAAAACTGTAATAATCTGTCCTCAGTTGTAAAGGACCTGGTGTCATTTAGAATGTAAAGAATAACATACACCAATAAAATGTCAGAACGTTTTTTTGAAAATGTATTTGTATTATATTGTGAATTGTTTTGTATATCTCACTATATTCTGGTAACCTGAGTTGAAGTGAGTTTGTACTTGAACATATTTTTTTATTCAAAATGTTGTAGTTGTTAAATGTATTGACAGTCGGCATTTATTTTTAGAATGCATAAGAAACATTGTCACGTTTTTAAAAATACTATTTTTGTATTATTTATATGTTAACAATATATTAGGTCCTTATCGTGTGGACATGCCATAAGCCTCCATACCTTTCTTTCCATCCCAGACAAAGCCATGTGACTGTACGTTATTATATGAATATTAACAAAAAGGGTTAAGTACAACAAAAACATGCCGACAACAACGCACACAAGGTGCCAATGGAGAAATGTCCTTGTCCCGTGTATCCTCCCTTCTCGTTCTGGGCGACAGGAGCTTCCGTGATACCCGGTCCCCGCACGCGCTGATGGTCGCCCAAATTTTCGCGGACTTTGCCACGAGAAACCTGAAAGAAAGTGTTCACATAAAGCACACTTGGGCGAACCGGAGAAGAAGGTGGTTTCATCTTAGTATCATCCCTATCTCTACTAGCTTATAGTTAATTCTATATACAGTTGACTATAGATTAAACCCTGTTAACGCGTAGGGAACTTACAGCAGAGTTTTGATTTAGGTGATCAATCAAACGCTTGGACATCGTTCCGGCATTTCGCCGCCTCTTCCTCTCTCATGCGCTGCCAATGCTCTGATGACATTTTAATCCACCCTGAATGGCACAGCGCTACATCGTTTTCTGATTAATCTTTATATTAATGTAAGCATTTGTCCCTTAGCACCCATGTCATTTGGAATGTAACTCAGTTGTTGTTGCAGACATTGCTCTCGCGGGAAAATGTCAATCCTGAAAGGCAGGAGTTGCGCGGTTCTATGTGTCATACAGCTGCGGATTCTTTAATTTACTTTTAAATGTTCTTCCCCAACGTTCTCAACAAGTTTGTTTTGGGTAATGTTGTCGAGCATGCGTCTGCGCTGGCTGTCGTTATTTTAGGGTTATTTATATCTATTACAGTTTTTATTAATAGTCTTATTACCTTACTTTGTGTTTTAGTCATTTTTGTTTTTAAATATATTAACCGTCATTTATTTTAGTCTCTTACGTACATTTTAGGACCTTCTATACTGTTATTTTATATTTCAAGCGTGCGTTCAGCTCTGAATTCAAATTGATTACTGGATATCAGTCTAAGCAAATTCATACTCTGCATTTGATCCAAGAATACTCTGTTAAAGAGCTCAAGTACATTAATGCTATTATTACAAATGATGTAACCCCGTGTATACAGTATGTTTTGCATATGGGGGTCTTCTAACATTTAAATATAGCATTTCTTTCCTCTAGAGATCATAAACTATGGCACAGATCAACGGCCATTAATCCACTAAAAAATTGGACTCTCCGACCATAGATCCAAGATGATTGCTGGTAACCGCTGAAGCACAAGGAGCTGAGTATTCATTCCAAGTTTATTTGTACAGCGCTTTTCACCATACAAATCATTGCAAAGCAACTTTAGAGAAAATTAAGTTTCTACAATATTTAGTAGTAGCTTATTAGTGGTGACTGCCAGTTAATGTACATATGGCAGAAATGTACGGAAAAATCAATTAAAGACGTAGTCAAAACAGACGAACACTATTAACAGCAATTATTATAAACACTGTCAAACAGGAAAGTCGGGGATTATATATACAACCAGCCTCAAGACTATTATTGTGAATCCGTGCAGTGAACCATGAATGATATTCTGCTGTGCAAGAGGGGAAAAAACCTCTTTGTTTTGACTAGTTGTGGGGGTTATGATGAAATCTGGTCTCCTAGACTCTGATCTGCCTTGTGACAGGCAGCTTTAGCCTAGCCTTGCTCAGCTGAAGTGTGATTCATATCAAATGAATACCGAAATATTTCTGTATGCACTAGGTATTTAACATAATAAAGAAGGAAAAGAAGCGACAGACGTATGGATTAGAGCTCATTGCCTCTGAGAACTTCACTAGTCGGGCTGTTTTGGAGGCTCTGGGTTCCTGCATGAACAACAAGTACTCTGAAGGTTATCCTGGTCAGAGGTGACTATTGTTCAGTTATATTTTATGTACTGGTACATTACAATTTTATGTTGTTGCATTTGCCAATAAGATTAGTATTGTGTAATTGTTTGCACTTCGACATTGTGCTTATGCGTTAAAAAATGCTTCTTTTAAATTCAGACTTTGTTTAATGCTATCAGGTATTATGGAGGCACGGAGCATGTCGATGAATTGGAGCGTTTGTGTCAGGAAAGAGCTCTCGAGGTGTACGGCCTCGACCCGGAGAAATGGGGAGTGAATGTGCAGCCGTATTCTGGTAGGTTTGTTTCTGTCACTAGACTGTTGCTGTAAGAGATGATGTAACATGTGAAACATTAACTCATAAAGCGCACGTTGTTTGAAATACTATTTGTTTTTTTCCTCAGGGTCACCAGCGAACTTTGCCGTATACACAGCCATAGTGGAACCTCATGGGCGCATCATGGGCCTTGATCTTCCTGATGGCGGCCATCTCACCCACGGCTTCATGACTGACAAAAAGAAAATCTCAGCCACTTCCATTTTCTTTGAGTCTATGCCGTATAAGGTGACCTGGCCATTAGAATCAACATTGTGGTGAACTCTAAACTGAAGTAATGGGAAAATTGACATTTTGTAATTTGGCTAGAAGGTCATAGTGAGGGTTAAACCTTAAAGGAATTTTTCTTCTGTTCTCTACATAATGGCAAATTTTAGGCACATTTATTACCACTGTCTAATTGAATTTTCTATAACCAGACAAGTAACGTGGGCAGAATTTGCAGCAAACCTTTGGTCATTTTGGTGAAAGATTTGGTGAAAAACGCCTTTGTGAAAAAAGGTTCCAGCACTACTTTAATGTTTAACAATACCGACACGTTTCAGCCTAAAGGGTGTATGATGCCTTTACCATGATGATGCCTGTATATCTGACATCTGAATGGTGCATTCTAATTGACGATTCTAGTTTCAAATTGATAAACCTGCCCGACAACATGTTTAGAGTAAATACTAGGGCACAGAAAACCCTAATGCTGAGACAACACTGGTATATTAAACCTGTATTCCTTTGTTTTTGTCCAGGTCAATCCAGAAACTGGATACATCGATTATGACAGACTTGAGGAAAATGCTCGTCTTTTCCACCCAAGACTAATCATTGCAGGTCAGTGCTGTTTATAGAGAAAATCTGAGGATTTTTTTTTAACTGCAATATGTAAAGCTTTTATAATTTAATTAATATCATTAATAATTAAAAAAAAAAATTAATCTTACTTGAAAATCCTTTGTTCAACCCTTTGTTCAACTATGTTGTTTTAATAGTGCTACGGAACAACTACGGAAACTGATTTTCTTAAAGTAATTAATAATTACATTTTATGACCACCAGTTATACCTGAAAATTGACATCTTAGTTTTCATATTTGTTTCCTACCAAATATGTGCTTTAAAAAAAAAGAAACCGTAACTATTTATTCATACTTATTTAATATACGTTTACTTTTATTCAAATTAATGCTAATGCTATCACTTTATTTAATAATTCAGTTTTATGACTTTTTATCTTATTAAAAAAAAATTAAAAAATTTTGTTTTTTGTCCTATTTGCTTTTTTCAGCTTATTTTAAATTTTTTACATTTCTACCGCACTTTGTTCAACTATCTGATGTGCTTTGTAAATCATTGGGGGGGTTGCCAGAGATGTAGCAAAAATAAGGGAGTCAGTGCTGCTCTGATGGGCTGGTTGGAGAAAAAAAAATGTAATTCAACATCAAAAGAAATGACGAACATCACCATTAACGTTTCTGTGTACCATTGTTAAGGCACCAGCTGTTATTCCCGTAACCTGGACTACAGTCGCCTGAGGAAGATTGCAGATGAGAATGGAGCGTATCTTCTGGCAGACATGGCTCACATCAGTGGTTTGGTCGCAGCAGGAGTCGTTCCGTCTCCGTTTGAATACTGTGACATTGTTTCCACCACCACTCATAAGACCCTGAGGGGCTGCAGGGCAGGAGTCATTTTCTTCAGAAAGGGTGAGTTCAGTGTGAATTGAGCTGTCATAATAAATCTAGGCCATTGACAGCGCTGTCGTTATACACTCTTGAATTGCAGGAGTTCGTAGTGTTGCTGCAAAGACAGGCAAGGAGACCCTGTATAACCTGGAGAGTCTGATTAACCAGGCAGTGTTTCCTGGACTGCAGGGCGGCCCTCACAATCATGCCATTGCTGTTAAGAGCTTACTCCTATGCATGCATATATAATAAATATATATTATATATATATATACATATATATATGTATATATAAATATTATAATATCTATCTATATATATTATAGGCATGCATACAGCGGGTAAAATAAGTATTGAACACAACCATTTTTCTCAGTAAATATATTTCTAAAGGTTCTGTTGACATGAAATTTTCACCAGATTTCGGTAACAACCCAAGTAATCCATCCATACAAACAAAACAAAACAAATAAGTTCAGAAATTAAATTATGTGTAATAAAATGGAACGACACAAGGAAAAAGTATTGAACACATGAAGAAAGGGAGGTGCAAAAAGGCACGGAAAGCAGCAAATGGCACTGCACATCACCCCAAAACATTATGGTGTAGCACTGGCAAAATTCATATACATTGAATAGATGAATGAAAAATTACTAACTGGCTTGCTAAATCTGGCTGCGTCTACCAGGATGATTAGATTAACATGGGTGGACAATTATCCCAAACCAGCCAGAAACTCTCAATTGTGTCAGAGAATAAAATAAAAGCTGCTAGAATGGCCCAGCCATCACGTGACTTGAATCCAAAGAAAATAATAACCAAGATCCAAAAAAGAATGAAAACCCCCACACAAAAAACACAAAGAAAAAACAACCAAGCAACAAACACACAAACCGAGTTCTAGAAGAGGCCCCATAACCTTTCAGATTTGAAGAACTCTTGGAAGAATGGGCCAAAATCACACCTGAGCAATGCATGTGACTAGTTTCTCCATACAGGAGGCTTCTTGAAGCTGTCATTACCAACAAAGACTTTTGTATGAAATATTAAATAAATTTCAGTAAGCGTGTTCAATTCTTTTTCCCTGGGTCATTCCATTTTATTACACAGAACTTTATTTCTGAATTTATTTGTTTTGCTTTCTTTGTATGCATGGATTACTTGGACATCTGGTGAAAATTTCATGTCAACAGCACCTTTAGAAATATATTTACTGAGAAAAATGGTGACGTGTTCAATACTTTTTACCCGCTGTATAGTATATACATGTATACTGTATTTACCCTGAGAGTTATTACTTGACTTAAATTCAAAGACAAAAGTAATGTTTTAAATATTTTACAATTTTCAGATTGTTTTAATGGAATATATGCTTTTTCTGTAAACATTCATTTAACAAAAAAATGACATTCAATTTTATGAAAATCGATTTTTAATATTCCTGATTGCAGTTTTTTTCTACCCCAGTATGCCTGTATTCTTAGTTATGTGCTTAATTTTATTTGTTTGATGTGATGTGCAGGGGTTGCTGTTGCTTTAAAGCAGGCTCTGACTTCAGAGTTCAAGACCTATCAATTGCAAGTTCTAGCAAATTGCAAGGCTTTAGCAGCCAGCCTAATGGAAAAGGGCTACAAAGTTGTTACAGGTGAGTTCCTTAAAGATTTAGTAAGGATTTAATAAATTATACGTAAATGAAACCGTTGGCTGAGGGTGACAGAGACTGGATACAGTCGCGGCTGTGTTCACTTTATCTTTTGTGTTTATATGTAGGTGGCTCAGATAATCATCTCATCTTGGTTGATCTGCGTTCAAATGGAACTGATGGAGGCAGAGCAGAGAAAGTACTGGAGGCTTGTGCCATTGCCTGCAACAAGAACACCTGCCCAGGTGCATTGAAAAAAATAGCATCATGTTAGACATCTTTTTATATGTTTTACTACAACAATCTAACCAGTTATTCCACTGATTCTTTTTCCAAAATTTGTTATGAAGGTGATAAAAGTGCCTTGCGCCCTAGCGGTCTTCGTTTAGGGTCTCCTGCTCTTACATCTCGAGGACTATTAGAGGAGGATTTCCGTAAGGTTGGCGAGTTCATTCACCAGGGTGAGCTTTATGCAATAATGTAACATTAAAGAATATTGTTCTTGATATTATAATTGTCAATATGTGTATCTGCCCGCAGGCATTGAGTTGACATTGGAGATCCAAAGAAACATGAATCCTAAAACAACTTTGAAGGAGTTTAAGGATGAACTGGCTCAAAATGAGAAGTACCAACTGAAAATAAATGAAACTCGAAAGGAAGTCGAAGACTTTGCTGGAAAGTTCCCAATGCCTGGGCTGCCAGAGTTATAATTACTGTCTTTCTGACCGTTTGCTAAGATTTCTATCGATTTAATGGGCACAAAGGCTTGAATACCACTCAGCAGTCCACTGCAATCGTCATGCACCTCAATGTGATGACTTCCCTTTCATATAAATCACCAAATGATCTGTTTTTAACCATACATTTAATTAGTTTCTCTAGTGTGTTCTAGTCATGTTTTCTCTCACTTCTGTGGTTATACGCATTGCAGAATTAATCTATAAAACGTTTTACAGATTATACACTTAAAACAGATCAACAGAGAATAACCAACTGGCACAATGATTTTGTACATGCAGTGCAAATAAAGCCTGAAATATTGTAAATATGAACATGTGACTAGACCTTTTTCTTGCTGATTAAGTGTAAAATTTACATCTCCCTGTTACTATTTACTCTAATAAGCTGACATGTGTAAGTCATTACAAATTCCAAATGAGACGAATCATGTGCCTTTTACTATATAATAAAGGAAAGTAGGTTTTTGCTAAAGACACAGACTGTTATAGGGTAAGTATGATGCCATTTAATAATTATGCAAAACAGGTAAATCAGAAATAATTTAATGAAATTGAAGGCAGAGAAATTTCACAGTGGGCAGCAACTCAAAGCACACAGATGACCCTCAAAATTTACTTGACTTAACATCCATAAATATTTTAGCATGAAGAATATACCTCACCTTACCCCGGACAAGCTCACAATACTCTTCAAATAGATGTGTAAAGTAGCAACACAAATGCATGATTTAGACAGTTACAGCAAACAAGATGTGTTCAGAAACAGCAAAAAGAAATAACCTTAGAAGTTAATGTGCGTATAATGGTATGGCTTATTCTCAATTTACATTCAACAGACTGCAATTAAATGCTAAAAAAAAAATCTGTCTGACAAATCGTTGCAAAGGCCAATAATTACTGGGTAGCCAAAACAACTTGATATTAAGACACACTTGCGATGAAACAGCGGTGGCAGTCAAGATCTGTAATTTTGGACTACAACTGCTATCATGCAGTAGTGGGAATAACAATTACAGACAATGTATTTCGGCAACAACCACCATTATCATTCATTTCACATCAATGCAACAGCCATTAGAATGAAGTGCCACTTCATCCACACAGTTACTCATGCTGACGTTGCTTGCACACAACTTAAGACAACAATTTCTATCCATTTTAAATATATCTAGAAAGGCTGAACAGCACAACACATGAGATACAATGGAAGGGTCTATAAATTGCCACCATATTTTGCAGTCATTACATTTTTGTGTTCTTCAAACATGCAGAAAAGTTGTGTAACAGTTCTCCACAATGTGACAACTTACATGCAGTACATTCGTTCACCTTATCACACAATTACGTTAAAACCCAAAGGGCAGTTGGCTCCATTTTTGTTTAACCATGCCTTTAACCTTTGTTCATTTTTGTATTATTAAAAATATTCAGTTTTCCCCTCAGATTTTATGTCCACTGGAGAGGGCAGAAAAAAGGATAAATCTGCAAATTTGCATGTTTTCCCTATGCTATTAATCAGTTTAGTGTATTAATTATTTCTTAAGCTCAGAAAGCAAGTATCAAAAAGCTTATTACTGACCAATCCATGAATTAACATCAAATGATCTGCTAATTGAAATTAGCTAATGCATTTTATAAAGGCTGCGTATTGAGCAGAATGTGTATTATAAAATACTGTTCTGTTGCCACGCAAGTTAGTTCCATTAAATTATGCTTGTGATTTTCATGCAGCAACAGTTTTGTCTTGTGAAGACAAAAAAGCATTCATTATTAAATGGGATACCAGGACCAGATTAATTAAATGGTGATTAGAGACTCTCCTGCTGCTGTTCCCATGTAGCTGTAGCTGTCAATGAAAACTGATCAATGTCAATGACTACACAGATTTAAATTAGCCGTTTCATATGGCTTCTTTCAAAACAACTACTTGTGCTTGAACGACAGTAAAATTTAGCTGAGTCTTTATTTTATTTCATAGATTTTTGTAAGGTCTTCTGACCGCAAGAGGAATCATTTTCTCCATTTTACTGAAGACGGTTTGGCAATAGATTTAAGTATGCAACCTCTACACTAAACAAATAGTCAAGACCACATTTTCTAACACCAGACGTTTAACCTGCTGCTTCCTGGAATGCCATGAACAAAAACAAAGGGGATTACATTCAATACATTTGGTCTCCTGATTTTATCGGGGTTAATGTGGAACAGATAGTGGACACATTCAGATTTTGTACAAATAGCTGGTGGTGTAATTAAAACAAAAAGACTGGTTGCCCCCCTTCGAGGACCCCTGAATGTAATGCAGCTTGATGAGCTCACTCAGGTAGTGGACGATTTTACTCTCTTCCACAGTGTAGCCGAGCTGCAACAAGAAATTAGTCCTGCGTGACGTTACCGAGCCCTGGTCGTTGATGTCCATGGGAAGGTGAATGTGATGGCAGAATGTATATAGGAAGGCCTTGGCTGTAAGCTGAGTCAACATGCCCTGAACATGGAGGAAGTAGGTACTGCCACGTTTGATCTGAGTCCTGTGGTCTGCCAAATGGCTTACTAGTGTTCCTTTGTATGGGGGACACCGGAGGGTCTTGTTGTCACAGTCCAAAATGCTTATGTAACGGCTGTATCGATTCAAAGAGTGGAGAATGCTGGTTCCAGCTGGGGAGGCAGCTCTGGGGAAAAAAAAAAAAAGATTAAATACCAAAAATAATGAACACTGCACTTTTGGTCACTGATTTAAAGTATTGCAAGCAAAAAAAACTGGCTTCTTTTGAAACTATGATACGGAGTTATTGATTGACTACAGGTCGGTCACATACCTCTGCAATCCAATAAGTTTCCATCTCTGCAGGTCGGTAAGCTGAAATGGCGATGAAAGCCACGGTTGGACGGTTTCGCCGTACTTGCCGAGATTGGGAACGAAAATGAACAAAGCATTGACTAGCTTCCTCACCGTGCCCTCGTCCACCCCTAAAATAACGAGCGTTCGGCCACTCAGAAGGCAGAAAATGGCTTGCTGAGCAAACGGATATTGCCTGATGAATCGAAGAGCGCTGTGACCAGCTTTCTTCTTCTGCTTTAGCGTCAACGCACTGCTGTAGGTGAACGGAGACACCGTTCGGTCAGAACTGGTGGAGGCGCTCATGAAGCTCGTACTATCGGAGACATCTTCGATATTAATTTTTGCCACCTCCTCAGTGTTTAGCTCAGAAAAAGTCAGTCCCATGTTTGGGCTTTCTGCGAGGGCTGACTCTTCCAAAGTGTAGTCCACCTGTAAGGCAGGGTCTCCCTGAAGAAGAGACAGAGGTTCTTTGTTCACCACTGTGTCACCACAGCACTCCTGAGCGAGCTCAGGTAAAGGTTCCTCAAAATGAAACCGTCCTTGGTCCAATACAGTGCAGGCTGAAAAAAAAAAAAAAAAATTTTTTTTTAATCCCCCCCCCAATCCTGGACTATTATGTTCCGGCAGACCATCCTTGTTGGGAACAGCAACAGAGCGGATGCGTTTCGATGGTGATGCAATGTTACCTTGCTCTTCGTCGTTCTAGACCATCAAAGTAATTTGCCTGTAGACTGGAAGGACTAACACCTCCAAAAGCCTCAATGCTCTTGTCACTACTAAAACTCCCTTTAGTCTCCGTGTCGGCGGCCTCTGAGGTTTCCTGCGTAATGTCAGATGTACTGGACTCAGGAGGCCCGTCCATAGACTCCACACCTGGCTTAATGTGATCTACATCTATGCAGGTGGTGTACGAGTCGAGACTCAGCGGCTCGCCAGATAAGTTCAGAATGGGGACAGTTGGATTGTTGGAAGAAATACTGAAGTTCTTTGAGGTTCCTCCGTACTCCCAGCTGCGTTCAGCTTCGAAAAGGAAACTAGTAACGCTCTGTTTGCTCAGAAGAGCCCTGTCGATCTGGCTAGTGTAAATAAGGCATAGATCTCCTCGGAATGACTTCTCAATTATGTTTAGTTGCTCTCGAGTTTGGTGGAAAAAGCTGGCATCGCAGAGCTCTTCCATCGTTTTCAAGCGTTTGTCAAAGCATTTTGCAGATTTGGCCTTTATGAGCTGAGGCGTGTAAGAGGACTTTATACTCTCGCTTTCAGTTTCCACGGTCTTATCTGCAACGTCCGAATGATTACTATTTAGTGTATCATCGATTACACTCGTGTCAGCCGGTTTCTCCGTCTCGTGTTGGACAAAATCTACATCTTTCTTTTTCCTGGAAGGATAAGACGTTATTTGCCTCAGCAGATCTTTGTGTTCATAGATGGACTTCTCCACATTTGCCAATTCATTCGCCTTCTCAATAGCTTGTGTGGAATAACAGCCATTGTTCATTTTCTGAAGCTCAGTTTCTTTGTGCAGCACCGATCTGGTGTACTCCAGGTCTTTCAGTTTCTTTTCCAGTTCATTTGCAAAAGCTTTCCTGTTGCCTGATTTTAGAAATTCGGAAGCCTTGGAAAACTCGGATGACAGTTCTTGAAACTGATGCATGATCTTCCTTTCGTCTGCGGAAATGTAGGCCAAGCAAAAGGGGCGCACAAATCCACGAGCCTCCAAGTCGTACAGCGTCAGATGATGGACGTAAGCGAACGCCCCTTCCTTGGAATCACCCAGGACAACTTTTGAGTCCTCCACAAAATTGAGCTTTGGGTAGTTACTGCCAGGAGGATGCCCAACAAAGGATGCCTGGTAGTCCACAGACATGATGCGAAGTGAGAAGTAGTTAAGGTCAAATGTCCCACACACTTTGGGATCATTGGGAATGGTGAGTAAAGGCTGTGGACCGACCTGTTCTGAAAATTCAGAGACGAGTATGAAATCTTTTGAGAATTTCGCATAGGATGTCTTCGTCCAGGGATTTGCATTGGCAGCATGAGCAAACAAAGGCACAGAAAACTCCTCTGGAAGTGAGCATGGATCTGTGAAAGAGTCCCCAAAGTCATCTTCTTTGGTCAAAGCCACCACATCTGGTGAGCCAATCATGTTCTCGGAGGATATAGAGAGACATCAGCAGAGATACCCTTCCATGCTCAGTATCTAAATCGATGAAAACATAATATTTTACAAAGACATCATTTTGAAAACACAAATCATAAATACGCTGTGCACTGAGGAGGACTCTCTGTCTTTGCAGCACGGCTGGTTAGTCCATTGAGCCAGATCACGATCTGATG
The DNA here is from genome assembly GCA_018155175.1 of Sinocyclocheilus anophthalmus. Lineage (NCBI taxonomy): Eukaryota > Metazoa > Chordata > Actinopteri > Cypriniformes > Cyprinidae > Sinocyclocheilus > Sinocyclocheilus anophthalmus. The sequence continues at coordinate 230,913 of JADLZN010000981.1, read as the reverse complement.
TAGATGAGCTTGAAGACGATGCTCTGGCAGACCTTCGATGTCGCCTGCCATAAATCTCATACATCTATCAATCGTCGCCGCTTACATAAACCTATTTATAATCCGGCAGTGGCTGTATATAGGACAAATTAACGAAGACAACCGCTGGTACATCATGTACTGGGGCGCGAGTGGGCTGCTCCTAACGGACATCCGTCTGTTAACAGCACCTATATTTAAACGTATCCGAGTCCTCCCATGTGACCTATCCCGATGAGCAGCACGGCGTTTAAAACCTGAGACTGACTAGCTAGCCGCATTTGGCACACTTGTAAAGCTCTTATGTGCTGCCCAAATATGCTACCCCACGTAGCGCATCTAACTAGTGTTGAGACACAGTCTTCTTGCGTTTTGTGTATTCGGATTCGCGCGTCTGGTTGGTCAAGGACGAAATTTCATATTATGCGTAATGTATGACAAGACTCGTTAATATACATAGTATCTAATTTCACTGTTTTAACTAATTATTATTTATTTCGTTGGGAAAATACACAACACAGCATTCTAACCCGATTGCTTTACGGTATTTTTACGACAATTCTCGCCAGGCGCCGGAGTTATTTGTGTATACGTGTGTAATAGGAAATAGTGAATGAAGAACCAAAGCCAAATCAAGGTAAGAAATTGATTTAAATAACTACCACTGGACCGCATAACAGCAAAAGTAGGTGGCGATATGCACACAGGATGTAACACGCCAAAAAACGGAAGGAGAAGAACAAGAAGGCGCCGGAGTTCGAAGTTGTTACAGAGAGTTGATTCATCTGCTGTGTTTACACGTTATTAAAAACTTTTACCGAGATTTACATTCTTCCGGGTTCAATAGAGTTGTTATCTCAGTTACCTTATAGGCTTCGGTCAGGGTTTTTATAGTTCGTTTCTACTTCACAAGCTGTTATTTTGATGTAATGTTCGGAGTGTACAGTGACCATGCGCAGTTATGAACGTTTTGTTTAGATCACTACGAGTGACAATTGGCAGTCGATTTTATAGACAACAATCTGTAACTATGATAAGGCGCACACAGATTAAGAAAGTGCTCTGTGTTGCTGAGAAAAACGATGCAGCTAAGGGCATAGCAGAGATCATGTCAAACGGGAGATCGAGAAGAGTGAGTGCTGACTGTTGCACAGTTACTTTGATCCATAATGTCAGACCTTATAGTTGTTAAACGAGTTGTTGTTTTTATTTGTATGTAATAATGATCATCACTGGTAATGAATATTTTTTTTTCTTGACAGAGAGAAGGCTACTCTGTTTACAACAAAATATATGAGTACGAATACCACCTCTTTGGTCAAGTAAGTAATTTTTTAGTTAATTACTACATATAAGTAGTATATAGAGTCTGTATTTGATCATAGTGTTTATTTGTTCACAGAATGTAACTGTAAGCATGACATCTGTGTCAGGACATCTCTTGAGTCTCGAATTCAAAGCTCCCTTTCAGAAATGGTAAAAAGTTATATTTCTTCATATCTCTTTGATAATACAGTTTAAATATTCAGTTAAACTTTGTCATGTGGTCTGTTTCACAGGCATAGTTGTAATCCAGTCCTGTTGTTTGACGCTGAAGTGGAAAAGTACTGCCCTGAGAAATTTATACCCATCAAAGTATTCATTTTCATGAGTTCACTTAGATTTGTGTTTAGAATATGAGCTTGTATTTTATATTTTAATGTATGTATTTACATTATCCAGAGGACTTTGGAGAGAGAGGTGAGACAATGTCAAGCTCTGGTCATTTGGACTGATTGTGACAGAGAAGGAGAAAATATCGGCTTTGAGATCATCGATGTTTGCAAAGCAGGTAAGTTTAGTACATCGTGGTTCTAGTTATTCTATATATCTCTAACACCCATGGGATATCTTTTAATTAAGTGAAGCCAAGCGTTCAGGTCTTCCGTGCACGGTTCTCTGAGATCACCCCGAACTCCATAAGGAGAGCCTGTGAGACCCTTACTGAGCCGGATATCAATGTCAGTGATGCAGTGGATGTGAGACAGGAGCTGGATCTCCGCATCGGTAGGCAGTTCCAAATAGAAGATAACATATACACAAACTACTGCATTTTAGACCATGTTTAGCGTATGTACACTGTGTTCCTTCAGGGGCATCATTTACCAGGTTCCAGACATTGCGCTTGCAGAAGATATTCCCAGAATCTCTCTCTGATCAGCTCATCAGTTATGGCAGTTGTCAGTTCCCGACCCTTGGCTTTGTGGTAGAGCGGTTTAAAGCCATTCAAGCCTTCGTACCTGAAACTTTCTTTAAAATCAAAGGTACTCTGTTTTTTTGAATTGACACGCTTCGCGTTTAATAATTTTGAACCAAATACAAGAAGTGCTTTGCAGTGTCGTCACATGTGCTTTATTGTCTGTGTGTGAAATTTCTGTTTGATAGTTGTCCATGAGCCTAATGAAGAGGAATCGGTTGAATTCAGCTGGAAAAGACATCGTCTTTTCAGTCACACAGCATGCCTCGTGCTGTATCAGATGTGCATGGAGGTGTGTGCTTCTATATGACTTGTTAAAAACATATGTAAGCTTTGTAGTTCATTATTAAGTCATTAAGTCAAGTTTTCTGTGTTTGGTTTTAATATTTTCTTAGGATCCGATGGCGACAGTGATATCTGTAACAAGTAAACCAAAAAGCAAATGGCGACCTTTACCTCTCGACACTGTGGTAAGTAATTTAGAGCTTGACAGATTTTATACATTAAAACATTTGGAAATATGGACAGAAGTATGTATGTGGACACTCAGACATCACACCCATACACTACCATTCAAAAATGTGAGTTCAGTAAGATCTTTTAAAAGTTTTTGAAAGAAATCTCTTATGCTTGCCCAGGCTGCATTTATTTGGCCAAAAATACAGTAAAAACAGAATTATTGTGGAATGTTAGTATTTAAAATAACTGTTTTCTAGTTTCAAATCAAGTTTTACCTCCTTGAATTTATATACCTAATTTATTCTACTGACACCAACGTTTGAAGTATGTAACTTTTTTGTCATATAGTGTATGATTATACACTCATGCAAGATGGTAAATATAGACAAATTTGACAGTTTTGTGTACACAATGTCATTAGCTACTAAAGTTAGTATAGCTCATTTACATTTACATTTAATCATTTAGCTGATGCGTTTATCCAAAGCGACTTACAATTGGGGGGATACATAAAGCGATTCTTCTTAAAGAGGAAAACAGATACAGGAAGTGCTTGTAATATCAAGTTTCTAGATATTGTTCAAATAAGTACAAGCTAGAAAAAGAAGGAATAAATAAAGAGAGATACTTTTTATTTATTTTTGTATGACGTCAATAAGCTTCGAAAGAGATGAGTTTTTCAGCTGTCGCTTGAAATTGTCAGGGATTCAGCATTCCGGTTAGGGGTGGGAAGATCGTTCCACCAGTCAGGAACGGTGAATGAGAATGTTCTGGACAGTGATTTTGAGCCTCTCTGTGATGGTCCCACGAGGCGTCGGGGGCTCAACGTCGACGTCTCAACTTCTGGAGGGGATTAGATTCGTTATAGTGAGTGGAAGTAGGCGGGTGCTGAACCTGTGGCTGTTCTATATGCAAGCATAAATGTCTTGAACTTGATTCAAGCCGCAAATGGTAGCCAGTGCAAGGAGATAAAGAGAAGTGTAACATGGGCTCTTTCGGGCTCGTTGAAGACCAGTCGTGCCACTGCATTCTGAATCATTTGTAGAGGTTTGATTGTGCTTGATTGAAGTCCAGCCAGTAGAGCATTGCAGTAGTCCATCCTAGAGATGACAAGGGCCTGGACAATAAGTTGTGCAGCATGCTCCGTTAGAATGGGCCTGATCTTTCTGATGTTGTGCACTGCAAACCTTCAAGATCGAGCAGTCTTTGCAATGTGGTCTTTGAAGGTCCGCTGGTCATCAAAGGTTACACCAAGATTTCTGACCGAAGTTAATGTAAGAACCTAGCTGGATGGAAAAATCATACTGTATAGTTGGAGTGGCAGGGAAGACAAGAATATGGGGGTAGAATTGTTGCTTTATTCCAAATAAATAGATTATGATCCACAAATAAATGTAAAGAGATTAACAAAAAATAAACATATTGACAAATAAATAGAATGAGATCCACAAGTAAATCTTAGCGTTTCACAAACATGAATTAAATTCACAAATAATTAAATGAGATTTGCAAATAAAAAACATTTTCACAAATATCTTTTTATGTCACAAATACAACTTTGCCTGGCATTCATTTGTGGATCGCTCGCTGTGCATTTGTGGATGTTTAAACATTTCTTAGAGCATCGGACACACACCCAATCCACAAATGCGGGACTCCACCCACCGTCTACTCAGCCAATCAATAACACCACTCTTCACGACCATCGTAGCACTTCTCGCTAATAGCCATCACGATTTGCTTTTACAATCAGGCAGACCAGATCTACTTTTGCACCCCCTGTAAGACTGCATTCTATGACCCTTCGTTCAAATTGAGCTTAAGTGCTAGTTTTGTAATGTGTTAAATGTTTTTGTAAAAAAAAACTCGTTTCCAAAAGACTGTTTGGCGTGTAAGTCTTTCTTTTCACTTCAGGATCCGGGCATGAGATAAACCTCAGGATTAGACACACTTGATCTGCACAATCACATCATGATCGCAACCGTCCAACGCAAATAAAATGATCATAATCACCTACACTGAACGAGGTGACATGGAACATCACATTGTAATGGTATAACGAAATCCAGTTTTAAACATATTTTATTGTACCCATTGTATGGCCCTTATATGACCTGTTTGAGCCAATGCAGATGAATGAAGTTATGAGACCGCCCTGATTGTAAAGCAAAACTTGATTGGCTATAGCGAGAACGTGCTACGATTGGTCAGTGAAGTGAGGCTGTTATCTGATTGGCTTGAGTAGACGGTGGGTGGAGTCTATGCATTTGTGGATTGGTGTCTCGATGCTAGAAATGTTTCAAAATCCACACCACTGTTGCACAGCGTAGCGATTGTGGCCCACAATTGCGGTGCTCCTCAGTCATCTAGCAAATGCACGGGTCGCTATTTCACGATTAATGGCCAGGCAAAGTTGTTGTTTGTGACTTAATAAAATAATTTTGTGAACGATGTTTATGTTATTTGCAATCTCATTTTATTTATTTGTTGATCTCATTCTATTTATTCGTCAATATTTTTAATTTTTGTTAATCTCTTTACATTTATATGTGGATCATAATCTATTTATTTGGAAAGCAACAATTCTACCCCCATACAAACTCAGTCTTGCCAGGTTGGCTGTGTTATATCTTTCTCATGCCGAATGGCCCCAGCAGCCTGATCGTGCAGCTACCGTTGGATCTCTGTTGGAAAATCCAATAGAGCTGTGTGTGCCATAAGATAGCAAATGATGCAGAAGCCAGTGCCTGTAATGACTGGGATCCCAGTGTTGTAGTGTTTATGGAGAAGAGGAGGGTTCCAAGAACTGATCCCTGAGGAACCCCTGTGACCAATTGATTTGCTTTGGATACCTCCCCTCCCCAGGACACCTTGAAAGACCTACCAGTGAGATAGGATTCAAACCAGCGAAGAGGAATCCCTGTGATGCCCAGTGATGCGAGGGCTGACAGGAGGATCTGATGATTGACAGTGTCAAAAGCAGTAGATAGATCCAGCAGAATAAGAACTGATGATTTGGGATCAGCTTTTGCAATCCGCAAGGCTACCTTGACTGACAGTAGCGCAGTCTCAGTTTAATGGCCACTCCTGAAACCTGACTGGGTAGCATCCAGTTTTTTGTTCTGTGAAAGAAACAATGATATCTGGTTGAAAACAACTCTTTCGAGGGTTTTCGCTATGAATGGAAGGAGAGAGTCTGGAGCTATCTGTAAATAAAGTGTTTAATGTAGGTTTTTTGGGCAGTGGGGTTATCCGAGCCTGCTTGAATGCAGTGGGGAAGGTGCCTGTGAGGAGAGATGTGTTGATGATGTGGGTGAGTGCTGGTAAAAATGTAGGAGAGATTGCTTGGAGGAGGTGTGAGGGGATTGGGTCTAGAGGGCATGTTGTAGGATGGCTGGAGAGGAGAAGTTTTGATACTTCTGCCTCAGTGAGGGGACAGAAGGAGAAGATGGGAGTTTTTGCAGTGGGTGTGGTTGGTTTGAAATCCGGTGTGTGTGGGGCTGAGAATTGACTACTGATTGTTCTGGTTTTGTCTGATGCTTGTAAATTTATGAGTGGCTTACACCCATTAAGACCCAAAAATGAGTACTAGTGCTGCTGAATGAGTGAAGTGTGATCAGGATAAGTGCCAACTGAATCAATGAGAAATAATGTAATATATTTGTTAATACGTTTCAATTTCTTTCTTCAGGAACTTGAAAAACTGGCTTCAAGAAAACTGAGGATAAGTGCCAAAGAAACCATGAAAATCGCAGAAAAGCTGTACACTCAAGGGTATGTTAAAGGTTATTTCATCCACATGTCTGTGGCCTACAGAATGTCTGTTGTGTTCTTTCACAAATCAGCCTGTCTGTTTCCTTCTAGGTTCATCAGTTATCCTCGTACTGAGACCAACATGTTTCCACAGAACCTGAACCTAACCATGCTGGTTGAGCAACAGACACAAGACAATGAATGGGGAAATTTTGCACAGCGCATTTTGGAAAGCGGTGGGCCCACACCTCGAAATGGAAACAAATCTGATCAGGCCCATCCCCCCATTCACCCCACCAAATACACCAACAGTTTACAGGTGAGCAACCTTCCCTCAATAGCGCGATATAGCCTATATATATATACACACACACAAACCCAATTCCAAAAAAGTTGGGACACTGTACAAATTGTGAATAAAAACAGAATGCAATGATGTGGAAGTTTCAAAATTGAAATATTTTATTCAGAATACAACATAGTTGACATATCAAATGTTTAAACTGAGATAATGTATCATTTTAAGGGAAAAATAATTTGTTTTTAAATTTCATGGCATCAACACATCTAAAAAAATTTGGGACAAGGCCATGTTTACCACTGTGTGGCATCCCCTCTTCTTTTTATAACAGTCTGCAAACGTCTGGGGACTGAGGAGACAAGTTGCTCAAGTTTAGGTATAGGAATGTTGTCCCATTCTTGTCTTATACAGGCTTCTAGTTGCTCAACTGTTTTAGGTTTTCTTTGTCGCATCTTCCTCTTTATGTCAAATGTTTTCTATGGGTGAAAGATCGGGACTGCAGGCTGGCCATTTCAGTACCCGGATCTTTCTTCTACGCAGCCATGATGTTGTAATTGATGCAGTATGTGGTCTGGCATTGGCATGTTGGAAAATGCAAGGTCTTCCCAGAAAGAGACAATGTCTGGATGGGAGCACATGTTGTTCTAGAACTTGGACATACCTTTCAGCATTGATGGTGCCTTACCAGATGTGTAAGCTGCCCATGCCACAAACACTCATGCAACCCCATACCATCAGAAATGCAAGCTTCTGAACTGAGCGCTGATAACAAATTGGGTTGTCCTTGTCCTCTTTAGTCAGGATGACATGGCGTCCCAGTTTTCCAAAAAAACTTCAAATTTTGATTCGTCTGACCACAGAACTGTTTTCCACTTTGCCACAGTCCATTTTAGATGAGCCTTGGCCCAGAGAAAACACCTGAGTTTCTGGATCATGTTTAGATATGGCTTTTTTTTTGACCTATAGAGTTTTTGCCGGCAACGGCGAATGGCACGGTGGTTTGTGTTCACCGACAATGTTTTCTGGTAGTATTCCTGAGCCCATGTTGTGATTGCCATTACAGTAGCATTCCTGTATGTGAAGCAGTGCCGTCTAAGGGCCCGAAGATAACGGGCATCCAGTATGGTTTTCCGGCATTGACCATTACGCACAGAGATTGTTCCAGATTCACTGAATCTTTGGATGATATTATGCACTGTAGATGATATCTTCAAACTCTTTGCAATTTTTCTCTAAGAAACTCCTTTCTGATATCGCTCCACTATTTTTCGCCGCAGCATTAGGGGAATTGGTGATCCTCTGCCCATGCTTAACTTCTGAGCGACAACACTGCCACTCGTGAGGGCTCTTTTTTATGACCCTAATCTGTGGCCAGTGCTCTAATAGATTTTGCAATTTGGGTCCTCCCCTGTTCCTTATATTGGCATTTTAACTTGTCCGGGCCCTCTTATTGCTACCTCTACCCCAACCTTTTTGTGGAAGGTGTAGCTCTCTTAAAATCAAATGCACCAATATATTTGGCGGGACAGTGCAAATGTCTCACGTCCACATGTGAGAAGGTATCTATATTGCTTGGGCTGAATGAAAGATAATATGATGAGATTGGTACATGATTTCCAGTTCCTTTGTACATCACAAGGTTAACACTTGCTCCCAACTGTTTTGGGATGGGGGGGTGATAAAATCTGCGTGTTATGGGTATACGATTAAGGTTATATGCAAAACCATCAGTAAACCAAAAAATCGCGTTGAAACGGAAGTGAAGTAAACAGAAAGCTAGGATAGACAAACATTAACCGACCGCCACTAACTCAGACACCGAACTGACCGGAGAAAGCGTTGTTTTAATCGAGTAGACAGTGTTCTATAGACAGTTTAGTGCTGATCCTCTGAATCGGACTGGACAAGAGACTTCTGTTAATATTTCCACCTGCGCGGTCAGACGGCTGGCATCATTTTGCATATCAGTGTTGCAGGACTGTCCCTGTGAGGTCGGCTTGTAAACCGTTCATGCAAACTACACTTTCAAAACGCTGTTCATTCAAAGAGAGATGTATGAAACAAGCTGATGAAATAATTTTAACTTTGAGAAGAGAACATAAACACAACAGCTGACCAACAGAGCGTCGATGCTAAGACAGCGATTTCACTTTGCTTTGAGCATGACCAACCTTATTTTTCACAATATCGTATAACTCGGCTGGAGGACATCGCATCGCACGCCTCAGCGTCGATCTCTCATCTCATCGCGTCTGTTTAGTTTGTAAATCACATGGTACACATTATGTGATCATTCTAACTTTTTATATTCCGTACCATGCACGCATGCCGTGTAAACGAGAAATGTGCAAAGCGTCCGAAAAAGAAACAGCCAAATATCGCGGTTTGTTGCGGTTCTCGCGGTTTGGAACGTCATAGCGCGGTATTTAATTATAGCGACAGTAGGCGCGTTTCCATTACAGATTTGCGCAAAACTTTGGCGATATTTTATAAATGTCGATAAAAAAGTATTGCAAAATGATGGCGTGTCCATTAACCAATGTTATGCGACTAAAACGTAAACTTTTGCCTCTCGCGATAAGTCATGGAAACGGATTTTGGTGGGATTTTGACGGAATTTATTCAAAGGAGGCTTATGTGTGTATCTTTACAGAAGCAGCACACAGAGCCGCTTCAGAAACGTGCGTGGCGCGGCTGGAATAAACACAAGCATTGAGTAGAGTGGCCGCAATCAGCTTCAGTTAGCAATCAGCTGCCGCAGACGTGTGCAGTGTAAAGTGTCTAAGCATTAATAGTAGAGAAAGCCCCTTATACTGGAGAGCGGCCACTTATGAAGTGTTTCTTGGAGGTTATAGTACATTGAAGAATGATCATGTGACTTTTTACATGCGCCATGTGACCTGTAAATGCGAAAAAGACGTTTCCATTGCAGTTTTGCGAATTATTCCTTTTATTGTGAATGCCCGTGAAAACCCCTCATTAGGGCGTAAAAACTGTTTTGCGATATATGGACGTTTTTGTGAAATTGACGCACTTCCATTAGGCCTATTTTCAATTCGCAATTTCAATTTGTGTAACTTGAAGGGTAATGGAAACGTGCCTACTGTTTAATTATTTTTCCTTTTTTTAAAGGGAAATGAAAAGCGGCTGTATGAGTTCATAGTACGTCACTTCCTGGCCTGTTGCTCCAAAGATGCTCAGGGACAAGAGGTGACGGTTGAAATTGAAATAGCTGAAGAGAGATTCTCAGCGAGTGGATTGACGATCATTGCTCGCAATTATCTGGAAGTGTACCCTTACGACAAGTGGTACAATAAGGTGAATACTGCTCAAAACATAACACATTTTATAGCTTAGCATATTGTTTTCAGTTAAGAAACCATCTGATCATATTTATATTGCACTTATATTGTAATGCAGGCAGCTTTACTGTATTAAACATGAAAAAAAAAACAGTGTCAACAATGCATCAGTTAGAATTAAAACTTCAGTTTCTACTGTGAATCAGCTCTGGTGAGTTCATCTGACCTTGATGGACTGATGCACTTTGGCAAGCTGTTTTAAACTATTGAAACAAACTCTTTTTTTGCCTCATTTTGTTTCAAATTATGTCACATCAGTTTCACCTTAAAGGGTTAGTTCTCCCAAAAATGAAAATTCTGTCATTAATTACTCACCCTCATGTCGTTCCAAACGCGTAAGACCTTCGTTCATCTTCAGAACACAAACTAAGATATTTTTTATGGAATCTGAGAGCTCTCAGACCCTCCATAGACAGCAATGCAACTGAAATGTTCCCAGGTCCAGAAACGTAGTAGGGACATCTGTAAAATAGTCCATGTGACATCAGTGGTTCAACCGTAATTTTACGAAGCTACGAGAATACTTTTTGTGCGCAAAGAAAACAATAATAACATAATTTATTCAGCAATTCTCCTCCCCGAGTTACCGTCTTCCGCCATTTTGGAGAGTACCCCACGAGGTATTGGGTGTTGTTTATGTTCAGCATGCGCGTGCTGTCTACTGAACGTAAACAACTCTCAGATTTTATCAAAAATATCTTAATTTGTGTTCTTAACATGAACGAAGGTCTTACAGGTTTGGAACGACATGAGGTTGAGTAATTAATGACATTTTTGGGTGAACTAACCCTTTTAAGTATTTTTTTTCCCCCACAGGTTATTCCATTATATACAGCTGACACCACGTTCCAGCCCACAGCGATTGAGATGGTGGAAGGACAGACCAGTCCACCACAGCTTCTGACAGAGGCTGATTTGATATCGCTTATGGAGAAACATGGCATTGGTACTGAAATCTATCAGTCCAGCTTTGTACCTTGAGTATTTTAAACATGAGTTATGTGACACTCAATTTGAGTTGTTGTTGCTGCAGGTACCGATGCAACACATGCTGAGCACATTGAGACCATAAAGAGTCGCATGTACGTGGGGCTGACGGCTGACCAGAGGTTCCTTCCTGGAGAACTTGGCATGGGTCTCGTTGAAGGTAACAAGATCAGCATATTGCTAGTATTGAAGTCTTTCAAGAAAACTAAAGAATGGTTTAATATCTGTGATTTGTGTGAAACTGAGTGTAACATTGTTTCAGGGTATAACTCAATGGGGTATGAGATGTCTAAACCAGACCTGAGAGCGGAGCTGGAGGCGGACCTTAAACTTGTGTCAGTGGGCCGAAAGGACAAAGCCTCTGTCCTCAGTTATCATGTGGCCAAATACAAGGCTGTTTTTATTGAGTCTGTGAGGAAGGCAAAGAAGTGAGTCTGAATGTAGCACTGCAGAGGTCAATGAGATCTACTGTCCTACTTTTGTTTGTTCCAACTGTAATCTGTGTAGTTGCCAATTACAGTTTACATACAGATTTGAAACCTTTCATATTTTCTGCAGATTGGATGAGGCTTTGTCCAATTATCTGGGCCCTGCTCAGGAGATTACTGAACAGGAGCAAGGAGAAATGGAGATACCATTACCAGTGCGAAAGTGTCCACAGTGTAACCGTGACATGGTGCTGAAGAAGAAGAAAGACAGCACAAGGTGAGACAACACCATGTGTTAATATAACTGAAATGGAAATTATTGTAGTTTATTCATTAGTTTTTTTGTGCCTCCTCTTCTGATCACCCTTTTTATGTCACTCTGTGCAGGATGTTTCTTTCATGTATGGGATATCCAGCCTGTAAAGCAGCTGTGTGGTTTCCAGACACAGTTCTGGAGGTCAGCAGAGACGAGAGCATCTGTCCAACTTGCCATCCATATCCAGTGCATATGTAAGGATTGTGCTTCTCACGTTACTTTCTAGTCATTTTAATATTGTGAAGCATTTACAGTACTGTTCAAAAGTTTGGACTCAGTAAGGTTTTTTTAAAGCTGCACTAAGCGATTTTTAAAAAACGCTTTTGACCACAGTGTCAGACCAAGTCACAAAACACACTTTTAGCCAATCAGCAGTAAGGGGGCGTGTCTTGCAATGATAAAGAGAAGAGAGGACGGATATTAGCAGATCAACTATAGATAGAGAGAGATGGCAGATAAAAAAGAGGAAAATATCAGAGAGACAAAATATTAAAAAGAAGGGTTACGATATTGCGATGTGCGCATCCGCGATAGTCACATCGCAGGATGTGCGATGTTTAGTATACTGATCGTTATATTTATACAGTTTTCTTTGCTCACACACAGACACATGTCTACACTGGACGCGACAGCTGTACAGAGATACCAATTTTAAATACATTTAGTAGCAGAGCAACTGCACGCGATTTTCAGTGCTGGAAATCAGTTTATCCTTTGTTGAAACTTCCGCGTCGTCGCGGAGAGCGCAGGTCTCGGTCGCTTAGCAAGGGCAGACGCCACGAAAGCGCAAGCTCCCAAGCGCTTTGGAAAGAAGGAGAAAGCGGCGCGGCTGGACTTATTAAAAGGGGTGCCGACCCCCCCCAATGGGGGCGGGGGGGGTTTGGAGAATTTGGCTCCCCCCCCCCCCAAAGTCTGTCTACACCGGTTGCGACAAAGTGACTGTTGCTTATCATTTGAACTTTGTGTCAGTACGTCATAAATAGAATCAGTTTAATGTCGGGTTTTGTCGTGTCGCGCCGCATCTAGTGTAGTCAGTCACACAGCACTGATTAAAATGGGTTCTATAGTATTTTGTCATGCCGCTCACGTCCGGTGTAGACCAGCGGCAACCTCTCCTCTCGATCGTTCGTTAACCAACACGAAGTGACTGAAACTGCAATTCATCGACTGGCAGCTAGAGTCTGGTTTCAAAAGGGAGTCAGTCCCATAGACTCTCCATGTTAAAATGCCCAAATTTACAGTAGAAAAAAACATGTTTACAGCCTGGTTCAAAAAATAATTTTGGTCTATATACAGCTAATTTTGCCCTTCTTGACAACTGTGAGGGGGGTGAAATTTTTTTTATAAGTCATCCGTTTAAATTATATTAAGCCTTAAAGTTCTGCATAATTAAGGGTGTGGCCACTTGAGTGACAAGTGGATTGCCGCTGCTGTCACCACCGTCGAGCTAGGTGGGCGTGGCTTCAGCAACATGCTCCCGCCTCTTTGCCCATTTTCGATTATCCGGAGTGACGCGCTGCCAAGATGGCGACAGCCGCTCTGCCCACTTTGAGATCTTTGTTGAGCAATTTTTGCCAAACGTTGTTGATATTTGAAAGCACCAAAACAAACATGCCCATACACCAACAGGACCTCGCCCTTATTTTGAAATCTCCGCGGAAGTAAATAATAGCGGAATCATAGATAAGTTTTTTTCTAAATAGAGCTATTGAAGTCTCTAAGAAAAAAAATATCGCAGTGTGAGATTTTTCCAATATCGTGCAGCCTCAGTTACGATCAGGCAAGTAAATATCGGAGCAGCTTTCCATCGGTGGAGAGAAACTCAAGGAGCGGGAAAGGCTCGAATCGGACGCCGAGGTAGTTTGTGGTTTTTTCTCCGTGGCTAGGTGAGTACGCTAGATTGGTGGCTATGTTTTTCACCCAACTTATTCCGTGTTGCTTTGGGGTAGTCTGAATATGCTTCGTTCAATCCTTCCGCTCGTAGCTCGCCCTGAGCCGTTCGCTTGCATGGTTATGTTCGGTACCGTTTGTATGGGCGGTGAATTTCAAATAGGGGCCCAGGTCCTGTTGGTGGGGGCTGTTTGGTTGGGCTTCAAATATCAACATTGTTGGCAAACTACCTCGCCTCCTAGTTCTGTGCACCCGTTATACTTTTATTCAGCAGGGATTCCGAAAGGGGCAAAAGTGACAGAAAACATGCACAAGGTGACAAAAAGTTTTAGTTTTTAATAAGTGCGTAGCTGTTTGAACTTGCAGCGATTTATCAGAGATCCAAGTCAGCACTGTTCCCCACATCGTTATCTAAGTATTCTGAAAGTCCTTGCTGATTTGAATGCTCTTTTGTCATCAACAGAAAATAATTCAACTTTTAAAATATACATAAATAGACACCCTTATTTTAAATGGTAATCTATTTTCACGAGATCCTCTTTGCTGTATTTTATTACTTAAAAAATCATGGACAGATAAGGGTTTATTTTTGGTAACAATTAAGCTTTTATATGTGTAGAGTTAGTTTATGTACCACACAGATAGCTAATATGAAAAAAATATAGACTAATACTTATACGCATTAATATGAGTTCTCTCTAGCTAATTTGTTTAAAATATAACTTCATGTTAGATCATTTGTGGATGCTATGCAACGAACAGATTATCACATAATCATAAGTTGTAACCCCACACCCCAACTAATCAAATGTTAAAGGGGTCATATGAGGCTGTCATGAGTGTGGGCTTTCCCGCTGTTGTGGAGGTGGTACCTAGGCCTTTGGACTCTGTTATAAGATCCCTGAGAGGGTTGGGGCTGTCTGTATGGCTGAGGAGTCTCGAAAGACCAAAGAAGAGAGGCTGTATCAAAGTTAAGATGGCTGCCACGCCCCCTTACCTACAAACGTGCTGGGGGCGAACACGCCCCCACCGATACGAGGCCGAGGGGAAGAGTGGCAGCAGGCGCCCAATAAGGGGGCGCGACTAGAACTAGAGTGCGGGGAACAGCAGGAGGGGGGTATCCGAAGCCCCGGATCAGGGAACGCTTGTGTGTGGGCTCGTCAACGCCCGGAGGACCTGCCACACGGAAGAATCACTGTACGACCTGGGGCGTCTGTAACCTAAGGAGAGGAGGGCAGGGGCATGACTTGGCGATGCTAAAGCGGTCCGGATGTCAGCGAAGTGGGGCCTGTGGAGTGTGATAAGGTAGGTTGTGCTAGCCAGGCCAAAGCGGAGGGTGAGGGGGCCACAGACGGGGGAGGGTGAAATAGTGTGTAATAGTGTAGGGCGCGGCTGCGCGTGCGGGGGGGCTGAAGATAGGGGTGTGTGGGGTGGTGTAGCGTGCGCCACGCGAGCGAAGGACGACACGATGAACCCAAACGAGAACCAGCACAGGAGAGACAAAAAAAAAGCCGGGCCGGAACCTGGGCGGCTGCACGGCCAACACTGCACTTTGGGGTACGCACGGGGCGCACGTCCGGAGGGCGGGGCACCGTGCGGCGCGGGCTTGACAGGGAGGGCGAGGGAAACGAGAGGGGCGCGCAGGAGGGGGGGGACTGCTGACGGGCCAACGAGGGCTGCGGGGGGCGCCCCAAGCACAATGCTTGGTGTCAGCGGGCCACGGCAGACAGACGGCGCTTGTCGGAAGGCGGGACTTTGTAGAAAACAAAGCATTTGAGAGAAGCGGGGCATATACGACCTACAATAATGTACAGTATTTGAAAAAAGGTTTTTTGTGAACAGGAACAGCATGGCACCAGGTCTGTGACACCAAATAATATCATGGAAAAGCATCATAGACCCTGGAAAAAAAATGTGGGGGCAGGTGTTAGGGAGGCATCGGCTACGGGGTAGGGAACGAAGGGAACAGAACGGCACGACCAAAAAGAATGGCCAAGAAGGGGGTGAGGAACTGGGCAAGAGTGGGAAGTGGAAAGAATCGTGGTGGGGTTGTTAGCTCCAGAAGCGTGGACCAGGCTGAAGCGTGTAAAGGCAAGAGGGGGGACGTGGGCCACACGAGAGCCCCTGGAAGTTGGGGATGCAGTGGAGGATGTGAGGAACTCTTAAGGATCTTAAACTGGAAACATCCGAGGAGAGTAGCAATTCTGGCTCTCACGCACAGAACGCTCTGGATCAAATCAGACATCATGGTACCTAGAACCACGCGCACCTCCATCCGGTCACACGATGTACACCCTCCAGCAGGCTGTGCGGCGAGGGGCGCGGTCGCCACCTCCACGGGCAACACAGACCACCACTCAGCCCAGTGTGTGACATTGTGTGGTAACTGTTGGTCAGAGCCATTCTTCTCCTGTCACGCAAAGAGTCCCAATCAAGCGCGCATTCTACCAGTGTACCACAGAACTGATAAGTTCTCTGTGGCTGATCACCGCCTTGAGCAGGAGTGCCCGAGAGGGGTCATGGACCCCTATCAAATTCCCACCTCCCAGCCCATCAATTGGCTTTGGGACGTACCTCAGCAGAACAAACCAGAGGACTGGAGGTGATTGATTGGTGAAACTAAATGTGTCAACGTAATGAGCCTCATGACCAGTACCGTCATGAAAGATGGGCCAAACAGGGGCGAATGTTCCCACACCTCGGGACACCACGTGATCACAGTGTGGTTTCTTCCATGGGCGAACGAAAATGTGGCTCCAGGTATAATGTTTTGCACTGAAAATTGTATATACATAGGCAAAATATGATCAGAATATGTTGAATAGTCATCATGACATCGACTGCACTTGCAGTATGTTTGAGGTCAGTAAGATTTAAAAAAAAAAAAAAAATTCATACTTTTATTCAAGGAATTGATCAAAAAGTTTGACTGCAAAGACATTTATGTTAGAAAAGATTTCTATTTCAAATATATTGTGTTTTTAAGCTTTCTATTAATAAGAAAATTTATCTTGAGCATCAAATTAGCATATGAGAATGATTTCTGAAGGAGCACGTGATACTAAAGACTGGAATAATTATGCTGAAAAATCAGTTTGCCATCACAAGAATAAATTATCACATTTAAATCGAGTGCGACATTTTTTGAGACATTTTGTCAGTCATGTCGGTTTGTGCTGCAAAATCTAGACCACATATTAAACATCAGGTATGTTCCAAATGCTACATTTTGTGGAGGAAGAAAACAACAGTTAGGCATTGTTTTATATGGTTTCAAAGAAATGTAAATATTTCAGTTGCCAATAATTTCTCCAATATTGTCTTTTTTGCTAATAATTTCCATTTCCTGACACTTTTTAGCCACAGTTTTGTCTGGAGGAAATGGTGCCAGACCTCCTGGGAACAAAAAGGCCAGCGCTACCTCAAACAAACCTCCTACTGCCAAAAGGCCGAGAACCTGTGGAATATGTCATGAGTCGGGTCACACACGGGTCACCTGTCCACAGGGCAGATGAAAAAAAAAAAAAGGTTCCTGCAATTTTTGTAAAATGAAAAATATATGTAAATGAAATTAATCTTATCATATGTTTAATTATTTTTACGTGTATAATAAATTATATTGTGTAAAATAAAGTTATTTTAAGTAAAACATGTCTTATTTTGTGTCGTCATTTATTCTCATGATGAGTAAATTGTTTACATATTGCATGACCTACGGTAGTGTTACACAGTCTGACATTTACTGTATACTACATGTAAAATCCTGAACTAAAAGGTTTATCAGAAAAATTTATTAATAATGCATTCTAAATACCATAATTGGTCACTTTTTATATTATTGTATCATTACAGTAAGTATTTTAAAGTGAGTAGTGAGTAATAGGCCTACTAATGAACAGTATGTATTTTATGCAAAAAATGTTCTATCGTTAGTCTTATGGTAATTATGTTAACATGCTGTATGTGTAGTTTATATACATTAGGCATTTAAATCTGTAAGTATATATTGTTGAGGAATTTCGTTCCTCTTTTTTTAAGTTGCTTTGTATACGTGTTTGCTAAATGCATACATGTAATATAAATGTTATATGGACTAGACTCAGTAGCATAAAATGCTAAAACAAATCCCAAAAATGACCAGTGCTGGAGTCGAGGTTGAACTGGGAATGTTATGATGGGCCCTAGGACGAGGGGGGCCCATTATCCCAAGGGAGGCAGGCAGTCAACCCATCATATTTTTGTCTCAGGCCCTGTCAGTGTGTCTATGGCACTGCAAATGATTCATCAAAGAATCAGTTCTGAGTCAACTGCAGCAGGGTAGCTTATCACGGGCGGGTTTAACTAACAGTTATTATTTTATTGAAACAGAAAGAACTTTTTTTGTGAGTGGCTGGTAACGCTAAACAGTTAGTGGGCTGTACTATGTGAGCGGGGGAGTGTGTTTGCTCCTCCAGCAGCCGCTGCCAAACAGAAATAGACTGCTGCCATATCCTGAGTTAGACATGGCCGCGACCGGAGTTCTCCCCTTTATCAGGGGAGTAGACCTAAGTGGGAATGACTTTAAGGTAAAAGTTCTGCTTTAATACGTCTATATGTACGGGGTATTGTAAATAAATCATTCGCTCAAGCGAGGACAGTGATGTAGGTTAGGCAGCGTGTCAAAACAGGTCGAGATGGTGAGCTAGCAGTGCTAACTCTGCTAGCTCAGAAGAACACTGGGCGTTAGCTCGCGACTTGTCAAAATGTGTCGCGGTCAGTCAAACTGTGACAGCAAGGAAATAACTAGAAGTCTGTTAGCGAGTCAGATATGTTGGTTGACGCTTTTGTAATGCGTCTGGCCTCGATAAATGAACTGCGCTGCTGACATGGGCTTTCAAAACATGTTGGAGCTACTTTTAGACTAACGTTAGTTAGAGAGTCCAACACACGGTATCATGTGTATGAAAAATAAGATTGTTTTTTAAGTATGTTAAATGCAGAATAAAACATGAGTTCCTTAAGCAGTATTACACAAGCTCTCAAGTGTGTCAGTTCACTTGAGTAAATTTGTGCTGATGCTCTGTGAGTCTGTCTTATGTAAAGCCACTTCAGTCAGATCTGCTCATCTCGAGATGACTGTGAACAGCGTGCAAGTTTTCTAGCTCAGGCTCACGTTGTTGCTATAGCAAACACACCCCATAATCTCTGAGTTTTTGAACTGACATCATTGCACCAGGTTTAGCTTGATTTAGGTTGAGACTGAAGCCTGTAGGACTGTTTGGAAAATGACATGAGTGTAGCAGATCCATCAAAAACTGTCAAATCACTGACACAGAAACCGACTTGTATGACTCATGATGGTCAGATTTGAGACTGTAATGCTTTTGTCTCTTCTGTTGAACACAGGGGGGTTATTTTCCGGAGCATGTCAAGTCTATGACCAGCTTGCGATGGCTGAAGCTCAACAGAACGGGGCTTTGCTATCTTCCAGAGGAACTGTCCTCCCTGCAGAAACTGGTGATTGTCAATTGCAGCACTGAGTCACAATTTCATATTTTGCAGTTAGACTGTCAATGCTCATTCTTGGGCCTCTTTTGCGTGAAATCAGGAGCATTTGTCCGTGAGTCACAACAGCCTGACGACGCTGCATGGAGAGTTGTCAAGTCTTCCCAACCTGAGGGTAATGTGAAATATTTCATAATACTGTCAATCACATGTTCCTCTGCCTACTTTTCACATAAGTATATATATATATTAATGTAACTGTTTACATACACTACCTTTCAAAAGTTTGGGGTCAGAAGTTTTTGTTGTTGTTGTTTTTGGAAAGATGTTAATACTTTTATTCAGCCAGGATGCATTAAAAGTGCCAGTAAGGGCATTTATAATATTACAAAATATTTCTATGAATGTTTTGTTTAATGTTTCAAAGTATTACATTTGAAATAAAAGCTGTTATTTTGGACTTTATTTTAATCAAAGAATCATGAAAAGTATATCATGGTAAAGTGTTGTTACTACTGATGATAATAATAAAAATGTTCGTGAGCACTAAATCAACATATTGGAATAATTTCTTAAGGATCATGTGACAATGAAGACTGTAATAATGAAGCAATAAATTTGCAATCGCAAGACTAAAGTACAAATTTAAAAAAGATATATTTTATCAAATATAGTATATCTAAGTAAAATATTTAAAATGTTTTTTGTCAAATAAATGTAGCCTTGGTGAGCATAAGGCGTCTTTCAAAAATGTTACAAAATCTTACTGACCCCAAATTTTTGTAACTGTATTTTGAATTATCACAGCATTATTTTCCACAGTTTTACTATATATATTTTCAGTGCTCAGACCAGCATTTAATCTGCCCTTGTTGTTTCGCTGTAGGCAGTTGTGGCCAGAGCAAACAACCTAAAGAACTCTGGTGTTCCTGATGATATTTTTCAGCTGGATGATCTTTCTGTGCTGGTATGTGGAGAATTACTTTGTGTTTATTTCTCTCTTGGGTGGATGAAGTATATATCTTGGTTAAGTGCAAAATTATTTAATTTTATGTAAACAGGTCTGTGTCTTGATTAGTGAAACTATGTGAATTTGTCATTGATTATGTGCTGTATTATGGTAAAATATATGTGTGTTTAGGAACTTTTTTTTTTTTTTTGGGGGTTTGGGTTTTTCTTCCCTCTTCTGTTCAGGATCTGAGCTACAACCAACTAACAGAAATCCCTCGGGATTTGGAGAACTCCAGAAACATGTTGGTCTTAAACCTCAGTCACAATAGGTATGGTCCAAGTTCTTGGAAGTGAGGAATAATCATCACTCATGAAAACACACATTTATTTATTTTTTTGTTTGTTGTTGTATATTTTGATCTGTTATTATGGTATTTTGGATAATATCTTAAGAAGATGATTTGGGGGGCCTACTCAAAGAATGCATTTTTGTGCCCAGTATTAGCTAGACTGAGTGTTACTGAAGGAGTGGAAAAGAACGCAGGGATCTTGACACATGCTTTTAAAACAATTTTTAACTTCACACACCATCTTAGAAATGCTATGCACATGGCACAAGATGCTGAAAACCCAATGGTTCTCAAAAACGAAAGGTTCTCAACCTTTTCACCTCCAAGGCCCCCACTTTGTCCACAACTGTATCTGAAGGCCCCATGACATTTCTAAGTGTTTGTGATTTACTGGATAAAAATCAATGATAATGATTTTTGAAAATATTTTAACCCACATTTTCTACATGATAAAAAATTTTTAGAGCTTGACATGACTAAAAACATGTGTGTATTACATGGACTTTTCTACATCCTTTGGGTGGTGGTGTGGGGGGGGGGGGGGGGGGTTGTCATAATGATTTCAACCGTGGAGTTCTGTGATCACAAATGTAATCTGATACTCATCTCTGATGTTTGCTCTTTCTCGCAGCATTGATAACATACCAAATCAGCTGTTCATTAACCTCACTGATCTGCTGTACCTGGACCTAAGTGACAATACTTTAGACAGTCTGCCGCCTCAGATGAGACGCTTGGTCCATTTGCAGACCCTCATACTCAATAATAATTCACTCATGCACGCACAGCTGAGGTAAGACAGATGGTTTTTATGATTTGTTTTATTTCCATCTATGTACACTGCCATATAGGAGGAAGGCTACATTCATTTCAGATGACCTCATTGTGTTATCAGCATTGCCTCTGATAAACTCTGTCGTAACAGGCAGTTACCTGCTATGGTGGCCCTTCAAACCCTTCATTTAAGGAACACTCAGCGTACTCAAAATAATATGCCCACGAGTCTGGAGGGCCTCACCAACCTAGCAGGTAGAGATCCAGGGGTGTTACTTTGCTCTCTGTAAAACAGTCATCAGTGTCTATATCAGTAATTGCTGTTGCTCCATGTATAATGAATCGTGTGTGTCTCTGTGTAGACGTGGACCTGTCCTGCAATGATCTGTCTCGGGTACCAGAATGCTTGTATTCGCTGACTAATCTCAAACGGCTAAATCTGAGCAGCAATCAGATATCTGAACTGTCACTGTGCATAGATCAGTGGACCAAACTCGAGACGCTCAACCTTTCTAGGAATCAGCTCACATCCCTGCCTGTAAGTCCCTCATTGCCATAAAAGTAAAACAGAGGAACGTAGCACTTATCAGATGTTGTTTGGCTTTGAAAGTGGGCATTTGTGCATGTGCAGGAGATAATGATTCATCACATTAATAGTATTGTCATTCATCTTACGTTGATATATTTGATGACGTGTTGCTAATCTTGTCTCTTTTTTCCCCCTGTTTGATGTGATATGCAGTCTGCCATTTGCAAGCTGTCTAAGCTGAAGAAGCTGTATGTGAACTCGAACAAAATTGATTTTGATGGGCTTCCATCTGGTGTGGGGAAATTGTCCAACCTGGTTGAGTTCATGGCTGCAAATAATAATTTGGAGCTTGTTCCAGAGGGGCTTTGCAGGTGAGAACTGACACAGTTTATTGGTAGTTTGACATCATTTATAAAACCAATGTATATGATATCGATGATGATAATAATATGTGGCTTTATGATTTGCTCAGGTGTGGAAAATTGAAAAAGCTGGTTTTGAACAAGAACCGGCTTGTGACATTACCAGAGGCCATTCATTTCCTCACTGCCCTAGAGGTAAGAACACTATTAAAAAAGGAAAAAAATCTTCTTCTTATTATTATTACCTACACTACTGTTTGGGGCCAGTAGGTTTTTTTTTTTTCCTTTTATAATGTTACAAAAGATTTCTATTTTAAACGAACGCCGTTCTTTTGAACTTTCGATTCATCTAAGAATCCTGAATGATCACAGTTTCCACAAAAATATTAAGCAATTTTCAACATCGATAGTCATAGGAAATGTTTCTTGAGCACCAAATCAGCATTTCTTAAAATGTTTTAATTTCTTAAAAGATAGAAAACTGTTCTTTTAAGAGATTTCTTAAAAAACATTTTAATAATCTTACCAGCCCCAAACTTTTAAACATTAGAATGTTTTTTATGTACTTACAAGAGTAAAGCAACAAACACTCATGCATATGTTAAAAAAGTTAATAAATGCTGAATAAAGGTGTTATTGTGACACTGTTTTTTTTTAGGTTTTGGATGTCCGTGAGAATCCAAATCTAGTAATGCCCCCTAAACCAGTGGACAGGACAGCTGAGTGGTACAACATAGACTTCTCATTGCAGAACCAACTGCGATTGGCTGGTGCGTCTCCAGCCACTGTGGCAGCAGCTGGTGGAGGTACAATATATGTTTCTCTCTCTAAGAGGGGTGGTGATGGTGTTGTTGTGCGTATGTACCTAACCTTTGTTGGCTCGGTATCCTGAATTCGAAGTAACAAAACATAAACTCTAACTGTGTATTATCATAATCTTTGTGTGTTATGCAGGAAATAGCCCAAGAGACCATATGGCCAGAAAAATGAGGCTAAGGAGACGCAAGGACTCAGCCCAGGATGATCAGGCTAAACAGGTGCTGAAGGGAATGTCAGATGTGGCTCAGGAGAAGAACAAATCCATTGAGGTAAGGGAACAGCAGAGCTCATGGTGGAACCTTTATAATGGTACATGTCCAAATATTCCTGGTCTTCATGTGTCAATCTTTTAGGAGAATGGAGACTTGAAATACTCTGATCTGAAAACCAAACGATGGGACAAGAACCTGGAGAAACCGCAGCTGGATTACTCTGAGTTCTTCATGGAGGATGTGGGCCATATCCCTGGTGTTGCGGTTTGGCAGATTGAAAACTTTATACCCATCCAGGTGGACGAGGCCTTCCATGGGAAGTTCTATGAGGCAGACTGTTACATTGTTCTCAAGGTCAGGCCTGTAATTTTTTTTTCTTGTTTCTTAAA
This sequence comes from Sinocyclocheilus anophthalmus, assembly GCA_018155175.1. Classification (NCBI taxonomy): domain Eukaryota; kingdom Metazoa; phylum Chordata; class Actinopteri; order Cypriniformes; family Cyprinidae; genus Sinocyclocheilus; species Sinocyclocheilus anophthalmus. Next base: position 207,293 of record JADLZN010000981.1, on the reverse strand, counting down.
TGTACTGTAATTTACGTATTGTTTTTTTTTTTGAGATCTGCATCCAGTCTGCAACCCTTCTTTCAATGAATGCTTTGTAATGCACTTTTACAGACGTTCTTAGATGACAATGGAGCCCTGAACTGGCATATCTATTACTGGATCGGGCAGGAAGCTACCCTTGATAAGAAAGCCGGCTCTGCCATTCATGCTGTCAACCTCCGTAATTATTTGGGTGCTGAGTGCAGGACTATCAGAGAGGAGATGGGAGACGAGAGTGAAGAATTCACTGCAGTCAGTAAAACAAACACTATTTTCTACACAAAATGTTGTATTTTTGCATTATCATCAGCATATATTTTTTCTGTACTGTGTCATTTTAGGTGTTCAACAATGAGATTTCTTATATTGAGGGTGGAACTACCAGTGGATTTTACTCAGTAGAGGACACTCAATACCCAACCAGGTGCCCCACCAAAAACAACACCCAGGACAGCCTATCCAGTACATCCCTGATCTGACTCACTCTAATCCTGTGTGTTTTGTGTTTTGGGCAGGTTGTACAGGGTTTATGGGAAAAAGAACATCAGATTAGAATCTGTGCCTCTGAAAGCATCCTCACTCGACCCCCGGTGAGCTTAATGTGCTGTTTGCTGATTTATGTATTTTGATGGGAGTGATTTAGTCTGATAATGTTGTTCTCTCTCTGATTTCAAGGTTTGTCTTTTTGTTGGACACTGGTCTTGAGATATTTGTTTGGAGAGGAGGCAATGCAACACTTGGTGGGACTACAAAAGCAAGGTAAGATGCAAACAAATAAGCCGTTTTCCCCTATCTTGTGGTTCAGATTTGTAGTAGTGCCTATGTTATTTATAGGTTATTTGCTGAGAAGATCAACAAAAATGAGCGAAAAAGCAAAGCAGAGATTACAACTTTGATGCAGAATCACGAACCTCCAGAGTTCTGGGAAGTTCTTGGGGGACAGCCTGAGGAAATCAAGAAACATGTCCCAGATGACTTCACTCCTGTTCGACCCAAGCTCTATAAGGTCAGGGAATTGTCTATTATTTGTCATGTATTCCTTTCCAAAACCACTATGTTGTAAACTATTTTGTACTTTCTTGGTCTGTTAGGTTGGTTTGGGCTTGGGATACCTTGAACTTCCTCAGATCAACTACAAACTCTCTGTGGAGCACAAGGACAAGCTCAAGCTAGATGTGGTTCCAGAGCAAAGACTGGTAATGCAGAGTTTAGACTGCTCTGATTTTCCATTTACATAATTATTTTAGCAGCATAAAAACTGAATATGTACACTACCTTTGCAATTTTGGGGTCGATAAGATTTCTTTAAAAAAACAAATGAATACTTTCATTTAGCAAGGATGCATTGAATTCATCAAAAGTGACAAATTTGTCTAACAGTTTAAAAGTTTCAAGTACTGTTTCAAATAAATACAGTTCTTTTGAACTTTGTTTTCATCAAATAAACCTGAAAAAAATTCTTTGTTTCCACAAAAATATGTATTAAAATAGACAATAGTTCATTTAAACTGTAATATTTCACAATTTTTAAAATCTGTTAATTATTAGTGTTGTACTTTTTAATTGGCCCTGAAAAGCACTTAACTGGTGGAATATCTTGTTTAAGGTACAAGGCCTTTTAGACACTAAAGGTGTCTACATCTTAGATTGCTGGTCTGATGTCTTCATTTGGATTGGCCGTAAGTCCCCACGACTTGTGAGGGCAGCTGCATTGAAGCTGGGCCAAGAGGTGTGCAGTATGCTCCATCGGCCAAAACATGCCGTGGTCATCCGTAATCTGGAGGGCACAGAGTGCCAGGTAAAATTGACAAAATAAAAGAATAAACAGTCATTTACATTTACAGTCATTCTTTTAAACAAAACCACATTTTTAAAGAGCATTCTAATTCCTGTTATATTACCATGTTACACTCAACAGGTCTTCAAATCCAAATTCAAGAATTGGGATGACGTGTTGAAGGTGGATTATACCAGGAACGCAGAGAGTGTAAAGCAAAATGAGGGCTTGAGTGGAAAGGTGAAGAAGGATGCAGAGCAGAAGGACCAGATGAAAGCCGACCTAACAGCTCTGTTCCTTCCTAGACAGCCAGCAATGCCTCTCACAGAGGTAAGACCTGAATTACCAGCTCGTTAAACAGCCCAACCTTTCATTTTCTGCTACAGTTCTGTAAAATTCATTGTCTTTTTGGGTTTGTTGTAACTCGACAGGCGGAGCAGATGATGGAGGAGTGGAACGAGGATTTGGATGGCATGGAGGGATTCGTTCTGGAGGGGAAAAAGTTTGCCCGTTTACCAGAGGAGGAGTTTGGTCACTTTTATACTCAGGATTGCTACGTATTTCTCTGCAGGTTGGTCAGAGGGTTTCACTAAAATGAACTGCAAAAATCCATCAATTCTGAGATGGACAGAATAATGATTGTTAACTCGATGAAATCATTAGATGCCAAAAAAAAACACCCCTAGCACACACTTTCCATTAAATCTCATCCTCGGTGTGCTTTCGTCAATTTATGCATGTTAAGCCCTAAACACACTGCACGATTTTCGCCTGTCCCAGACGAAAGATGGGCATCGTAAAACAATCGTCCCGATTTCTGTGGCTCCTAATCGGTGGTCCTGTGTTGTACAGTTTCATGGTTATTGTCACGGTCTTGCGACCAAAGATAGCCTACGATACAGCATGATCATCACACAGTGTGTTTGCTGGTATGATCCACGTTTACTGACCAACCAATAAAAATGTGACATGGCGCTAAAACAAAACTGCTTAGCTCAAGCTCTTATCCCTTCTTCTTTCGTCACTTCCACTTTTTTTCAGCACACATAAAAACTACAACTGCTAAAGTGTGATTTATCATGCTCTTTTTGTTTACCACTAGCGCATGCTGATGACGTTTTATTCTTTTATAATAATGTGCGTCGTAGCGTTCGAGTCAATAGGTGTCATCATCGTACAGTTAACACACACGTCGTAGCCAAGTTTATTAAAACTATTTCGCACAGTGTGACATGCAATGATCTTATAGGATTGCTAAAATCGTGCATTGTGTTTTGGGCTTTACTGATGTCAAAACTACAAAAAATTACTTTGTTTTAGATCATTGGTCTCAAACGCAATTCCTGGCGGGCCACAGCTCTGCACAGTTTAGCTCCAACCCTAATCAAACACACCTGATCCAGCTAATCAAGGTTTTCAGGTTTACTAGAAACTTCCAAGCAGGTGTGATATGGAGCTAAACTCTGCAGAGCTGTGGCCCTCCAGGAATTAAGTTTGAGACCGCTGTTTAAATACTTCAAACTTTCATGTTTCAATAAAACAATGGGATATTTGTGTGTGTTTTAGGTACTGGGTGCCAGTGGAGTATGAGGACGATCAGGAGAAAGACAAAGAGAAAGAGGGAGACGATGAGGACAAGCAGCCTGAAGAAGACTTCCAGTGTGTGGTTTACTTCTGGCAGGGCCGTGAGGCCTCCAACATGGGCTGGCTGACCTTCACTTTCAGCCTGCAAAAGAAGTTTGAGAGCTTGTTCCCAGGCAAACTGGAGGTACCACATGTTTGCATGGTTAATGTACATGTTATGAAATGTAACTTCATTGTGTTCATCCTGTTGCCTTGACTATGTAATCCTCATATGTATCATGAATGTTATGACTTTTATTTTAAGACGTCGTCATCATCTTGTGTATATTTCAGGTTGTGAGGATGACCCAGCAGCAGGAGAATCTTAAGTTTTTGTCCCATTTCAAGAGGAAGTTCATCATCCACAAAGGCAAGAGGAAGCTAAAAGTGGACAGTGTTCAGCCAAGCTTATACCACATCAGAACCAATGGAAGTGCGCTATGCACCAGGTAACTATGTTATGTCCAGCTAGCATATTTTCATCTGCTATTTCTAGAATAAAATAATTTACATGTGTGGTGTTTCTGTTGTGTTTTTAGGACTATTCAATTAGCCACAGATTCCAGTAACCTCAACTCTGAATTCTGCTTCATACTGAAGGTAAACATTAATGTACTTTATACAACCTTTTCATGTGTTATAAATCATCAAATAATTATAAAGGAATAAAGATCATTTGCAGTGGTTTATAAACAGTTAATAACTCAAACGTTATTTGTGTAGGTGCCATTTGAAAGTACAGACAACCAGGGAATAGTGTACACGTGGGTGGGCCGAGCAGCAGACCCAGATGAAGCTAAACTGGCAGAGGACATCATGAACACCATGTTTGATGACACCTACAGCAAGCAGGTTCATACCACGTTTATGAAAATCAAAACACGTACATTATATCTCCACTTTTTTTTCTTTTTTTTTACAATTTGTTTTCTTTTTCCCTTTTCTTCAGGTGATAAATGAAGGAGAAGAGCCAGAAAATTTCTTCTGGGTTGGCATCGGTTCACAAAAGCCATACGATGAAGATGCAGAGTACATGAAATATGCTAGACTGTTTAGGTGAGTATTTCATTTCAGGTTAATTTATTTAAAAGTCCCCTCGGAGTGAAACCCAAGTCTATGGTGTTTAATATGCTTTTAGACAACATGTTGACCAATCCACCACCAGTACGGAGTTTTTGCTTTAAAGGGGTCATATGATGCTTTTTTAAAGATCATTATTTTGTGTATTTGGTGTTGTAATGTTGTAACATGAATTAGGTTGACATGCTTTAATGTTAAAAAAAACACATTATTTTTAAAATACTGTACATTATTGTAGGTCCTATATTCCCCGCCTCTCTCAAACGCTTTGTTTCTACAAAGCCCCTCCTTCCAACAAGCACAGTCTGCCCTGATTGGCCAGCTGACCCAATGCATTTTGATTGGCCGAACACCGCAAGCACTCGTTGGAAATGTAACGCCCTTACCATAATCGCGAGCTTCATCTTTCAAAATAAAGGTAAAGACAGTTAATAATGTCATTAGGTTTACCATCAGTTCAAGCCCGAAAGAGAACAGAGTCACGTGACAGACACAGTAATGAAGCTGGTATGTGTTTGCAGTACACAAGCACAGTTAAGACAGCTGACCCCTGTGATTGGTCTTTATTTTTTTTTTTTTTTTTTGTTGCTCTCTCGCTCTCTCGCTCTCTCGATCTTCTCTCTCTCTCGCTCTCTCTCGCTCTCTCTCGCTCTCTCTCAAATTCAAATTCAAATGAGCTTTATTGGCATGACTTGCACAGTATTGCCAAAACATTGTCCATTACATGAATAAGGAACAAACGATTACTTAATACATAAACAAAACAAGAATAGATATGTAAAATAATTAAGTAAATAAGTATGTGTACTTTCTTTTTTCTTTTTTCCACAAACAAGAAAAATAGTAAAGACATTGTTAAAAAAAAAAAAAAAATTGCCAACAGTACATGTAAGAAAATGCTCTTGCTTCAGTTTTCCACTGGTGACAGCTGGTTTGTGACAGGCTGATATCTATCTTGCTCTGTTGTGATCATTTTGGAATCTTACCCTAAAATGGGACTTAATTTTTTTCCAGTTTGGTAATGGCATATAAAAATGTGGGGTTTAATGTAGGAATTTGGGGAAAATATTTTTTGCAGCCTCTAATGTATGTGATAGTAAATCGCGGGAGTTGCGCGGATCCAATCTCATCTAACTCGCTGTCTCTCTCTATGACTCCTCTCGCAAACAACAAAACAGCGGAGAATGGATGGGCGGGGTGGGGTCCAAGGGGCAAAAGAAACTGGTGCCGCATATTGAACAGTCAATAGCAAATACTTAATTTAATAACAAAACAGTAGCTGATTCAGCAGTGCCAGATTGTCATAGCAAAGTCGGAAATTTACACTCCTCTCATTAGGTTACGAAAGATCCACAACGGTCGTCCGAAAATGCCTTGGCGGTTAGTTGTAAAGTCATCTACTAAAGATTCCTAAATGCATATACTGCGGTATTTTAATATCTAAGAGGCAAAAATAAAGTGCATTTTGCTTCGCCTGAAACACACAGGTGTCTCCCTGACACGCTGCTTCAAAACACCTCCCAACTGCATGGGACGGATTAACTGGGAAACCCACTTCGCGAGAGCTGTCTTCGGTTGCTCGTGAACATTTGGGCAGAATTATGCTAATATTTTTACATAGTGAGGTAGATATGTGGGGGTTTGTTAGAACGAGCCGTTTTAGGGGGGGGTGGCAGAGTCTTAACTTTGATAAAGAATATCTCTTTGGGTTTGAGATTAGTCTTTGCAACTTCAGGGATCTTAACTATCTACAATCAGCTTGTAACACTCCAAAGAGAAAGGAAACTTGAAATAGCATCATATGACCCCTTTAAAAATTTTGTTTCCCAAAGGCTGACCCAGAAATGCGGTTTGAAAAAGCCCTCGGTTTGCTACGTCCCAAAACAATAATCAATCACGTCAAGGGATCGATTTCTATCACTAGCATGCAAAATATACCAAAACCAACACAAAACCAAAAATAAATTAAAGCAAAAAAAACATTAAGCTGTGGTTTAATGTGAATTTAGAACCGCTAACTTGCATTATAACCCGTGGCAACAGTGTAAAAGTAGCCCGGAGTCAGACGCACCTCTCCCGCATCGGCGTCTTCACTTCACACGCGCGCATGCTCGCGGGCGCGAATTAACAATCACAAACGGCTGCAAATGCAAGGCATTTTAGGACACAACATCGTCAAGTAAGAAACTTTAACGAATGTTACAGTATTCATGTAGTTGTCCGCTAGTAAAAACGTAGCTTTATCAGTCATTATCCGTGTATGCCATTTTATCTATAGCGACTCAGTCTAACGACTTGGTCTAAGTGAAGTCTAACGCAGTACATGTAGCAAGGGTTTTTGACCTACATTACATATCTACACGATGACCTACATTACATTACAATGTAAAAACTTTTGATGTCTAAATTCATCCGCGATGTTTTCGTCTATACAGGCAACTTCAAAGCTTTATTTATTTAATTATTTATTTTTTGAATAGCCTGCAATTCATATGTTATCGCCAGGATGCACATCAATGCTGTATCCATTATTATAAGTATACAACAAGCACTGTAACATGATTGATATGCAGACGTTGCATTGTAAATAGCTAGTTATTAAGATATACTTCTGTCATGAAAACAAATTCCTCTTATGTGAAAACATACCTGGCAATAAAGCTCATTCAGATTCTGATACATCACTCTATCAGAGTTAGCCTAAATGTCTTTTTGATTCTGTCCGTCATGTTTATTTAAATTGAATTGGGGGTATTAGATTAATGCCGATCCATTTTGTTTATTTAGATTTTATATTATTCTAATATAGCTAGAGAGAGAGAGAGAGCGCTCTCGTAACGGAATGGATGGTTTATGTCTTTAGCCATTTATAATTGGTATATCTATCTCCGGGGATTTTACTTGCATATAGGCCTATATCTTTGTGTTAATATGCCTTGTTCCCGACCGTGTGTGTATTTATTTGCTGGACATGGGATTAACTGTAAAAACCTGGTATAACCCGGGATAACGGGTCTATCGGCTATACAGAACCCCGACTGACAGGATTGTTTTTCTTCTTTTTATTTTTATATGGTATAAAAATTATGTCCGCATATTTTAGTAGGCCTATAACTTTTTATATACTCTGTCACGTATAGCACAGAGAGTGAGAATGAAAAATAATATTTGATTCATGAACGAATATTTGACAGAACTAACTATCTTGACTATCAGAGGAGAAAATAAAGACAATAGTTACACCCCATTTTTTTCATAAAGAACAAACAAAATTGTAATTAGTAGAGTTTTATTTCTAAAACGAATCAAACTAATAAAAAATAAACATAGCTTATACCCTTTCATTCAAAACTACGCCATCGTTGCTTAAATAAAGTTTGAATACACTACTAGTTTAAAATCACAGTATAATATAATCTGTGTAAGCCTATGAAACACACATATATCTCGTAATTACAGTTTAATTTACATAAAGCTAGAGTCAATGACAGACCTACTTTGCGCTATGCGCATTAAAATACAATTACACTGGCCAGGCTCGTCAAACATCCAATACGTATTGGATCTGATCCAGCAATGTCATCGTGCTACAGGCTGCAGCAAGGACCTCTTGGGATCAGGAGGTGCTGGCTGTGTGACTGAGTGGAGGCGGGGCTAATTTGCATATTCATAGATCAGCATATAGTAAATGAGGCAAGGGTGTAGAGTTACATTCAAGCTATTTTAAGGCATGAGAAAATTATTTTCACAAGAAAAAACATTTAAATATGTCATTTTGATGATCAAAGATAAGTTTTAAGGGATAAAATATTTGACCACAGGGGGACTTTAAATACACTACTGTTCATAAGTTTGGAGTCAGAAATGAATGCCTTTTATTCAGCAAGGATGCATTAAATTTGATCAAAAGTGACAGCAAAGACATTTATAATGTTACAAAAGATTTCTCTGTCAAATAAATGCTGTTCTTTTGAAGTTTTCATCAAAGAAGAAAAACGGTATCATGGTTTCCACAAAAATATTAAGCAGCACAACTGATTTCAGCATTGATATAATAAGAAATGTTTCTTAAGCAGCAAATCAGCATATTAGAATGATTTCTGAAGGATCATGTGACACTGAAGACTGGAGTAATGATGCTGGAAATTCAGCTTTGTATCACAGGAATAAATTACACTTTTAAAATAGAAATTCAAAAAACAAAAAAAAACATATTTTAAATGGTAATGAGATTTAACAATATTATGGCTTTTACTGTGCTTCTGATCAAATGTAGCCATTGTGAGCATAAGAAACGTATCATAAAAGTCTTACCAAACCCAAACTTTTAGACGGTAGTGTAAATGAACTGGTTTTGTAACTTTTTATTTTTTTGCATTTTGTCATATGTAATACATTCACCATATTTCTGAGGTTTTAATAGATTTGTCCTTTTGTCTCAGGTGCTCCAATGAGAAGGGTTACTTTGCTGTATCAGAGAAGTGCTCAGACTTCTGTCAAGATGACCTGGCCGATGACGACATCATGCTTTTGGACAATGGGAAAGAGGTAGAGCTTCATGTTTGCAGTCAAACAGATTCTCTTAGCAGTGGTTTCTGTTGCTGAGCTGTTTGTTTGCTTGTTTCGCAGGTTTACATGTGGGTTGGCACACAGACAAGCCAGGTGGAGATTAAACTGAGCTTGAAGGCTTGTCAGGTCAGTGGCAGTTTTATTGTACACCAGCACTTAGTTTTTATCTTTGCACACATACACACTTGCCCTCAGGCCTTTCCTGTGCCTGCTTAACATTCGTGTCACCCTTCAATCAGGTCTATATTCAGCACATGAGGTCCAAGGATGCAGAGAACCCCAGAAAACTGCGCCTGGTGCGCAAGGGCAACGAGCCTCACTGTTTCAGCCGCTGTTTCCACGCATGGAGCGCCTTCAAGACCGCTCCTGCATAAACCAGCCTCACACAGTCTGTGAATACAGTTTGAGCTGTAGGGTTCAGAAAACAACACCACTCACAACAGACCATACATTATTAATGTGCACTACATCACTCTTTATAAAGCTCACATATATATATTTGCTAATTGAAGCAATATTATTGAATTTTATATTTATGTGTAGATTTGAAATCAAAGGAAGACCTGTCTAAATGATACAGCACTTGGGTAAGCGTTACCTCAAGAGATCAAATGCTGTATTCCTTAAGGGATGTTTTAAGAAGAACATATCTGTTGAGGGAGAGTCTACATTTTTTAACCATCTGGCTGCACAAGTGTTGTGAATTGTCACACCCGTTTACATTTTCTAAGTTTTGCAGCGGTTATTTTAAAGACAACTCCTTATATCATTTGTCTGGGTTACACTTTTCATGTTTTATTCTGTAGATGCATATCACATACTGCCAAAACTTTGAGTTATTGAAAGCACAACACCTATGTCTGTTTCAGATATCACCTAAACAAGATGCTGATTTGGTGCCTCACACACTAGATTTTTTATTTTTTTTGCCTTTGAATGTTTCTTTCTATTAGCTTGATTTGTTTTACTGCTTCACTTTTGGGATGTTGACTCTGATGCCAATGCTGATGGAATAATGAATTGCACAGTTTATGTGGGATGTATTTTCAGTTATTTACATGTCCAAATGAGAATTTGTGCTTTTATGCCCTTAAACTGCCCCGTACATCTATACCAATGCAGCAGATAACTGAGTGGAACCCAGAGATTTTAATTAAAAACGCAGTCTGTAACTGGCAATCCAGTGGTCGTAGTACAACAGTGTTACCATGATTTAGTCTTCACATATCGATGCTGTTTGAGCTATTTAGCTGACCGTGTCATTAATCACAGGTTCTGCTTATTTTTTTTTTTTTTAAAGAGAGAAAAGGTTATGGTCCTGTGTATGGACTACTTGATAGTTATATTGAATATTTGTTGAACTTGCACAGGGAAATTTGTTTAGCCAAGGAAATAAATATTCTTATTTTAATTATGCTAATCAAATTTGTTATGCCTGTCATAAAAGGGATTGGGAGAGGTAAAATAGTTTTTTTGCAGTTGATGGTGAGTTGCCCTATTTTGTTTCTTTTTGTCACCGCAGCTTTTTTGTCTGCATATATAAATGTATTTCTAAGTACAAATATTTTCTGCCACTGATTTCACCTGCAGATGCTCTATTTATGTATTTTGTATTGAATAAAGTTTCATCACACATCTGTATGACTCTTCTGGAGTATTTGTCACTGTATGCATGCATTTATGGTGTTGGAAGACTATTAGTGGTTTATACATGCATATAGAGATATATATTATATAAGTAGGGGCGAGTTAATTTGGGTTGTTATTGCATTAAAACAAAGATTTTAGTCATAGTGAGTGGGTTGAGCCAGGTGACTGCAGCAATACCCATTGTTTCATAAGAATGATGTATTTACTTTCATCGAGCTGTGATGTACAGGAAAAAGTCACTTAAATGTGGTTATTGGTTGGTCAAAGGTTTAGGATGCTCGTAATGTTGTAATGAAGGAAAATGTTACAGAGTAACAACAGCGATGGCAAAATGTGAGTTAAATCATTTCTATGATACATATTAATATTATTTGTAATTAAAATGTTTTATGTTTCTTTGAAATTATATTACTATATAATGATATCAGTGAATAATATTATTTCAAAAAATGATGAAAAATATATTGCGAATATATTGTTACTATAATGGTATTATTAGTAATATGTATAATAAATCATATTGTTTAATCAATCATTTTTGCTTATTAACATTTCATTAAGCCATGTTAATACAGGTATCATATTTTGATATGAATTGAATGCACAGATAACCTATTGTTAGTTTACTACATATTATATTTATAATGCATAATATTGTGTTTAAGTAGACATTTGTTTAACTCCTAATTAAATCGTGTAAATATAATTATTGAAATATTAACACAATTGATGTTATGAAACTTTCTAATAATCAATCATATTAATATAATTGTTATATTATTGTTACGTAATCCACGCAAAGGTATGCGATATAAAAGTCCGGTGTGTCATAATAAAAGCTCTTCCACTGCAGCCTTGCAGATTGAAATGGGAGAAATGCCTTTAGATCTTAGAAGAATTGAACTGTCACTAAGATATTAGGACATAGTCAAGAACACCCAGCTAGGGTAGTTCTAAAACCTTTCTGGGAAAAAGGAAAGAAAGAAATCAAAAGTTTTGGATGGGAAGTGCCTAGAGTGGTAATTGGTGAAATTCCAATAAGTCCTACAGTTACGTGGTCAACAATCCCTCTGTGGTTAATATCTCAACCTACGGTAGATGTGACATTAAGTGAGGAAAATAAGGATGAGTTCAAATCAAATGTTCAAATAGCACATAAGTACATTCACGAAAATTATGGTTATGTTCAAATATATTCTGATGCATCGAAAAATATGGAAGACAAAGTAGGTGCGGCATTTAGTATCCCAGAATTTAATGTCAGTAAAAGAATCACAGATAATTTGCCAATTTACACAAATGGTGAAATTATTGCAATTGTACTGGCATTGCAATGGGTGGAGGAAAATAAGCCAACGCGGACACGCATATGTTCTGATTCAAGCTCATCTTTAATTACAATTAAAACATGTAATTCAGAGAGCAGAGCAGATATAATGATTGAGATTCTTCAAGCAATATATAGGATCCAGATGATGGGAATTTCTGTAGCTTTCTGTTGGGTACCAGCGCATGTGGGAGTAAAAGGAAATGAGTTAGCAGACGAATATGCAAAGGAAGCAACAAAGAAAGTAGACATAGATATGCAGATAAAGTATGGTACGAGTGAAATGAAGTGTGTAATCAAGCAACAATGTGGAAGAAATAGAGGCAGAAGATTTGGAATGGGGAAAGAAGAGAAGGAGATCTAAAAGAACAGGGATATGGTTTTATAGCATTCAAAGAATTGTTGGTAGGTACAGAGTAACAGGAAGAAATAGATGTGAGGAAACTATAATCTCAAGGCTTAAATTTGGCCATTCTGCTCTTAATAGCAGTTTGAAGAGAATGTGGAGACATGAAACTGGAAAATGTGAATATTAAATATGGTGGAAAATGTAGAGCATGTTATAATGAAATGTCCAAGATACGGAAAGGAAAGAAAGATACTGATTGATGTCCTCAAGGAAAATAAAGAAAAACTTAATTTGATGAGCATTTTGGGGAATAAATCAGGGGATAAAAACTTTCCATTTTTAATGCGTTATTTAAAGGACACGGGATTATATAATAGAATTTAGTGAAGAGTACGGTCCTGATCCACACTCCTAATCAGTAGGTGGCGGTAATGCACCTAAAAGTTGTATGCCATCCGCCATTAAACACCAAGAAGAAGAAGAAGATAAAAGCTCTTCCTGTCTACGGCTCGCCCATCGCTCCCCACAATGCATTGCGCTGATCGATTACGCACACACAGGCTCGCGCTTCACCCGGCCTCACCGCTCGTACTGTCGTTCACAAGCCGTCCAAATCCACGCGGATTATAGCGAGAAGAACACTCCAGCACACACAGCCAGCGCCTTCCAACAGTATGGAGTCCACCGCCAAGAGAGACGCGGAGAGCACCTGTGTGCTGTGCTGCCAGGACATCGACCTGTTCGCGGTGGGGAAGTGCGATCACCCGGTGTGTTACCGCTGCTCCACCAAGATGCGGCTGCTGTGCGAGCAGAAGTACTGCGCCGTCTGCCGGGAGCAGCTCGACAAGGTGCCGCCGCCTTTCCTCCTCCAGCAGCGAGCGAGCGAGCGAGCGCAGGCCTCGGCCGCTTCTCTCACACACACACACACACACCGCAGCCTGGCGACAGCAGCACCAGTAACTTGGGCTACATACACTTATAATGGGAGCGGCCGTGTTTGTCGCTAGCTAGCTAGCTAGCTAGCAGTGTGGAGAAGTTGTCAGGAAAAAGTTTAGCTCAGTTGTCTCATCTTTCACAAGTGAAATTGAGGTAGTTGTTTGACTAATTGTTGTTATGACCTCTGTTTTTGATTGTAGATACATTTGGAAAGTTGTTTTTTTTTTAGTTTAGAAGTGACCTGGTTTAGCGTAGCAGTGGTGATTTATTGCCTGACGTTTCCCGTGACAACCAAGCAGCCACCGCGAAAATATAATTAGATGACTAAAGTAGTCCTTCACGACTTATTTACTTCCGTGGTTGACAGCTGATTTAGATATACATCATCTGAAAGCTGAATAAATAAGCTTTCTATTGATATATGGATGGTTAGGATAAGACAATATTTGGTCGAGATGCAACTATTTGAAATCTGGAATCTGAGGGTGCAAAAAAAATCAAAACATTGAGAAAATCACCTTTAAAGTGGTCCAAATGAAGTTCTTAGCAATGCATATTACTAATCAAAAATTAAGTTTGGATATATTTACGGTAGTCAAATTAGGCGACCCTTCATGGAACATGATCTTTACTTAATTCATGATTTTTGGCATAAAAGAAAAAATCAATAATTTTGAACCATACAATGTATGTTTGGCTGTTGCTACAAATATCCCCCAGCGACTTGAGACTGCTTTTGTGCTCCAGGGTCACACATATGAGAGGCAAGAATAAAATGTAAAATTAGTTTGAATAATTAGACGTGATATTGGGACAGCTCAGCTGAATTGTGCTGTTGTGTAATCCGCTTCAGATAACTCTCGCTAGAATCTGCTAGACAGCGTGTGCTTTCTCTGACAGCCTGTCAACGTGCGTGACTCCCGGGACAATCAGTCAAGCGTGCGCGCCTCTCGAATTAGCCTGTTAAGCACAAGTACATTAATCAGCGAGTCTGAAATTGAAAACATTTATCATTTAGTCCTTTTTGCTTAATTGACAACGTTGTTCGTGCTCTAGAAGGAGTGTTTCATTCTTAAAAAAATACTTGTTTTTTCCTCTTCTGTAATTCAATTTTCCAGGTGGTCTTCATAAAGAAACTTGAGCCCTTTGCCGCTCTGAACATTCGTCAGTACCAGTATGAGAAGAAATTTGACACATACTTTGCAGATGGAAAGATATATGCACAGTTCAGGTATGAACTTTTTTTTCAGCAGGGATGAGAAAAACGATCCTTTTGACAATATTCTGTATATGAATGTATTTGCTCGGTAATTGTTTCAACTAAACATTCACTGCAGATGGAAAAGTTTTACTGTAAGAATAAAATGGATGAGATGCATTCTGTTGAAAATAATCAAGGCAGGATTCCCATGTTTTTTTTCTGAAGAACCACAAAGGAAAATTGATTTAAAAACTATGCTTATATGTTCCCGAACATATTGTATTAAAACAATAATGTAACCATGCACAATAATGAGCTGCGACATTTAGCTAAATTTGTTGTGCGAATACTTAAATCTATAAAAAATGGCACCGACTTGGATATTTTTGAGCCTGACATGATATAAGTTGCACTAGTTTTGAATCCACTCATTGAAATGGACAACTCTGACGTCGTCTTTCGGCAGTTTACTTGCCAAATAAAAAGTGCAGCATTGCCAGTCCTGTTTTTCAGCTAACAATCAACAATATTTGAAATGTGTTCCTTACAAGCTCTTTTACAACAAATGCAGGAAGATTTTGTTACATGAATGTCCACAATGCCCAGAACCAAAAGTGTTCTCCAAATTTGAAGAATTAGAACAGCATATGCGGAAACAACATGAACTCTTCTGCTGCAAGTTATGTGCAAAGCACCTAAAGGTAGTGTATTGCATTTTAACAAATAATTTTGTTTGCGCACACCTTATTCCTTCAACGAATAGTTTGCTCTGTGTACAGATATTCTCATACGAGAGGAAATGGTACAGTCGGAAAGACCTGGCTCGTCATCGAACGCAAGGGGACCCGGACGATACCTTGGGTGGGTTGCATATCCCTCGCATCGTGGGCATCCGCTTTGTAAATTCTGTGATGATCGATACCTGGACAACGATGAACTATGAAGCACCTGCGGCGAGATCATTACTTCTGCCATTTCTGTGATGCAGATGGAGCTCAGGAGTATTACAGGTAAAAGACCAGTTCTGGTTCACTTTCTTTTTTTTCTTTTTTTTAAGCTTGTTAATTTGGTTGTTAAATTGTTACATTTATTTCCAAATGCAACTCACTGTAGCCATGTTTACTGTCATGCACCCAAATGATGCCTCAATTGAAATGAAAAACCTTTCATATAAACCCCTCAATCGTTTTAATTGAGCTCATCTTGAATAAAATTTCAGTCTAATTGAAAGGGGTGGCGTAGACCTGAAATCATCCAAAAAATTAAGGCGAATGAATAAAAAGACAGGTCGCCACAAAGACCTTTAATTTTCTGTGTATATAACAATATTTTTATTAAGTGAATTGGTGAAATGCTCGTAAAATGATTCTCAGAGCAGCTCTGGAGATAAAGTTTATGCCCTCATATAGTGAGATGGCAGATGCTAAAAAAACAAATCACAAGCATCACACATGCTTCAGTGTGTGTACTAACTGGGGCACTCATTTAGACAGAGACCTGCAGAACATGCAGACTTCATGGCGGTCTTTTTGCACTGTAATATTCGCTTAATTTAAGTATTATTTTTGTCCTATAGCGACTACCAGTACCTCAGCGAGCACTTCAGAGAAAGCCATTATCTCTGCCAGGAGGGCCGCTGCAGTACAGAGCAGTTTACTCACGCTTTCCGCACAGAGATTGACTATAAAGCTCACAAAGCTGCTGCCCACAGCAAAAACCGGGCTGAGGCACGGCAGAATCGCCAAATCGACATTCAGTTCAACTATGCACTCAGACAACAACGACGAAATGGCGGTAAAGCTGAATTTGCTCTTTCTGTGAGTTGGATATAAATTAGGGGTCGCATGCCTTAATCAAGCCCATCTGGATGTCTGTTTTAGGTCTGATAGTTGGTGGCGATGACTATGAAGAAGTGGATCGCTTCAACAGACCGGGAAGACCAGGAAGAGGACGAGCACCAGGAGGACAGCAGAATGTCAGGAGCTGGAGATATAATCGGTAGGTCCTCATCAGTGCTGCATTCTGACATATGAGAGAGCTTATGGAAGACTGAGAGAGTTGTTGTCCTCAGAGAGGAAGAGGACAGAGAGATTGCAGCTGCTTTGCGAGCTTCGATGGCCAGCCACCAGCAAGAGAGAAGCCATGTGCAAGAGAGAAGCCATGTGCAAGAGAGAAGCCATGTGCAAGAGAGAAGCCATGTGCAAGAGAGAAGCCATGTGCAAGAGAGAAGCCATGTGCAAGAGAGAAGCAGTCAGAAGCCACACAAAGAGGAAAAGATGGAGCCTGATGACATGAGAAACAACAGAGGCACTGCCAAGCAGACGAACGAAATACAAGGTATGGCAATCGAAAATGTCTATTTATTTATTTATTTGGAAGTTGATGAAATTGCATGTTTGAATATATTTCAGCTCGATCAGTGAAGAGTAATCCCTCTTTGGCTGGTCAGGACTTCCCTGTTTTAGGGGCAGCTGCACCTCCAGCCCCAATTCAAAGGTACTGTATGTTTGTCCTGTTTTTAGTAAAATGGGTCTCTTTTATGTATTTTTTCCCCATGTAGGAATACTAAGATAATTTATTTTTTAAAGGTGCATGCTTTCTTGATTATTTATTTTGTCCAGATATGAATTAATTCAAATTTGACATGAATACACTGCTTTCTGTGATATTTTTAATATCTGTATTGAAATTTAGATTTTTGGGGAACATAAAGTCAGACTGATATAACTGTCTTGCAGTTGTTCATTTAAATAAAGCAAAACATTTTTTTTAAATATTAGAAAAACTTAAACCTAAATGAGAAATGTTGCCTTGGCAGCTAACTGAAACAAAAAAAGTTTAAGTTAATTAAATTAAAGCTAAATAAAAGTAAAAAAAAAAAACCCAAATAAAAAAATGAATTAAACCAATTAAAATTCCTAATCAGTAAATCACAAATAAAAATGTATAAATAGCATTTATTTCATATAATAATAGTACAGAAATAATGCTAAACTTACACTAGCTTAAATGATTATTATTTCATAAAAATGGCTTTTTCTCCAAATAATAGTCACGTGGTGCAACCGAAATGCAAACCAAATTTATTTATTTATTTATTTTCTCTTTTCTTTTAATGTCTCTGATTTGTTTAGATTTTTTTTCTTTCTTTTCTTTTCTTTTTTTAAATGGGCATAAATTAAAAAATGTCAGGCTGATACAGCTGTCCTGAAATCATCATGAAAGAAAGGGGCCACTGAATTCTTGAAAACAAATCCTTAAGTACTTTGATTTGCTGGACATAACAAAAGATTATGCTAAAAGTCATATGGTGCAACCAACAAAACAGGAAATGATGTCAGAGAGAACCCAAGCCATTTCTGCAGGTCAGATTATCATTTGGGATGGGCTCATAGTTGTGGGTATATGCAACAGCAAGAAATTTGCTATTAAACATTAGAGTTTAATTGAATCAGATCAGTTTTTTACAATGTATGTCTCCCTATCATTGCAGCAAGATCAAACAAACTTCTGTCTCTCTGAAGGAAGATGATTTTCCAAGCTTGTCTTGCTCCGTAGTTTCCGCTCCAATGACACCTGCATACACAAATCAACCCAGGAAACATTCGTCCTTCCAGGAGGAGGACTTTCCTGCACTGATCTCCAAGATCAAACCACTGAAGTCTCAATCAAACACAACATCGGCGTGGTCTCAAGCTGGAAGCAAACCTGCGGTGGTTTCCAATAAACCTGTGGTTCTGCCCACCAAAACAGCTCCTACGGTCTCTTCATCTATACTGTCCGCCAGTGACCCGCCGCCCAGTGGAAGTGTGCCTCAGCCTCTCACTGCCTCCTCATCTCGCCGCAAAAAGAAGCTCACCTCTGCTGAAACCCACAAAGCTCCACCTAAAGTCAAATGTCCGTCCTCATCGGATGACGAGGACCTCCAGACCGGTAAAACGGCTCAGGAAATCCGCACGGTACCGACTATGCTTGACATCTCCACTTTGTTGATGGTAAAAGATGGCTCATCTCAGACCAACCCCAAAACCAATAAGAAAAAGAAACAAGCCACAACTTCATCTCTGGGTTCCCCATCACGCACTCCTGAGTCCGTGTCCAAAATGGCTCACAAGGAGAACGTTCCCGAGACGAAGCCACCAGACAACAGTCTCCCCTCCAAAACAAACTCCTTTATAAACGGACTCACGGAGAAACCAGCAGAAGCACTATCCCCTACATTTCCTGAAAATAATCCTGCCCCTTTAAAGCAGCCGGTAACTGACCAACCTCCTCCACCCAAAGAAGAGGAATTTCCAGCACTTATCTCCAGAAAACCTCCACCTGGTAAGCCGGTTCCTTTCCTTAAAGAGGCAGTGCCCAAAATAACATTGTTTCTAAGTGCGTACTTGTGTTTTCAGGCTTTAAAAGTCAATTTCCGTTGAAGAGCACTCAGAGTGTGCTGCCGCCTCCTCCTCCTGGCCTTGGGCCTGTTGTCAGCAAACCTCCTCCAGGATTCACCGGCATCCCACTCAACAGTAATGTGGTGGAATCGTCGCTGCCGGCTGTTGACAGGTTAGAGACTGTGATGTGTGCTGTTATACGTGTGTGTGATGTGGGGGAAGTGGTGTTCCCTGTTTTGAGTCACTGTTGTATTTGGAGTACATGAAAGCTGACTATTTATTGATGGCAAGCAATGTTTTTAATAGACTTAGGCCTGGTATTACAGACAGGGCTTAGTTTAAGTCAGGATTAGCCCATAGTTCAATTAGGACATTTAAGTTTATAAACATGCCTTAGATAAAAACAGTACTGGTGTGCATCTTAAGACAAAACAATGAACCTGACATTTTAAGATCAGTCAGTACAAGTTACTTTCAGTTAAAACAGCCCAGACATGCATTTTAGTCTGGGACGGGACTGGACTTAAACCTTGTCTATGAAACTGAGGGTTAATTTTATAAAGCCAGTATCTGAGAGAATGTTGATATAAATATAATAGATATAATACTTTTTTTTTTTTGGGTCCACAGGCCAAAATTCACTTCTCTGAGCTTTTTCTTTGTTTTGATTTTTTGCAGTTCTGAAGTGTCATATCAGTGTAGCCGCAGTTACAGTTCATCTTATGAGGTTTCGGACACTACTGTGTTAGATGTACATTTAGGTGGGGTCGAACCATTACACTTCCATTTAAATTAAGCTACGCATAATTGCAAGATATACAGATGTAGAAGCTAAAAATCAGCATATTAGAATTATTTTTTTAAGGATCATTTGACACTGAAGACTGAAGTAATGATGACGAAAATTCAGCTTTGCATCACAGAAATAAATTGCATTTGAAAAAATATATTCAGATTTGACAATAGATAATTGTTTAAAGGAAAGAATTCACAAGTTCTAATTTAATAATTTATCACTAATTAATGTAAAAATAGAAAAGTGATTCAAGCATTTTATCTCATTAGGCGTTGTGTTTTCTTTCAGAGTGACACCTGCTATTGGACCCTACCTCATACCCGACAATTTCCAGCAAAGAAACATGGACCTTATTCAGTCTATTAAGAATTATCTTCAAAGAGGAAACCAATCTTGATTTCAAAACATCCAGGCCAATTTAGACAGGTACCTATCCAACCAAGACCATTTAAATTCAATTAATATTAGTCCCACATATTATTATTATTATTATTATACATTTATATAGTTAATGCTAGTTTTAAGCGAATTGTATTATTTCCCTTGGAATTATGTAGTTCTATGAGCTTGTTAATTGAGACATGACACATTTTTAAATATATATTATTTCCAAAATACACTTGTCACATCCTGCAGGACCCTTCAATAAATGTGACTAGTGATAAATTTTTTTTTTAAATAGTGCAAACTGGTGACCTATTATAGAACCTATGATACCCACTGTATTGACCCATGAAGAGTTTCTTATCTTCTAATTTTCCTATGTCCTCGTACAGTATAATACCTGCTGTCCAGTACTACAAAAGCTGCCAGGAGCTGCTAGGAGAGAATTTCAACAGGGTCTTCAACGAGCTGCTGGTTCTCCTACCAGACACTCGCAAGCAACAGGAGCTTCTCACTGCCCACGGAGACTTTAAGGCTCTCGAGAAACAGCAGGAAGGCTCCAAGCCCAAAAAAAACAAAAAGAAAGCATGGCAGACAGGCACTACCAGCAACAGCCTGGAGCTGGACTGCCAAGTGTGTCCCACCTGTAAGCAGGTGCTGGCTCTGAAAGACTTCAACACCCATAAAACCCTACACATCGGCGATGATGACTTCCCCTCTTTACAGGCCATAAGCAAGATCATCAGCTAGCTGCCAGCAGACGCACATCCACGGCTCTCTGTGACACAGGACCTGGTGCTGCACCAGGATAATGCTGAGATGCTCGAAAGGATGAGGGCTTGTCTGAGCTGCAGTGGCAATGTTTACTCGGATTGTTCAGATTCGGAAAGTTTTGATGACACCTTTTTTCATAGGGGAAAGATCAACCCTAAAAAGTGCAAGTGTAACTGTTTTGAAGAGAAACAGGATTAATCTACTTGAAAGCTTGAGTTCTAATGTTAATTCATTTATTACTCCTCCAGTTCATCCTTTTTCATCAGGTTTTCCATGCTGATTCGCAGGGGCTTTTTTTTTTTTTTTTTTTTAATAAAAATTGTAAGGTTGTCTGCCTTTCGAAATAACCTATTTACAATTTTCAGAATGCTCCTGCGTTTGATTGTGATTTATTCATTTCTCATTTCTGTTTACAAACTCTACAGTACAGAAAAATAAAATGGTTAATATGTGGCATTTCTTACAGTAAGCTACAGTGATCTGTCTACTGACTACTTGACATTTTTGAATGATTGTTTGTGTAAATAATTTGCAATTAAACAATCAAGCCAGGGAACGAAATGCACGGCTCGACACACTTTAGGCCACATGTGATCGTCTTTACACAATTAAATCAGTGAGGAAATTTCACCTGCCTTAAAATATACAGGAAAAACCAGAGGGACATTTTGAAAGGTTGTCAAGATGGGATCAGACTACGGTGTGTTTTGTATAAAATACCAAATTGGTACAGATGGATAAATCTTGAGTTTTTTTTGGCTAGATTTTTATTAAATACCATTGTGCTTGTGCCTCTTAAATATTTCTTCACACTTTCAGAGTTGACTGTTCAGACTTCAGTACGGCCACCTTTTCTCATCTCTCTTTCAGGAACTGCTATTCGTGCCACGGCCTTGTGGTCAACAACAGTTTGCGATTGTTTCAGGACTTACCTGCAGAATAAATGCTGTCAAACATGATCAAACTTTAGATTGTTATTCAAGCTCCAGTTTGTGTATTTCATCTGTTTGTTTTGTGCAACATACTCGAAAATGTTAACTACGGAGATATTTAGAGGAAACGTTCACACAAAAATGACGATTCTGTCATTTTAAGAAACCTTTTATTACATGGGATGCAGAAGGAGATATTAGGCTGTTAGGGACTGTGGACGTTATTAAACATTCACTTTCATTTTTCCATTCAGTAAAAGTGAAAGAGACTTTCTGCCCTTTTGTTCCACAGGAGAAAGAAATTCATACAGGTTTGAACAACATGAGGGTGAGTGAGAGGGTCATTTTTGAGTGAGCTACGCCTGTCTTATTTGACACGTTTTGATTTTGGTTGTTAGATTGGATCTTAAAGTATATTACCTTTTACAAGCTCAAGTTTTCTTTCTAAAAATGTTAAAACTTAAACATTGGGCTATATCTGTACAATTAACTATTTGAAGCAATTAAAGGAATAGGTCTCCCAAAAATAAAAATATGCTGGAAATATGCTCCCAAAAATAAAAATGTACTCTACCCGCAGGCCATCCAAGATGTGGATGAGTTTGTTTCTTCATCAAAACAGATTTGGAGTAATTTAGCATTGCATCACTTGCTTACCCGGCATGGAGCCGCTCAGTGATTGGGTGCGTTCGAAGAAGTCTCAAACCGCGGAAGAAAACAAGTAATTCACATGACTCCAGTCCATCAGATAATGTCTTGTGAAGTGAAAAACTGTTTTTAATAAGCAGATCCATCATTAAGGTCTTTTAACTTTGAACCATTGTTTCTGGCCAAAATGAGTACATAATCCAGAATAACTTTTCTTCCTGTGGAAAAGTCTATCTCTGTTTAGTCTATCTTCGTCCTCTCATATTAATCGCTGTTTTGGACTGTTTGTGCATGTAAAGAAGACTTGACCTGTGCATATTTCTTTCCTGATTCAGAAGAGAGGACTTTTTCACTGGAGAAATCAATATTATGGATAGAGGACTTGTATTTTAGCTGAAAGCAACAGTTTGAAGTTAAAAAACAATTTTGTAAACATGGTATCTTTTTTTCGATTCACAAGTCATTAATTGATGGACTGGAGTCGTGTGAATTACTTGTGGATTATTGTGATGTTTTTATCAGCTGTTTGGACCCTCATTCTGACGGCACCCATTCACTGCAGAGGATCCATTGGTGAGCAAGTGATGATATGCTAAATTTCTCCAAATCTGTTCTGATGAAGAAACAAACTCTATCTTGGTTGGATGGAGGTTAAGTAAATTTCCAACAAATGTTTTTGTGAACTATTGCTAATGTAGAAAGTTCAAAATATTACAGGGTCTGGCTTTCAGAACAGAATGATCTCTTAATGGTGTGTGAGAGTCATTAAAAGAGCACATTACAGGTCTTTATTTAAACATGTCTTTATTTTCATAATGTCTGGCAACTGCAGTCTGAAGACATTCTGAAAACGACAAATCTTTTGAGTACATCTTTCAATCACAAGATGGGATATATTGCCTGCAGATACAGTATGTAATATGTATTTAAAAAGAGTCCTGGACAAGGTCAAGGCATTTTTACTGATGCAAATTTTGCACTTTGTCCTTCAATGAGGTACAAATACAAAAACTAAATAAGGCTTTTATTTTCACATCTCTTCATCATCTATAATACTTTTTTTTTAGAGGTGCAAATTTTGATCCAGCAAAACATACCTCAGTGAATCACTCCAAAACGCCCACAATATTGGTCCATGAAGCATTTTAACAGGAGTGCAGAGTTAAGTACAGGAAACACAAGACCCTGACCACTTTCACAAACCTACTCCGTTTACATGTATTGAAGTACAATCACTATCATTTGTGTATGTTACACAGAAACATTACCAAAATCTACCACATATCAGACAAAGCACTGATGATGGCCACCAAACAGCTTTTGGGGTTAATACAGCCAACAGGGAGAAATTTCTGAAAGGTGGTCCCAAACAAAGTCTGGGCAAACCACTGGTAGAGGCACATCCTTCCAAAATGCCGGTGTGGTAAAGCGGTTTTTTTTAAGGCGCTCGGCCACTCCAAGGCTGCTTTGATGTGACAAAAATACCAAAAACAGTAAGATTTAGGAAATATTATTTAAGATTTAAAGATCGTCGTTCACCATTGTTCAGGCTAATGAAAAGTTTTATTGAGTCCTGTGAGGCAAAGAAGCGGAAGGGTCAGCCTCATGAACTCAGTCGGCAGGGGTCACGAAATGGGAAGTATACTGATGGTGCTGGCGCAAGAAACTGGGCTATGAATATCAAGGGGGAAGCAGTGGGGGGCGGCGTAATAGGAAGACAGTTCAGAAGCGTGGGTGTATAAGAGAAAGTTCACTAAGAACAGACTGGGGGATTGAAATAGATTTTTGTAACAGACCATGTCTTGACTTGGGCACTGGGGGGATCAATTTTAATGTCTCCATGCTGATAAAAATGACACATGTGACTTTCTTACTAGCAATTTCTAATGTTGAAAACATACCAAGTGGTGTCATTGTCCGAGTTTGTAAATGTATTCATAAAGCATTTATTTTAAATGCCAGTTTATATGTTTGCATAACCTCAATTGTAAAATGCCAACTGATTGTGGCTCTGATAAAATAAATAACATTTGTTTGAAATCTTTTTAGTGGGATTCATTTAATTTTTATATTCTGATACGTCAGAAGTATTCACGCATTGTAAGCTACAAAAATCTGACTTTATGTCGTAACACGTTTAGTGGCTTCACTAAATCAAACACTGAATCGACATCTTTTCTACACACTTTTGATACATAAGACACCCTTAAATCTACAGCCAAACTCTTACCCTCTTTTAGGAAGACCACCTCTCGTAAGCTTTTAGTTGGAGAACATTTAAATGTGTCAAAAATGTTTCGGTGATTCCATGTTTCAGATATTATTGGAAAACTGAATATATAAGGTATTGTTTGTGATGCATGGCACTTCATAGCTCTCTAAATATAACACATGCAACATAACCTTTTTCATTTTTAAACAACACTGATAACCCTCAAACGGTTTCATTTCAGCTGATAAATTAACACGTAATATTCCGAACGAAAGTGAAATCACAATCAGCATATTCTTGTACAGAAGTTCACAGAACGGTGCTACCTATGAACATTGTCACACCACTTCAGTTTGAAGACCAGTGCCAGCCATCAACACTGACTCTGACACACCAATGGCATCGCATGTGGACTTTTGCTAGAGGCACCGTTTCAGTAAATTGGCACCTGGTAGGTTGGGGCGTTGGAGTCCAGGTTTTCGGTAAAGGGTGGGCTCTGGTATGTGTCGTTGGGCTCGGTGCTCGTGCCGGTGGGGGAGGGCTGGACAGGTGGCTTTCCTTCCATGTGCTCTGTGGTGAAGAGGCTCATGTCGGTCCCTAGCATGTACTTCTGCACCGCTCTCACTGTCAAACCAGCCTGAAATACAGAGAGGAAGCAAATGACAGTCACACGCATTAGTATCGAACTCTCATTAAAAATAACTACGCTCAACTCTGACCACTTGTACTGAAGAAACCAAACGTTTTTTTTTTTTTAAACCTGAAGGTACTGCAGTCTTATTGGTTCCAGATAATTCTATTTCTTGGCATTTAGTTCTGTCATATGGCTAAATTTGTATCCTTAGCAACATGCTGAAACATTATCACAAAACTTTCAAAACATTATATAATTTGAAGGACTTTCTGAAGAAAATATGAGTTAAGTATCATTCAAATTTTTGCGGTTTGTAAGATATTTAAAAATAACTCAAGAATAAAATTGATCAAATGTGACAGTAAAGACTTTTATAATGTTGCAAAATATTTTTATTTCAAATAAACGCTGTTCTATTAGTAGACTTAAAATAGGTTTTTCAACTTAAAATACCTGTTTTCTGTTTTAATATTCAAATGTAATTTATTCCTGTGATGAAAAGCTGAATTATCAGCATCATTACTCCAGTCTTCAGTGTCACATGATCCTTCAGAAATCATTCTAATATGCTGATTTGCTGCTTAAGAAACATTTATTACTATTATTATTATTATTATTATAAGTGTTAAAAACAGCTGTGCTGCTTAATATTTTTGTGGAAATATTTTTTTAGGATTCTTTGATGAACAGAAAGCTCAAAAGAACAGCATTTATTTGAAATAGAAATCTTTTGTAACATCATAAATGTCTTTACTGTCACATTTGATTAATTTAATAGGTCCTTGCCGAATAAATGTAAAAATATACAAATCCATTTTTTTTTAATCTTACCCCAAACCTTTAAATGGTAGTGTATCACGGTTTACACAAAGACATTATAAATGAATAAATAATTCTAAATGGTAGTGCTTGTGTGTATTTCTAAACATGAATCATTGATGTAACAATTGCTAAAGATCAAGACAAGTCATACATTTCACTCTTGTTCAGGAACTGTAAGAAATAGCATCAGTTTCGTTCACATCAGGACATGCCACCGAACACTATTCTCATCCTCTTTCACGACGGCAAGGGAGAAGGAAGTAATTCTATTATATGTTCCCACATCCCCTGAGGGCTGAAACCAGTATGTAGAGCAAGCTAATGTCAATGAGATAGTTCATGATATAACAACTGAAATGGACTGTGTTCTGCATATCCTGCCATTTCAGCTTTAGATTTGAAAAGGAATAAAATAAAAGTGTCAATAAAAAGTGTTTTCATTTCCGTGTACAGATAGTTATGCTCATTTACCCAGGTGAAGATGGAGAAGAAGGAGAAGGTAATGGCAGCTCTGGCAGCATCCGCTCCCTGATTTAAGGGCAGCTCATCTGGAGTGGTGCGCTGCCATTGGTTGGCCAAGAAGCAGAAACAAACAAACCACAAAAACGCCCAGAAACCTGTCATCACGCACGCACAAAACACAACAATAAGAATATATTATAGCAATAATTTCAATAAAGTTTATTATACTGCCCCCATGTTGTTTACATAAATAAATACAAAAAACATTGTAAGGCAATACAGTACTGAATCATTGCCAGACCCCTTGAACAATTCACAGCTTAAAAATAGCCGTCACAGAGAGAGTCTCAGTCTGTTTTGGCATGCTCTTATTGTTTACCTGAAAATCCAATGTCCAGCATCACTGCCTTCTTCCTGTCTTTAATACTGCTGATTTGTTGGAACTTCATGTCAAGGATAATGAAGAAAATGCATGCTAGAAATGCTATGAGCCCAATGGTGGTTCCGTAGTTGCAGGCATTGTTGTTCTTGTTGAAAACGCAATAGAGCCTCTCACTGCCATGGTTGACGTAGCCTTCATTTATTATGGATCCGAACACTACCATTGAGAAGATCTGCAAGGGAAAAGATACACCAGTTTTATTGATGTTCTTTTTTTCATGCTAACACTGTTAAATAATTAAATACCATTACAATAATTACTATTATTCTATGTTCAGGCAGTTGACATGAAGTGACCGAAGCATCTATCTAGTAAAATCTATGTATCTATTTTTTGGTGTTGACTGCAATAAATTAATATTTCGATTACAAAATGAAAGAGAAATATGAACTTACACAGACACAAGATCCGCTGTATGACCAAAACAACGCTATTCAATAAACATAATGTATTCTAAATAGACAGCAACTCTTCTAAATCAACATTTTCCACTTGTAATATTTTCCAAATATTGTTCTGTACAGTACACTCACAGAAAAAAAGCTGTCATTGGGGCTGTACCTTTTCAAAAGGTACTAATATGTACTGGTACTTTTACATTAGGCCTACTAATTTAAAGTATAAATATGTTTGTATTTTATTTTTGAGAAGATTTTGATGCCTATTTTACAAGAAACAAAAGCCTTTGACTGAAAGAGAATTGTATTGCACAAAGCTATGCTCCACCTGATGTGTTTGTCTGTCGCAAATAACATCAAATGGCAGTAACAGTATATGCGCGTATAGTAAGTAATGCAGCAACCAATCAGAATCGAGGCGCCGGTCATATAGCAGCAGCGGCTGCGGCTCAAAACCTAGCGAGCTGCCCAAGTAGACAGCATTTCTGAGCAACATACAGAATGATGCTCAAACACATGCGCTGCTCAAAATGAGGCAGCTGACTATGCTTTGAGACACACTATAATGATGTTCTTACTGAAAAACCTTATTGCATAATAGAGAAACGTTCATCCATGACATTAGATGAACTCGTTTTGCTTTAATATAGGGAAATAGCCTCATATTTTAAACATTATTTCTTGTTTTGAAGTCACGCCTAGTGATAGACCTATGGATAAAAAATAATACATAATAATAGGCTATAATGGTAAACGAATTCATCCTGCCATAAAAAACCAAACAACAAAAAGATTCAAGCATGTATGTTTTTATGCTTTTGTGTTTTCATTCTAAAAGGAATCACATGAGTAACCTCGTCACCAGAGGCACATACGCTTCATGACATCAATTCGTCAACATTTTCAATATAAACGAAAATAATCTTCGATTTTACAAATAAACGCACATCTATACGAGCGTCAGCGACCTCATTTAATTATTAACTGAGCACGTGAGGAAAATGTTATGATTATGATACGTTCTGGGTTATTCTCACAGACCACATTAGTCTCTTCTAGGGCAGATATGATTATTTGTAGGTAAATAAATGTCTTACCCATGATAATATTCTAAGGATGGTCTGCGGCTGTTGGATAAAGGCAATAGGGTCGAATGCAGCACCGGCTCTCCCAGCACCAAATGCACCCACTCCGTCCATTTTCCTCCTACTGTTATTCAGGCTCTGGGCTGTGGGTCGAGGTAGGCGCACACACACACACACACACACACACACACCCAGCACTGCCTGTCAGAGGCGTGCGCACTCTCTCTGTGATTCTGTGCATTACATTGTTCACAACAAATCACATCTACCGCGACATCCTCTTCCTCAGCTGGGAGATAACCGCTATCCTGTTTCAAGAGCAATAAAAAGACTTCAAATTCGCCAACAAATGGAACATTTGGTAGGGAGCATGTGCAGCATTATTTCGTCAGAAGGGTACTACATTGAACAGAGAAAACATTTATCCATCATCCAACCATTTCTCATAAAAAAATGACAGTTAACCAAAATCTACGACTTTCTTTGTGAATAACTTAGGGTCCAACAACAAACAGTGTCATTTCTGTTGGAACGACATTGTTTGACTATCAAACATTACTTCACTGATGAATGAGTGTTCCTAAACATCATTCCTGGCGGCTTATCTTCTCATTATATCCTTACACAATGATAATGTTTAGAAATTTTTGTTCCTGATAAGGAAAGCAATGTGAGAAAACTAAGCTATAGCTTTCGGGACATAATACTGTAGCCTATCCTTGCCAATATTGTTAACGAGCAACTGATCATGAGCAATGTTCTTGCGGAAGAAGCTTATCTAGATGCACTGCATAGGACCAAAAATTTATTATCTTACCCCTTTTTTGATTGGTAGTAAGTTAGTCAGACCTATTAAATCCATGGGTTTCAACTAGGAAACCACATAGCACACTTTCACGGAGACCACAAGATGGCTTAAAAGTATTTAAAATAACACAAACAACATTACTTTCCACTGGAAAAGGTAGAGGACTATTTTTTCCCGGTTTGACATGAATGTCTTGATGAATTTGTTTATTATTATAAACACACCGCTTTTTAGTACACAAGACATTAATTGAAAGTCTGGAGTGGTGTGGATTACTGTGGTGTTTTTATCAGCTGTTTGGACTCTCATTCTGACGGCACCCATTCACTGCAGAGGATCTACTGGTGCCAACTGATATAAATATATACTTTCCCTAAACTTTTTCTAATGAAGAAACAAACTCGTGTACATTTTGGATAGCATGAGGGTAAATGAATTTTCAGCAATCTTTTCATACTTAAACTATTCCTTTAATTGCCACTCCACGTTTCTGTCAATAAAATATTTCTAAATGAGCAGCTATCTCATTCTAGCAGAAATATCTTGGGGAATATTCAGTTATTGTTTTACAATGAGGGATATTGAAGTTAAAAATACTGAGAACCACTGCTCTAAACAAAGTATTTGTGTTTCCAGCTGTCGCACAGATTTTTACAAAGCTCATCCAGTTGCCTCTGGGCTGTTCACATCCACCGAGAGCTCAATAATTACAAAATAATATGGGACATAATGCCATACACTTGTAGACAGCAATGCTCTTGATTAAAAGCACAATACAGAAAACTATATATATATGAATAAATCACTCTTATCAATTAGTGCAAAGTCAACATGTATCATGTTTATGCATGACTCCTGAATGGTACTTGTAACGAAAAGGACAGGTCCACAGAATCAGTGTTTGTGGCTGCATATTGCTCATGTTCATGATTGTGTTGGAGGTTTTCAGTCACAAGATCCATCTTTCCAGCCATCTCGCCACCGCTCATCCACCTTGCTGCAGTCAAACTCTGGCTTGCCTAATCGGATGTTGATGTCATTATGGAGGCGACACATCCACTGTGAGAGGTTGTGCCGACTGCTAGCGTCTGGTTGATTCGTTTTCAATCTGATAAGAGATAAGATCATTGAAACATATGCAACCAAACACAAAGGTTAACACTGCAATGCTTCTGCTGAAATGCTAAAGGACAAAGATAAAAACCTCAACAATAAATGATGACAACCTTGATCTCAGGTCCTCTGCACATTCATCACATGGGAAAACCTTTGAGAAGAGATTGATGAACTGTGTGATCTCCCCCTGTTGTTCTGTGGTCGGTGCGTCTGGATAATATGCAGTCATAGTGTGAAGAATAGACCATGAGCTCCTGCCCAGTTCCTCTCTGTCCAGAGGGCATTCAACAGGCTTAGCCTCCTCCACCGCCCTGCTCTCCTGTTCAAAATATCACATGACTGTTTACTGTCAAAGCACAACATTATTGTGTAAGAGCCATTTACATTTACACATTTATATTTATACATAAGGTATACATTTAAATCAGACTATGTGTTTTCTAAGAATCAAACCTATGACTCTGGGTGGATGCAATGCTCTGGCAGCTGAGCTATGATCTGTGAAAAAAGTAACCATAACCATGATTGGCATCTCTGTTTTAAACATAATATTCTGCAAACTATTTCAAACTATTCTTCTTAACAGAAATTAGGAGTACTGATTGATATTAATTAACCACAATTGATTTTGTGATGTGTGTACATCCCTAAATGAAAACAATAAATATGTTTTCAGTTTTCATCTTGATTTTGTATTTGTTTAGCATTTGAATTTATATAAAAGCTTAGTTATTTTATTATTCTATTTATATTTTATTACATTATACACTTACTATAATATAATAATAAAATAATATTATGGATAATGTATTAATAATGGATTAAGGTAATTAATTAAAGTCACCCTGAGGCCCCATGGGAAGTATGCTGGGGGCCCGGGTGAGAACCACTGCCTGAACAAATTAGGCAGTTTATTATAGTAACCCTTATTGTTAAAGAGTCGAACCTAACTGTCGAAATGTAAACAACAGTTTCCTCACTCCTATAAATTAAGGTGCATTCATAAATATAGAATTTCGTGGAAAAAGTCATTTAATTAAGTCATTCAACTCACAATTGTGAAAATCGTAGTATTAAATAAAATTCAATGCACACGACTGAAGTAGTTTAAGCTTTGTTCTTTTAATGTGATGATTTGGGCTCACATTAACAAAAATCTCCACCATTCACTATGCTCAAAAAATTAGAATCTAACATGAAGACCATAAAAAAAACATGTTAGTGAATTGTTGGCCTTCTGGTATGTATGTTCATTTATTGTACATGTACTCAATACTTGGTAGGGGCTCCCTTTTGCTTTAATTACTGCCTCAATACGGCGTGGCATGGAGGTGATCAGTTTGTGGCATGCTGAGGTGGTATGGAAGCCCAGGTTTCTTGACAGTGGCCTTCAGCTCATCTGCAATTTTTTTGGTCTCTTGTTTCTCATTTTCCTCTTGGCAATACCCCATAGATTCTCTATGGGGTTCAGTTCTGGTGAGTTTGCTGGCCAGTCAAGCACACAACACCATGGTCATTTAAACAACTTTTGGCAGTGTGGGCAGGTGCCAAATCATGCTGGAAAAGGAAATCAGCATCTTCAAAAAGTTGATCAGCAGAAGGAAGCATGAAGTGCAAAATTTCTTGGTAAACAGGTGCAGTAACTTTGGTTTTCAAAAAACACAATAAACCAACACCAGCAGATGACATTGCAAACCAAATCATCACAGACTGTGGAAACTAACACTGGACTTCAAGCAACTTGGGCTATGAGCTTCTCCACCCTCCTCCAGACTCTAGGACCTTGGTTTAAAAATGAAATACAAAACTTGCTCTCATATGAAAAGAGGAATTTGGACCACTGGGCAACATTCCAGTTATTCTTCTCCTTAGCCCAGGTAAGACAACTCTGACACTGTCTGTGGTTCAGGAGTGGCTTAACAAAATGAATACGAAAACTGTAGCCATATTCCTTGACACGTATGTGTGTGGTGGCTCTTGATGCCTTGACCCAGCCTCAGTCCATTCCTTGTGAACTTCACTCAAATTCTTATATCGATTTTGCTTGACAATCCTCAAAAAGCTGCGGTTCTCTCGGTTGGTTGAGCATCTATTTCTTCCACACTTTTTCCTTCCACTCAGAACTTTCTGTGCACATGCTTGGGATACAGAACTCTGTGAAACAGCCCAGCTTCTTGCAAGAATGTTGTGGCTTACCTCTTGTGCAATCAAGATTGTCTTATGGACACACTGTCAGATCAGCAGTCTTCCCTATGTTTGTGTAGCCTAGTGAACCAAACTGAGGGACCATTTTGAAGGCTCAGGAAACTTTGCAGGTGTTTTGAGTTGATTAGCTGATTGGCATCTCACCATATTCTAATTTGTTGAGATAGTGAATTGGTGGGTTTTTTTAAATGTGAGCCAAAATCATCACAATTTAAAAGAACCAAAGACTTAAACTACTTCATCTGTGTGCATTGAATTTATTTAATAAAAGAGTTTCACAATTTGAGTTGAATTAATGAAATAAAAGAACTTTTCCACGACATTCTAATTTATTGAAATGCACCTCGTATATTGCAATATATAATATATATAATAATATATATATATGTGTGTGTTGCTAATAAAAAAGCACATTATTTTGTGTATTTGTGTAATGAAATGTGTTTATGCGGTTTTAAGGTTAAAAAAAACACATTATTTTCAACCATAATGTAAATTATTGTTTCTCCTCTATGCCCGCCTTTCTGAAACGCATCGATTTAAACAAAGCTCATCGTTCTGAAAAGCGAAATGTATGCTGATTGGCCAGCTATCCAGTGTGTTGTGATTGGCCGAATACCTCATGCGTGTGACGGAAATGTTACGTCCCTTAATATATTGTGATGCATGTGTCGGACTCCTAGCGAGAGAGCAAAAACATTAAACCCCATTATAACGGAGGGCATTTGTCTGCCATTCAGTGGGACATAATTACAGTTATACTACTTTAAAGTCTTGCTCACGCATTGTGGTTTTGCGGTGGAGAACGGTTGCATAAAACACATAAAACCCTGAAACGACCTCTGTGCTAGTTTGTTAAAGTAAGGGACGCTAGGACCCCAGGTAGGAAGGTTGACGAAACAAACAAGGTGCACTCTACACTCCGCCTCAAAACTCACGTTTGATCGATCAGTGGAAAAATTCTATTTATGAAATTCCGGTAAACCACGTGACTTACAGGTTTAAAGGCGTTGCATTCGCACGGACAGGTGCTACTAGGAAAGAGCCGGTCTGACAGCCTAACAGGTGACGTCATCTTGTGCAACGGCGTTCAACGGAACAAGAGAAGACAGAAGGCGGCAAGAACAACATTAACAAAAGGAGGATGAGGACGCTGTGATCGGAGCTGTTTTTTTGTTGTGTCTCGCGGGTTTCACAAATAATGGACATGGAAAGTCGACGTATACGTTAAGCGATTGAAAGAACGGAAAGGAGGTCTAAGAATCTCCAACGACAACTGGCAATGCTACATTTGCTACAAGTGCCTGCAATTCAGCATCCGTCCATCTATCGCTGTTCTCCATACCTGCGAAATAAGTTGACACAATGTTTACAGTATGTTAACACAGAGTTTTAAATCATGGCAAGTACCGAACCGGACTCCGGGCAGGGCGATTCAGTACTACGCAGTTTGGGCCCAATCAAGTCTATTACGTCCGAGTAGATTACAGTAGGTGTGGTTAGACCAATGCGTAACGGGTAGGAGGTAGGCCGGCATAAGTTGGTATCGGAAAAAGGAAGTTCCAAAGGTACTAAAATCGCTAAAAGGAGAGTTCCGACAGCAAGCTTGAATTGTGCGAAACAAATGTCTAGTTACCAAAACAGTGGGTTAGTTCCCTAGCGAGATTAGTTCTGGTAACTATGAAAAGGTGAGTTCCTGCGCTGATGCGAAAGGCCCATCGGTGAGTACAGAAAGCAGGCATGTATCTACTCTCCCAGGGTCAGTTAAAACAGTACCGCCATATAAAAATGTGCGCAACATCTGGATACCTTTGGGTTGAACGTGATCTGGAACAGTGTGAAGGGGGAAACTAAACTTAACCACTGTGGAAATTTTGAGTCGTGTCCTCTTTTGGAAGACCAAACAAAGTAGTTTCGCTTTCACAACGAAGCACACAGCGTAGGCAGGACTACATGCAGAGGCATCGACCAGGCAGAACAATAATACAGCAGGAGGAATAAAAGTTACACCTTCTTTCTTTGCGTGAACATTTTTTCTCTCCTCCCCTCCCTCCCTTCGATTGAAAGGCCGAGGCGTCATGCAAATCTTACCAACATCGTGGGAGTTAGATAGGTACAGGGGGCCGTGTTCAGAACCAGCCATTTCTAGGGTAAGAATTGTCAAAGGCCTGGACTACTTAACGTGTCTTATAAAGAATATTTCTCTTTGGATTTGAGACTTTAGTTTTTTGCAACTTTACAGATCTTCTTTTTTAAGAGCTTGTTACACTCCAAAGAGAAAGGAACAATTTTAAATCTCATCATATGACCCCTTTAAATGACATTTTGAAATGTCAAAAATCCAAACCTTTGCAGATACACTTTTCAAAACAAGTTCAGCAACGATGTGTTTATTTCATGCAGTCTAATTGTGTTATTATCACAGATATTTGACTTCTCCTGACTCTGGGATGTCGTAGATTTAAAATGATAGTTTGACTGTCAGGTCATAGTCTGTTCACCTGCACTGAAGCGGAGGACGTCTGTTTCTGCAGAACGCAACGTCCGCATCCGCTAAATGATTTAAAATACAATACACGTAGGCAAGCGGTTTCTTTTCGGAATTCTAGGGTAGTGGTATGTCATTAGATCTGCTTTACTCGGCGGGTCTGCCAGCCACGGGGAACGGGAAAAGCCCTCCAATACCCGCAAAGATATGGTGTTATAGTCGAACGGACGGTTGGACCCGGCAGAGCTCGCCATGGTTTTTAATCGCACGTAGGTGGATGTACTACCAGGGGGGGGTTGCCAGTTACGCTAAAAAAATAAGACATCTATCAAAATACCTTGAAAACAAAAACCTTCTTTTACCGTTTTATTGGCGGGATCGCAGTCACCAAATGAGCATGTACCAGCCAATATAATAATGGGTAGGAATGCGATCAGAGACCTTAAATCCCTTTAGCCCAGTTTGGCCGCAAACAGCTCTCCATCTACAGCCCCAGTCCCTCCCAGCCCACCGGAGAAGAGGAATAGCAATGAATAATAATAATAATTATTATATGTATTGTATTCTATGACATGAACTGAGTTCTTTTAGAATTTATTAACAGACTATCGCCTCCTGGATTCACGAAATCTATTTTACAATCAAAATCTTTTGTTTTTTTGCTCAAACTAAGGTTCTTCTGGGCGGCCCCAATCGATTAGTTTACTCTTTTTCAGTATAATATTACGCACTAAATAAAGTACATGTTTCTCTGAGCTCCGCACCAGTCACACATTCCGTTGCGAGTTTTCCTATTATTTTTGCAAGTTGAAATAAGTATGTCTGTCTTGAACGAAACACATACTTCTCGCCATCTGAATTCATTCTTCTACCTACCACTCTGGTTGTATTGAATATAGATGCCTGCCCTTTTGCTCATTATCCCAATAAATTTGCCCATTTTTATTATACCCTTTTTAAATTATTGCTTAAAGTTTCAGCTGTAATGTACGACATGCATATATATATTCCTTTGCGTTCTGTCTTTGATACTTGCGTCAGCTTCCGCCGCCCTGCCACTCCTGTATGTGCCGGAACCCACAAGAACTGAACTATCTTATTTGTCTGCTGCAACATATATAACAACTGAAGGATCTCCAAGACAATATCTTGTCTAGTTTCAGACTGTTGAGCATCCAAGCATAATAAGGCTGAACTTGAATGAGTGTTTTGTTTATCCCCATTTCATATATTTTATTCATTGCTATCCAAATTG
The DNA here is from genome assembly GCA_018155175.1 of Sinocyclocheilus anophthalmus. Lineage (NCBI taxonomy): Eukaryota > Metazoa > Chordata > Actinopteri > Cypriniformes > Cyprinidae > Sinocyclocheilus > Sinocyclocheilus anophthalmus. The sequence goes on along the minus strand of JADLZN010000981.1, from coordinate 170,917 downwards.
CTAGCAACTCTCCTGTAAACACTGATACATGATTTGATATTCTTTAGACATTTTCAACCTTGGGATGATGCACGCTACTCCCACCTGACCATTCTGTGGATCCTTAGATGCATCTGTAAAAACTTGTACAAACTGTTCATAATTAGTTCCAATATTCTTTTGTCAATTCTGCCTCTAGTAACTCCTGTCCTTTATCTTGTCTTGTTGCCAATAAGAATAAGTCAATTTGTGGTTGTGGTAAAATCCATAAAGTTGTCGTTGGTAAAATTACCGTTGGAATAACTCTGTGCTCATTTAGTTCCATCTCCTGCACTAAATCCGCAATGATCCAACCAAAACTAACTTTACTTTTCCCATGCTCCCAACATGCTTCAAGTAGTCCTTTTACTGGGTGATTATCCTTTTGGCCTTTTAAGCTTTCCCATATGTCAATAACAGTGGTTTCCGTCTTAAGTGAACTGGCATTTCCCCCATCTCCACCTGTAACGCTGGAACTGGGGAGGAAGGATAAGCTCCAAAACAAATTCTCAAAGCTTGTGATTGAATTCTTTCTAATTTTCCTAACTGTGACTTAGCTGCTGATCCGTATACCATACATCCATAGTATAGTTTTGCTCTAATCATTGTTGAATAAATGTTTTTCAATGCCAGTCTGTCGGCTCCCCACTCACGTCCTGAAATACACCTTATTACATTCAAAATCTTTTTACATTTTTCCTCCATCTTATTTATATGTGTATTCCATGTAACTTTTGCATCAAACCACATACATAAAAATCTTATCCCTTTAACTTGTTCTAACTCTTTATTATATAATTTCAGCTTTAAATCTATACTTCTCCTCTTATTTGTAAAGAAAATATATTTGGTTTTATCTACAGAAAATGTAAAACCCCATTTATAAGACCATTTCTCAACATCATTAAAGCTGATTGCATTTTATTAACAATGTACTCGACATTCCTACCTCTAAGCCACAAAGCTCCGTCATCTGCAAAAAACAAAGATGTATTAATATTTCCCTCTATTATTGCAAATACATTATTAATCATAATTATAAATAACAAAGGATTTATGACACTTCCGTGTGGAGTACCATTCTCAATAATTCCCTTCCTTGAAATATAATCCCCAACCTTTACTTCCATATTTCTTTCAATTAAAAACTCTTTAATCCAGTTATATATTCTTCCACCTATTCTAATTTGATCTAATTTAATTAACAAACCCTCTTTCCATAACATATCATAAGCTTTCTCAACATCAAAGAAAACTGCTACTATTGTTTCTTTATTGATCAAAGCTTTCCTAATATCTGATTCCAAACTAATCATTGAGTCCACTGTTCCCTTTCCATGTCTAAAACCACTGGGAGATTGGACAGAGAAAAAAAAATATTTTTCTCCATATTATACATCAATCAGTCTCATTTTTTCCATTAATTTACATAATTGTGAAGTTAAAGCTATTGACCTGTAGTTTAGAGGATTACTTGGATCTTTACCTTGGTTCTTTATAGGGATAATTAACGCCTCTTTCCAACCCTTGGGTAAAACCCTTCCTCCATACACGTTATAAGATTCCTGACTATTCTCCACGCCTTCATCACCCTTACTTTTTTAAAACTTAACACGAACAATAGCTAATTCCGTCTTGTCCAGGAGTTGAAGCCTTAGTGTTTTTTAATGCTCGCTTTAGTTCTGGAAATGAGAACGGAACATCTAATGGGCTATTTGTAGTTCTCTCCTAGTTCCACTCATCTTTTTAATCATACTCCACACTTCCTCAACTGGAGTACTTTTCCCAATTTCTTCACAAAATAGTCTCCAATACTCTTTCTTCACTTCCCTTATTATTTTCCTAGTTTCTGCCTGAGTTTTCTTGTATATTATCATGTTTGGCAGTTGTGAGTTCTCTTCAGCATTTTGAATGCCTTCCTTTTCCTTCTAACTGCTATTGTACACTTCTCATTCCACCATAGAACTAATTTTCCCACTCTCTTTCCTGTACTTTTTGGAAAGCATTCACTTGCACCATTATGAATTGCTATGAACTACTTATAGGAAAATGATCACTCCCAATTGTAAAATTCTTTAAAACCTCCCAATTTATAATTCCACCCAATGTATTTGAAACAATTGTTAGGTCTATTGCTGATTCCCTACCTGTATTTACATTTGACATCTAAACGAGTGTAACTTCCAACATTTATGCAAACCAAGTTTTTCTTTTCTATCACCTCTTCAATGATTAGACCATTTGTTTCTGTTGATAATCCCCCCCATAAAGTATTATGGGCGTTAATATCACCGCACCATATGACTCTTTCTCCACTTAATCATTTTATTTCTTCCATACTGTTCTGTGTCAGTCTTTTACATGGATTATAAAAGTTAATTACCGGTATGACAAAATTCTTCATTCCAAACCATACTTCTACAACTACATACTCGATAGTTACCCCTTTCTCCAAAACTCTACAAGGCATTCTTTCTTTTATAAACGTGACACACACCTTGTTTTAGATTTACACATTGACGCAGTATGCCCATACCTCTAGCAATTGTAACACCTCAACGGAGGAGCTATACACTCCCTAACCGGGTAGCTGACAAAACCCATCTTAATCCGATCGGACAATTCTTTTCCTTCAAACTATCCACTCTCCTCCCTTCTCTATTCATCTGCAAACAGACTGCATCAATGACCTTTCCTCCATCTAGATTCTTTTTTAATTCCTCCATACTAACGCCTACTGCAGATCCATTTATCACACCATACACCCATGACTTCTGTCCAACAATCTTGAAGCTCATCACCGTCTGCTTTCCCACTGTTTTTAGTTTTATAGCTTTATTTTTCTGCTCTTCATTCACACAGGCCATCAATAAAGCACCATCTTGTAGCACTTTTGCAAATGCTATCTCGCCGACCAGTTTCCTAAGTTCGTTGTTGCTACCTCCATATCATCCTCCTCTTCACCTGTATCATCCATTCTTAGGCTGATGATACACAGGGCAACTTTTTGAGCAATTTTGCCGGGCATCTTTTTTGGAGCAATGTTGCTTGGGCACTTTATCATTGAGGATGGGTAACAGATTTCAATCTGGATACTTTAGATTGGTCGTGGGCCTTGTGTCTCACCTGGTTACCCGTTGAGGGCAACATTGCCCGAAGTTGCTTGGCAGCATTGCTCAAAAAGTTGCCCTGTGTATCATCAGCCTTAGAGTCTCTGATCCATTCCCAATACGATTTCCTCGAGATCTATTCTTCGTATTTTTTGGATTGTTTAAATTATGAACATGATCCCCACCGCCTCTCTCGCCACCATAAACCTTCCTGTTTTCATCCAATCAAAACTTGAAAACAAACTAGTTCAAATGTCAAAACTTAAAACATGCCACTCCCATACCTAAAATACATATTTTACCGTGTTCATTGAACACATTTTACAACGTACAACGAACAATTTTACAAAGTCTGTTTTCATACATGAAACTTTAATATTAACAGCTGGTAAATAAAATTATTTGGTGGGGTGGTAATCTTTTATTTCTTAACTAGGCCTACATGAAAATAACTATTTATAACTATTTATATTTTTAACTATTTACAGTTTTAAGATATTTTTCTGATGCCACTCTGCTCCTTGATCTTTGTCATATATTTCTGTACACAGTCTCCTTGTCAGTCATATGAATTGTATAGAGTTAAATATTTTAATAGAAGCAAGTTTGAGATCTCCCTATTTTGCTGTAAAACCAGGGACTTGGCAACCCTGTGTATGTTTCCGATGTGAATGAATCGTTGTTGAACCGGATCTTCTGAATGAGCGTGCTAACTTAAGCAATTCACACAACTGATCTGAATTATTCACAAACAGCGATATTTGCCTCACGTGGCTTTATTAGAACGACCAGTGGATAAAATGACAACGTAAATTATGGGCTGAGGTAAAAGAATAATTAAAACGATTCTTTGAAACGACTGTTCGATTGAATCGATTCGTAGAAATGAGTCAGAATCGAAATCCAACCGCTGTTATGCATCATAGGAACGTTTGTTGTAGATCATGTGTTGACCTTATGTCAATTATCTACAGTATGTCAACAACGGGTTAACATATTATAACTGGCATTTCACACTAAATTTAAGTACTATATTAAAATATATGTATAGGAATTAAATATTAAAGAATTGGTTTCACATCGGAGCAATTTCGCTGCAGCACTGTCAGTCACCAGCAGTCCATGCTGCAGAGTTCGTGCTGCTTAAAACTGTAATTATCAAAACATTCACTTCTATAAATACACGAATGACAATATCTAATACTTTCTGAAGAGTTACATTTATAAAAGTAGCCGTTTGGCATAATATGTGAATGACAGCTTAATCTGCAATAGTGTTTAATAAGTTTGATAGAAGTGCCTGCTAGCTTAGCCTACTACTACTGACTAGCCAGAGAGCAGATGGTCTGTGCAATATGACTGACATGCTTTATTATTTCACACTGCTGTAATGTTCGCAGGCTTCACATAAGCAATATATCACACTTGAGTGAAAATGGGGATTCTGGAGAAGATAGCAGAGATAGAGAGAGAAATCTCTCGAACGCAGAAGAATAAAGGTAAGATTCTTTTTGTTGCTTTCTATCGGTTTACTCCTAAGCAATGAAATCCTGAGTACTTCCAAACTTGTTTTGCAGCAACTGAGTACCATCTGGGTTTACTGAAAGCCAAGCTAGCCAAGTACAGAGCCCAGCTCCTGGAGCCCTCAAAGTCAGCTGGAGCCAAAGGTGAAGGCTTTGATGTAATGAAATCTGGTGATGCTAGAGTGGCTCTGATTGGATTCCCCTCAGTTGGCAAGGTAAAAATTACAACATCTGCGCAACATGCTCTTATCTAAAATCTAAAGTCTAATCTAATAAAACTATCCAAATAGTTGAAATATACAACTGAATTCACACAAGAACTGTCTTTCATTTATTTTGGGCCTGTCAATGTACTGAACAACATTGGAAAAGAATTGTCACATTTTTATTTATTTATTTAGTCATTTATTAGACGCTTTTATCCAAAGCGACTCACAAATGAGGACAGCAGCAGCAATCAATTGTAGTATTAAAACAGATCCAAAACTAAAAGCTAAAACTTTATAAATACTACTTATACACATTTTAAAAATAAAGAGATTAAATAAAAATGACAAATGCATACAACAAAATTAAAAAAACTTAACATTTAAATGAAAACCAAAAAAATAAAGCTAAAAACAATTCAAAAAATTAAAGAACAAAAGGTATAAGAGTATAATAATGATTCTAACATAACACTAAGCCAAACACCAAAAAAACAACTACATATGTGTATGTACAACCACACACTCATACATAGTCTATACATACAGTGGTGTGAAAAGTGTTGGCCCCTTCCTGATTTCTTATTTTTTTTTTGTCACACTTTAATGTTTCAGATCATCAAACTAATTTAAATATTAGTCAAAGATAACACAAGTAAACACAACATGCAGTTTTTAAATGAAGGTTTCTATTATTAAGGGAAAACAAAATCCAAAACTACATGGCCCTGTGTGAAGTGTTTGCCCCCCTGTTAAAACTGTGGTTTATCACACCTGAGTTCAATTTCTCTAGACACACCAGGCCTGATTACTGCCACACCTGTTCGCAATCAAGAAATCTCTTAATAGGACGGCCTGACAAAGTGAAGTAGACCAAAAGATCCTCAAAAAGCTAGACCATGTCGAGATCCAAAGAAATTCAGAAACAAAGGAGAAAGAAAGTAATTGAGATCTACCAGTCTGGAAAAGGTTATAAAGCCATTGCTAAAGCTTTGGGACTCCAGTGAACCACAGTGAGAGCCATTATTCACAAAGGGCAAAAACATGGAACAGTGGAGAACATTCCCAGGAGTGGCCGGCCAACCAAAACTACTCCAAGAGCACAACGACGACTAATCCAAGAGGTCATAAAAGAACCCAGAACAAAATCTAAAGAACTGCAGGCCTCACTTGCCGCAGTTAAGGTCAGTGTTCATGACTCCACCATAAGAAAGAGACTGTGCAAAAATGGTCTGCATGGCAGAGTTCCAAGACGAAAACCGCTGCTGAGCAAAAAGAACATAAAGGCTCGTCTCAGTTTTGCCAGAAAACATCTTGATGATCCCCAAGACTTTTGGGAAAATACTCTGTGGACTGACGAGACAAAAGTTGAACTTTTTGGAAGGTTTGTGTCCCATTACGTCTGGCGTAAAACTAACACTGCATTTCAGAAAAAGAACATCCTACCAACAGTAAAATATGGTGGTGGTAGAGTGTGATGGTCTGGGGCTGTTTTGCTGCTTCAGGAACTGGAAGACTTGCTGTGATAAATGGAAACATGAATTCTGCTGTTTACCAAAAAAAATCCTGAAGGAGAATGTCCGACCATCAGTTTGTGACCTCAAGCCCAAGCGCACTTGGTTTATGCAGCAGGACAATGATCCAAAACACAACAGCAAGTCCACCTCTGAATGGCTGAAGAAAAACAAAATTAAGACTTTGGAGTAGCCTAGTCAAAGTCCTAACCTGAATCCTATTGAGATGATGTGGCAAGACCTTAAAAAGGCGGTTCATGATCCAATGTGGCTGAATTACAACAATTATGCATAGATGAGTAGACCAAAATTCCTCCACAGCGCTGTAACAGACTCATTGCAAGTTATCGTCAACGCTTGATTGCTGTTGTTGCTGCTAAGGGTGACCCAACCAGTTATTAGGTTTAGGGGGCAAACACTTTTTCACACAGGGCCATGTAGTTTTGGATTTTGTTTTCCCTTAATAATAAAAACCTTCATTTAAAAACTGCATGTTGTGTTATCTTTTACTAATATTTTAATTTGTTTGATGATCTGAAAAATCAAAGTGTGACAAACATGCAAAAAAAAAAAAAAAAAATCAGGAAGGGGGCCAACACTTTCACACCACTGTGTAGATAGTATATTACACACATTTATAAATTCAGTATATATATTATTTCATGTCCATTTAGTTTGTTGAATTATTAAAATAACTCAAATTAAATCAAACTAAAAACTTAATAAAAGACCTATACAGACATAATAAATTCAGACATCGTTTAACTAAAATTAAAATAAATACAAATACTACAAATCAAATGACAGTAGTTTCAGTAATCCTAAACAATAACGCTGCTAAACTTACATGCTAAAAAAACAACAACTTACTTTCACATAGTAAGAAATGGTTATAAAAATGAAACCGAAGTGAAACAAGTGATAGGAAAGAGGAGAAATAAAAAGCGATACTTATTGTTATTATTTACATTTATAAATGATAATATCCTGCAAGATAGAACTTTTAAAGACATTATTTTAGGACACAATGCACGTGACTTTACTAAAGACAATGATAGCTGTGTTATAAATTTAGCTTCTTTGCATATTTTATATCCACAAATACAAGTTCATCACCAGCAAACCAAATTTTCTTTTTTTTTTTTTTGGGAAAGAATTTTAAAAGGATTTTTAACACCATTACATCTTCAGTAAATAAGAAAGCAAATAGAATGATTTGAATGCCTTTAATTTTGTATACTTTAATATATGTATAAATACATTTCTTGCTTTCATGTTTTTTTCCCTCCTATTTGTCTTTTTCTGTCTTAAGCAAATTATTAACTCTTATTTTTCTCTGTATTCTGTTGACAATGTGTGTATTGTTGTTAAATTTTGTGTAATATAGGCAAACGTTTTCTATTATTAATATGTCAATACTGTATTTTGTGCACTAAAAAGACACATGCTCTAATTTATGGTGTTTTTGTAGTCTACATTTCTCAGTTTAATGACATCAACAGAAAGTGAAGCTGCTTCATATGAATTCACCACCTTGACCTGCATTCCTGGTGTCATTCAGGTATTATTTATTCAAAAATATATATTTTTTCTCTCTGTTTTTGGGTACATCTTATTTCTGCTTATGTTATTTATGTTGTTATTATATTAACCAACATGATATTGGTTTCATTTTTAAAACTTCAATTCTAGTATAAAGGTGCCAACATACAGCTGCTGGATTTGCCTGGGATCATTGAGGGGGCTGCACAAGGTCCGTTCATTTGTCTTTTGAAGAGTAATGTACATTTGCATGTGTATTTTGGCATATGAAATGTGTCCTTTTTCTGTGTGTTTGTTTTAAAGGTAAGGGCAGAGGTCGACAGGTCATTGCTGTGGCCAGAACTGCAGATGTGGTCATCATGATGTTGGATGCGACTAAAGGAGATGTTCAGAGGTGATTGGAGCAGTGGAGAATGTTTGCACTGTTTGCACTATTGCTCTGTTTGTTTGACGATGGTTGTTTTGTGTTTTTAGGGAACTTCTCGAAAAAGAACTAGAATCTGTTGGCATCAGACTCAACTGCCCCAAACCAAATATCTATTTTAAGGTCAGTGTTTCAGTTTTTTTTTATGTCATAGTTTGTCTATTGACTAAAATGTCTTTTAAGCTTATATTTTAAGTGTCGTTCATTAATTTGAGTCCGTTTTACTCTCTTCAAAATAAATTTTTTGTCAACAAAAATAACCGTTTTGGTTGACGATAATATGCAAATGACAAAAAAACATTTTGTAGCAGATTTTTTTAAGATTAAGTTTTTTTTTTTTGTTGAAAGAGATGTTTTCCTTACTTGTGAAATATCTGTTTTTCAGCCTAAAAAAGGTGGTGGCCTATCGTACAATTCAATGGTTCCCCTCACACAGTGCTCTGAGAAGCTTGTTCAGCTCATTCTCCATGAATACAGTATCCTTTAGCATTGTTTATTCACGGTTTCTCTTTTCTCTTTTTGCCCAGCTGTCTTTCAGCAGTTTGAGCCGGTTATATTCTCCTATCTTTCTGACATAGTTAAACAGCTACGTCCTGCAAACTGCCCTCTTGACAGTATTCCTGCACGCTTAGTTACTGCACGCTTAGTTAAAGATGTATTTGACACTGTTGGGCCAAGCATTGTATCTTTGGTTAATACATCTCTCAGCTTAGGGTGTGTACCAGCTGTTTTTAAACATGCCATTGTGCAACCGCTTCTAAAAAAGAATAACTTGGATCCTTCAATTTTGTCTAATTTTAGACCTATATCTCAACTCCACTTTTTATCGAAAGTTTAGGAGAGAGTTGTTTTTAATCAACTTCAATCATTTCTAGATAAATTTAGTATTTATGAAAAATTTCAGTCTGGTTTTAAGCCGTCACAGTACAGAAACTGCTCTTTTACGAGTTTCTAATGATCTTCTTTTAACTTTGGACTCTGGTAACTCTGCTGTTTTAGTCCTTTTGGATTTGACTGTGGCCTTTGATACGGTCAACCACTCAATTCTTTTATCTAGGCTTGAACAGTGTGTCGGCATTAAGGGCATAGCCCTTAAATGGTTTCAGTCGTATTTGACAGACAGAAGTTTTTCTGTTCACCTTGGTGAATTTTCTTCATCTGCTGCCCCTCTTTTTTGTGGCGTCCCCCAAGGGTCAATATTGGGCCATATGTTGTTTTCTTTGTATATGCTGCCCTTGGGGTATATTTTTAGAAAGCACAATATCTCCTTCCACTGTTATGCGGATGATGTAGAAGTCAAATTTATTTGCCTGTCAAAACAAATGACAAAGCTTAATTTCTGTCATTAATTGCCTGAGAGATTTAAAAATATGGCTGGATCAGAACTTTCTTTGTCTTAATGAAAATAAGACTGAGATTGATGTGTTTGGTCGTCCTGGGGATTTAAGTGCTTGTAGATGCACTTGGTAATTTAGGTTTGTATGTTCGTCCATTTACCAAGAATCTCTGGGATTTTTGACAGTGCATTAAATTTGAAAAACAGATTAGTTCTGTTGTAAAAGCCAGTTTCTTTCAACTGAGACTATTGGCTAAAGTCAAGCCCTACCTGCCACGTAAGGAGTTTGAAAGTGTAATTCATGCTTTTATAACATCTAGACTAGACTACTGTAACTCTTTATATGTTGGTTTGGATCAGTCATCTCTTCAATGCTTACTGTTAGTCCAAAATGCAGCAGCTCGGCTTCTAACTGGAACTAAAAAGTATGAGCACATTACCCCTGTCTTAGCTTCACTACACTGGCTTCCTGTCCGCATCAGGATTGATTTCAAGATTTTATTGTTTGTTTTTAAGATTTTAAATGGATTGGTGCCTGCTTATTTATCAGAGCTTTTACATGTCCACACTCTTGTTAAAGCGCTGAGGTCGTCCAATCAGGTGCTCCTCGATGTTCCGAAAGCCAGGTTAAAAATAAAGGTGACCAAGCTTTTTAAGTGGTGGCACCTAATTTGTGGAATAGTTTACCTGTACACATAAGAACTGCTCAGACTGTTGGAATTTTTAAGTCATTACTTAAGACACGCCTGTATTCCATGGCTTTTATTTCGAGCTGAGCTGAGACATTGTGATGTTTTTACAGTATTTGTCTTGTTTGTGTGTGTGTTTTTCCGAACATTGTTAAGCACTTTGGTCAACCATGGTTGTTTTTAAATGTGCTATATAAATAAAATTGAACTGAACTGAATGGTTTCATTTTCTCTAATAATGAGCAACACGTCAACCTTAACATGACTGCAGAAATCTTCAACGCTGAGGTTTTGTTCAGAGAGGACAGTACTCCTGACGAATTTATTGATGTCATTGTGGGCAACAGAGTGTACATGCCTTGCTTATATGTGAGTATATATTTCAATTCAAGCATCAGCCTGATGCAAAGCTTCTCAGTTGTAATTGTCAGCAAATTTAAAATGATATAATGAATCTCTGTCTTATTACAGGTGTACAACAAAGTGGATCAGATTTCTATAGAGGAAGTGGATCGTCTTGCTCATAGACCTAACAGTGTAGTGATCAGCTGCGGCATGAAGCTGAATCTAGATTATCTGCTTGAGCAGTTATGGGAAGACCTGGCTCTGATCTGCATATACACCAAGAAAAGAGGAGGTAAGCTTTTTTTTTGGTCCTCAATTTATAGTAATTTAAGGTGCTTTCATCCTAAAATGGTGGTTCTCAACCCTTTTGCCCTCCTGTTGTCCAACACAATATAGGTTAATGTATTTTTACGAGAATTCTGCTCTATGACAAAGCTGCTTGTTTTGTATCAATACATTCGATTAATTAATTACTTGTTTTTTTAAAAAGCATTTTAATTTAGATTAGAGTATTTTAAGTTGTTAATTATTTATTAGAGCTTTTAGTTATAAACCATGTCTGTTTGGCGTCAAACAGATCTTAGTTCATTTTAGTTTTCATCCTCTTGAAAAGTGGTCTGGCGTAAGGTTCACATTTGAATCCATTTGAAATTTAAATCATAATTTAATTTGTGCAATTTCCTTTCAGAGATTACCTTAAAAACTGGAAAAATAAATAATAATAAAAAAACTGCATAGTTTGAATTGTTGTAATTATTGGTTTTATAATTACTTGTTTATTTTTGTTATTTATTGATGTAAGAACGCCCAGATTTCGGTGACCCTATAGCATGAGACGAGGAGCATCAGTGAACATGTGGTAGTCTCTGTTTTGTTGTCCTGGACGACCTGCAAACTTGGTTTATGTGACTTTGTATATGCGATTATGCAGGGGTAGCATGTGGTAAAACATGCTCTGGATACTATATATATCTCTATATGGTTTCATTTAGAAAACTTTCACAGTAAATGCTGAAGTGTTGTCTAAAAATATATGTATACCTGAACATGTGTATTTCTATTTTATGTGCTATCTAACTAAATCATATATATTTTTAGCATATCAATCCGATTCATGATTGTGCTTCTTATTTCTTCCAGTGTCACAGAATCCACAGGACATTAGCTAGCCAGTTCAAGTACGCACTTGTCTGGGTAAGATCCTTCGTCACCTGAAGTGAAATATACTCTTGCTTTTGTTCCATGCTTTTGAGTTCTACTGTTGTCTTTTTGGATCACAGGGAACAAGCACAAAGTACAGTCCTCAGAGAGTAGGACTGACACACATCATGGAACATGAGGATGTCATTCAGATTGTGAAGAAATAAAATCCAGTCTTCAGATCCACCACAGTATCAACAGAACATTTGATACATGCATAACCGAACATTTTTTGTTGACAGCTGCATTGTTTCATGGAGCTTCACGGAATAACCTGTGATCAAAAGTGATTCTTTTCTTTATGAAAATCATCTACCTGGCAAAATTCATTCTAATAAATAATACTCAGATTAATACTATTTTTGTCATTCGTAATACGGAAAACGGTTCTTTCTTAAACTAAATTGGACATGTAGTGTTTGAGACTAAATGAAAATTGTAATTGTAGTTTAATAAACTGAGGATTTGTTTAAATAAACTGAACTCAGGATTTATCTTAAAAATATTAAACATTATATTTTAGATATTTCATAATCTGCAATTTTATAGGGTGCTAACCAAATTTGTGAACTCTTTTGTACAGTCGTTCAGATGAAGCATAACTAGATAGTTTAAGATGCATAAGAAACAGTGAATGTATAGAAAATCACTAGAGTCAGATGATAAAGAAGTAATGACCATCATAAAGATGTCACAAAACTTAACATTTTCAGATGGATTCCACCAATCCTGGGTTTGCCGTATTTTACAAGCCTCTAAAACCGATATGTCATAGTCTAAAAAGATCAGAGTTCACTCTTACTTGAAGCACTTAGACAAGAGCTCTTGTCCAGTTGCTCCATACTAGTTAAGAATAGTTCAAGAAGATACATCATGCTCCTTTAAGGAGCTGCAGCTTGTTGAATTTAAACACACTACAGTTCTCACCAGGTATGTTAGTTCTTTTATTTTTCTTCTTTTATGGTGTTTTAGTTAATCATTCAAATCATTAAGGGTTTGGTTCATCAGTAATGACCGGGTGGAGAGCTGATGAGGTGATGTTTTACTGCACATATCCAAGGGTCATTTACACGTTCACGCACACTGTCTTCGAAAGACATGAAACTCTATATATTTAACTTGCTGAGAGAGGTTTAAATGTAGGGTTCCAGCATGAAACTTTAATTTATGCATAATTGTTTGATAGAGTATGGTTATGTGGTGAGGACTTTCTCTGTATGTGATTACAGCAGAGCACACTATTAAAGTTCAGCTCACAACTTAAACATGGGAGGTGACTCCGAAACACTCTACTGTACTGATGTGAACTGTAAGCTTTCTGTATTCATCTGAAAACCTAGAGCACTCTACTGTACTGATGTGAAACAACCATATTCCAGCACCTTTCAAAGTTTCTGTATTCATCGAAAACTAAGCTAACCACACCACCGTAAAAAACTATTCATTACAGAAACCTAGATAATCAACTTAATATGCATCGAGGCACTGGAAAAAACATGGTACAACCAACGAGAAACAAAGTGTGGAGACCAACACTGGATGAGAAAAAATTATCAAGCCATTGCAAGGCTGTTCCCCTTCAGGCTTGATGGGTCTTTGCGTAATTAGCCCACATTTCAAAGCGCTAAAATGATGAGCAGGATGGCAAGAAACTGTTTTGGAATAACTTGAGGAGTAACGCTTCTACGCTGGAGTTGCTTTGAATGGGTTCGGATGGAAATGGAGAACCTCCTAGACACAAAAAAACAATGGTACAAACCATAGAGATACAGTGACAACCAGATAGCACATAACACGATATAGCGCTACCGCAACCCACACCCAAAAAAAAAAAACAAAAAATCAAAAACAAAAAACAGAACAACACGAACACAAAGACTTGAATGCTAAAAGAATCAAAAAGGGGCCTATGGTGAGAGCCAAGATTTGTATGCCCTTAGATAATCAAATCAAAATCACATAATCCACGTGATTCTTTAACCAGAAACGTAAATTTTCTCTCCCATCTACACCTCGTCACCTCCTTTACGCGTATCGTAGAGTTCCTATAATAAGAAAAACCAAAAAACACAGCAACACAAAATAACAGACAAATAAGGTTTGGAGTATTGCAGTCCTGACAGGTTTGCCACCTTCAGCGCGGCAAATAGGACACCTATTCACACAAGAAAAAACAAAAGAATCCAAAACCAATGCAGATGAATGTGGCTGATGCTCAACATAAACCAATGAGACAACTGCTCAGTATTAAAAAAAACAAAACACTAAACATTCGAAAAACAAAAAAACTCACAATGAACACATTAATATTGTTTTTTTTAATTTGATTATTTATAATTATTAATTATTATTAGTCTTTTTTTGACAGTTGTGCAGCTGTTACCTGGATGGGATGAATTGTTTTTATTTCTTTTAAAATTAGAACTACATTATGTAATTATTTGTCCCATTTTTATCTAAACCTTTAGATTTTTTTTTTAAAAACTTTTTTTAAAATGCCAAAATTCTATATGACATATCTGGTATTTATTATGTCATATTTTAGGACTCATTCAATGCAATTAAAATAAATAGGCCTAACCGTAATTATAATATATTAATTTAATCTGTCTAAATCATTTGGTTATAAAATATAATAATTATGTCTACCAGCTCTGATAATGTAGGACTATGATATAACAGACTATCCAAATTTAATAAAACAAATAGGGCTATACCTTTAGATGCACGGATGTGTCTGTCACTTTAAAGGTTCTGTCATAATTTACCCAGGTTTTCCCTAAACCTTCCATAAAGTACTTTCTTCTGTAGAACACAAAAGAAGATACTTTGAAGAATGTGTCTCAACTAAACAGCTGCTGGTTGTAACTTCCATGGTAAGGTAAAAATAATAATAATACTACCAGAGTCATTGGGGACCAGAAACTGTTTGGTTACCCACATTCTTCAAAGTATCTTCTTTTATGTTCAACAGAAGAAAAAAATTATTAAGGTTTGGGACAACTTGTGGGAGTGTAACGATACAAGAATTTTCAGTTTTGGGTGAGCTGGCCCTTTAAGTCAGACAGTCCACCGTGAGCAAGCTTCTCTGCAAACTGCGCGTTCATCATTAGGTACTGGACAGATCCATTGATAACTTTCCCATTCAGCCCTACATCTGGAGAGCCTTGTGTTCAAAGAGCAGACGTGAGCTCTAGATTTGTTTTTAACCGCATGCTTCGCTCGTGTGAAAGGGCTTTAACGGATGGAGACTCCGTCGCTATGGAAACAAAGACGCCAAAATCACGCTCAAACGAGCTTATCTAATACTTCTTATGAAATTGATTTCATTGTAATTGCTATTACTAGTATTATAAACAGTGCAAAATACTTATTTGTTTATTCAAATATGTGTTGGCCTTTATAAAATACGGGACAAATCGCATCCCGTATTGATTGTACGGTCGCATACTGTTATCTTTAAATACCGATAACAATAATACCCGTATTTTAAGGGAACTGGAGCAACCCTAACTTTCGACCGTCAGTGTCTGGGAGTAACTAGTCACATGTAACTAAATTACGTAATTTAATGACAAAATAAATGTAACTGTACTCTGTTACAGTTACTGAGAAAAAAATGTGTACTTAAATTACACTTATGAAAATGTTAATGACTGTTAATGAATGTTAAACAGAACAGAACCAACATAAATGTATTGCAGATATCGTTAAGTTCAATAATGTTATGTACACATTTAGAATGTCTGATTCAAAGGAGAATTAGAAGGTTGAATCCTGACTGACAGAGGAGGAGTTGGGGATGGAGGAGGGTAATTAGCTATTGAGCAATGCGAAAACTCCTGATACTACTGCGGGACCTTACATATGAATGCTTAGATAGGTGTCGTAGTCCCATAGGTAGATGGGGATCAGCTGAGAGTCAGCTGATGCGAGCTTGCCAGAACTAACGCTACGCTAGATTATTTCCTATTTTGGTTTATGTATATGTATTTTTTTGTTTTGTTTTTTTTAAGATTAACAGTTTTTTTCCCAAGGCATTGCTAGATGCCAGTGTTTCCTGTCACAGCTATGCAAAGAATTTATTTCAAAAACAGTATCATAACTATTAAAATATCTTATGAATTTAAATCTGTATTTAACCTCAAAAAGATCTCAAAGTAAAAAGAGGTGCTAAAGTCCGATTTTGTTGTGGCTGTGCTTTAAAATGATAATAATTATTAATTCAAATAAAGTTGGATTTTGAAAGTCTGACAGTAATCACTGTTGAGTAGCCTACTACTGCAAGGTTAACCCTGTCTGCTTTAAATGTTTCAAAATGATTAACAGTTGAAAAGATTAGAAAATTAGAAAAGTAATCAAATGTAATCAGTTACATTACTTTAATAAAGTCATTGATATAGTTACACTACTTATTGCATTTTAATTAGGGTAACTTGTAATCTGTAACCTATTACATTTCCAAAGTAACCTTCCCAACACTGCACATTGTGAGATGTAGCTTTTATTTAGCATTTTGTAACTTTTATTGAGCAAGTGTATTTTACTACTAGTAATAAACTGCACGACCTCTCTTTAAGTTCTTGCTCACAGCAACGAAGAATGAAAGAAACAGAAACTTGTGGTATTTATATATTGGGAGTATATGCCTTTATGTAGGGAGTAACAGCAGTAGACTGTTTTGTGAGTTTCTTGTGTGGTCTTTCGAACAGCATTATATTCTGATTAATATTTGATCATATCTGTAAACATACATTGTATTATATTGTCCACACAGTTGCTTAATTGTGAAGTGGAAAGCATGGAGCAAGAGATTATGTGAGCTGATGCCATGAATTTCGCATATGACATTCATTTCTTGTCTTCTCTAAAGAGCTTTTGCTGCCCCCTGCCGATTTACCAGTACAATGTCAGGGAAAATGTACAAAATATAGTGGTCCAACATCTTGTCAGTGGGGAAGCAACACTCATTCAGAGATACACCTGCTGTACCTTTAGTGCACCTTAACGCTTCACCCCAAAATGAAAATTTGCTCAAAATGTACTCACTTCCCAGACCATCCAAGATGTAGATGAGTTTGTTTCTTTCTCAGAACAGATTTGGAGAAATTTAGCATTGCATCACTTGCTCACCAATGGATCATCTGCAGTGAATGGGTGCCGTCAGAATGAGAGTCCAAACAGCTGATAAAAACATCACAATAATCCACAAATAATTCACATGACTCCAGTCCATCAATTAATGTTCTGTGAAATCTGTGTTTGTAAGAAACCCGGTTAAAAAAACAGCATATGCTGGTTAGGTATGGTTTGAAGCATGGCAGCTGGTTTAAGCTAGTTTAAGCTGGTCTTTAGTTGGTCATGAGCTAGTTTAAGCTGGTCCTGAGCTGTTTATAAGCTGAGCCCGGTTTTTCAAAAGTAATCCACTAGGATTTTGGATAACGGATTGGATCAAATCTTGAAAATGTGTTTTTCAAAAGAAAAATCGGATTACATAATCGGATTAGATCACGTAATCCAATCTTGGTTTTGATCCGGATCAAACCTTTAGTTTGGGTTTTTTTAGAACTTTTTTGTAGGATTTGGATCACTTTGATCCAAAAAATCTGGATTAAACTGATCCCATCAGAAGGGTGGATTCAACGTGGATTTCATGGCCAAAATGTAATGAAAACTTTAAAAATGTATCAAATAATACTATATTTGGATCATGCAGTATCTTACAAGATATCCTATTTATTCATAAGGTTTTAATTTTATTTGTTCATCCGTCAGGCTACAGTGATTAGGTAGGCTTTAACGTATTCAGCCTTTCAGTATAGGCCTACAGCAAAGTAGAAAGAGTTTGGCCTCATAAAATAATCCCCCAAACAGCTGTCAAAATTGACCAAAAACAATTAATTTTATTCTGTCACTAATTGATATATATATTCATCACAATCGAAAATATTTTTGTTTTTAGAATATTTATTAGTGATGCATGCAATGATTACAGAATAACCAAAAAAAATGCAAAGAATGGCAATCACTGATTTTTGAAATCCAAAACAAATCCAAATCAGAAATAGTGTCTAACTATTGCATCCCTTGTTGCACGTCCTGTTTGCTCGTTCTGGCAGAATGCAGGAGGTTGGTTAGGGTCTCCAAGGGGCTCAGGTGCATCATTGTCAGCACAGAGAGGGACATTGCGCTTAGTAGCGATGTTGTGCAGGACAATACAGGCAAGGGTTATGTTGCATGCTTTCTGTGGTTCCGCTCTCAGGTAGTTAAGGCATGCAAAGCGCCTCTTAAGAACTCCATTTAAACGCTCAATTGCACATCTTGCTCTGCAATGAGCAGTGTTGAAGCGTGCCTGCGCCGGTGTATTTGCTGTTAGAAAAGGAGTCATCAGCCATGGTAGGAGTGGGTAGGCACTGTCTCCTAATATTACGCCATCCGTTTGGTTGGTTTGGAGGTCTCTATATAGAGCGCTCTCCCTCAGGATGCGTGCATCATGGACAGACCCAGGCCACTTGACAACGCAGTTGGTGATGATGAGCTCCCCTTTCTGTTTATAAACTCCCATTCATTCTCACGAGGTGCTTGTATATGCACATGTGTGCAGTCGATTGCTCCAATAGTATTGGGCATATTCCCCAAAAGAAAAAAGCTGCGCTTGGCCTGGGCAATCTGGTTGTCCTTTGGAAAAGAAACAAATTCATTGATCAGGCTGGCCAGTGCGATTGACACATCTTTCACCACATCACACACAGCTGATTTCACCACTCCCATATAGTCACCAACAACTTGATAGAAAGTCCCACATGCATAAAATCGGAGAGCAATGAGGATCTGGTCTTCCACAGACAGACCGTGACTCCTTTGGGTTCTGTGTTGAAGTTTTGGCCTGAGAAGGTTCACAAGGTACTCTATATCAGCCTTCCCAAAGCGAAACTGGACATACAGCTCCTCAGTGGTGTATTGCTCCAGTGGCTTGGTACGTTCAACATACACCCTTTGACGGTATCCTCTCCTGGCAAAGTGGTGGTGGCGGTGGACAACACCTGCCATTTCACTGTCTCTCTGTGAATCCTCTGAGAAAGGCTGATTTATATGGCAGTGTAGTTGGTCTTTTCAAACACACCTATTACAACTGATTAGTTTTGGCTTGCGTTCAATTGAGGCAATTGGACCCAAGGCCTATAATTGATGAACAATGTTCACTATGGTAAAGCAACGGAACCATGGACTCAAGAAGCTGTAACTTCACTGCTGCTGAAACCAATGCACTACTAGAGGGTGTTCGGTGCCATTATGGAACAATAGTGGGAAGTTTTAATTCTGCTAAGGATACCAACAAAAAGAAAAATTATGTTTGGATTTTAATCACAGAAAATGTGAATGCAATAGGGTCTGGCCAGAGGAGGACCACAGACCAAATCAAATTGTGGTGGAAGAATCTTAAGGCCAGGGCAACAAAGGACCATGCTGAAGCCAAAAACCCACAAACAGGCAACAAGCCATTTAAGAGGGGAGATTACACAGATGTGGTCCTCGACATCATTGGAGGTGAGAAGTTGCAAGCTCTCCATGGTATTCAAGGTGTTGTAGGGGATGGCGAGCCTTGGATTGAGGAGGAGAATCTGCCAGTTCCTCCTGAGGCTGATCCAGAGAGCGTATTTATATTGAATCTCAGCTCTGTTCCTGAGGAAGAAGCTGGATCCTCATTGGTTGAGCCAGTGGTAGTTGCCACAGGATCTCAGAGGAAAGGCTTGAAGCGCCCTTCATCAAACAAAGATGATGATTACAAGGCACTTCTGCAAAAAGAGACTGAAAGGGCAGAAGCACAGCTTTGTCTGGCAGAGGAACAACTGACTCTGACCAAACTGCAGCAAACCAAGGCCAGACTTGAGATCCGCCTCCTAAAGGCTATGCTCAGACAAGCTGGTCTCTCCACATCAGATGAGGAAGTATGAAATTATTGTGGAGTATTTGACATTAAGTCTTTTTTTTTAAATTCAATACATCTATACTTGATACTTGTTATAAATATCCTCAATGTACAGTGCTTGTGTTGTAGGTCTCAGATGAGTGGACTGCTGGAAGAGGATGGGGTGGGGTTTTTCTTGTTTTTAGTTTTTTTTTAAATGTGTGGGTTTTCATTTCAAATAAAAATAAACTTATATTGACCCCACACTGGCTATTCTACTTGTTGTTCTTTACATATCTATAGTTCTACATTGTGATTTCCTATCCTGTTTGAGACTGGTTATATCCAATTGTGATCCGGAAAAGTTCCTATCCTGATCGATTGAGCGCAATCGGAGGTTGGCTTTAAAACTGCTCGCTGTCGAGTAAGCTGTTACGTGATCACGGATCACAAAAAAGAGTCGAAATCCGATCAATTTTATCCGGATTAAACCTTTTGAAAAACCGGGCCCTGGTGTTGAGCGGGTTGTAGCTGGTCAGGTGCTGGTCCTAAACCACTAGCCCTGCTCATGACCAGCTCAGGATCAGCTTAAACCAGTTCATGACCAACTAAGGATCAGTTTAAACCAGCTCAAACCAGCTGCCATGATTCAAGACATTGACATTTTTTTCAATAGAGACATCTATCATTAAAGTGTTTTAACTTTAAACCGACACTTCTGGCCAAAAGACTCCATAATAATATTGCTTTCTCCAGTGAAAAAGTCAATCTCCTGTTGTCTCTCACATCAAAATCCATGATATAATTGGCTTTTAACTGTTTCACCTGTCTGTGCTCGTTCTCTCCTGATTCAGACAATATTTTTTTAAAGGTTAGTTCACTGTCACCCAAAAATGGAAATTAGCCCATAACTTACTCACCCTCAAGTCATCCTAGGTGTATAATGAACGTTCTTCTTTCAGACGAATCCAGGTGGAGTTATATTTAAAAATGTCTTTGATCTTTCAAGCTGTTTCATGGAACTCAGCGGGTGTTGCAGTGCATCAGTCCAAAAGAAGTTAAATAAAAAGCGCCCATCCATAAAAAATTGTCTCACACGGCTCCGGGGGGTGACAAAGGCCTCCTGTAGCGAATCGATGTGTTTTTTGTAAGAAAAATATCGATATTCAAAACGTAATAATCACTTTAATCTAGCTTGCGCCAACAGTTGTACACGGAAGCAGCTCTGGGCTGATGACGTATGAGGTCGGCGCTGCGCATGCGCCGGTGAGTCTCGTGAAAACCAACGTTTGTTTACAGGATCAAAGGAAGCAAAGTTTCCTTACTTTAGCAAAGGAAAACAAGTCTCCTCTTGGCTTATATCAAAATCCTCCGACCTTCTTCTTTACAAATCCTCGTTTTGTACTTATAATTAGTGACCGTTGTTTTGTTTTGATCTCTCCGCTGCGCTTCCGCGTTCGTCACTTCTGAGTGGTGCATGTGCAACGCCGACCTCATACGTCATTCTGCCCGGAACTGCTTCCGTGTACAACAATGAGCGCAAGCTACATTAAAGTGAAACACAATTCTCGACAGGAGTCTTGTGTCACGCCCCCAATCCGTGTGAACTTTTTTTTATTTTTATGGATGGGCGCTTTTTATTTAACTTCTTTGGGACTGAAGCAACACCCGCTGAGTGCCATGAAACAGCTTGACCGATCAAAAGACTATTTTTAATATAACTCAGGATTCGTCTGAAAGAAGAAAGTCATATACACAGGATGACTTGAGGGTGAGTAATTTATGGGCTAATTTTAATTTTTGGGTGAACTAACCCTTTAATGGAAAAGCATTATTAGCAACAAGGAGCACTCATATTTACAACCAAGCAAAGACATAATATAAAAACATGAAGCTTTTCATTTCACAAGACATTATCTGATGGACTGGAGTCATGTGAATTACTTGTGGATTATTGTGATGTTTTTATCAGCTGTTTGGACTCTCATTCTGACGGCACCCATTCACTGCAGATGATCCATTGGTGAGCAAGTGATATAATGCTAAATTTCTCCAAATCTGTTCTGATGAAGAAACAAACTAATTTACAGCCTGTGAAGTTGCCGTTTTTGCATATTTTCTTTCTCTGACATTATACTGGTACTATGTTGAACAATTATTGGCATTACAAAAATTGACAGAGAAGGAGCTTTAATAAATGAGTTTTTGTAGATGGACACTTGGTCGCTGCCTATGATGATGCATTTTCATCTTTTAAACTTGGAGGCAAGAACATCTCTGCTGCCACTAGCCTATTAGCCATTAGCTTGTAATAGGAGTGAGGTGGTTTGTTTACATACAGAGCCAGACCTTTGGTTTCTAGAATAATAGAAATTCTATACCTGCCAGCTTCTTAGATGTATATAATGATGCTTTTATGTCATATAATGCATATTGTCCAAATCAGGAAACACACAAGTCAGATTACCATTGCTTTTGTTCCACCACAGCACTTTGAGAAGATGGTTGTTTGTATGCAGGCAGTTTTTTACATCTGAAAGAGGGCAATTAGGGAGAAGAACCACATAATAGATCAGCCCTTATATGAACATACAATGAGCTAGTCAAGCATAGTTAAATGCAGCACACTGAGAATGGATCTTATATGTCAGAACATTATATTACGATGGACAACTTTGAGCACCTCTTTTGGAAAAGGGTTCGGATGTAATCATTTTTGAAAGCAATTTTTAAGGTAAGTGTTAAAGCTGTTGGCATGATCATGACAATAATTTTACGACTTGTTATGCTTTTATGATGTATGTTTCTTGTAAAATTTTCTCGACTAAAATATTAAAAACATTCATAAAATAAATAAATGGAGTTGATTAATTTGATGGTATTATATAAATATCACAAGATTATATTGAAATTAAGTAGGCCTACTTTTTATTTAAAGCCTTTACTATTTTTTATGTATATACTTATATATTCCTTTCATTATTTATTTTAATATATGGCCATTTAACAATATATCTTGGCTATATCTTTGACCACCATTCTTTAGACCCCAGATGCCCCTTTTAGGATTTCCCTTCATTATTTATTGATTAATGGCTGGCATTGCCAAGCAGGAGGAGGTTCATTATGCTAATCTAACACTTTGTAGCTTATTGTATTAATTTAGATAAATCACTGACACAATAACGAGACAGTTTAACAAGCCATGGTTTATTGTTGTTGCTTTTACTATTACAGTGTAAGAAAAGAAAAATTTATTTTCTTCATGATGCTGGAGTCACTTACACAAGACAAACAAGAATGAATTGAACATTAATATGAACAGCAATTTGTGGTTTGTGAATTGTACAGTAGATAATGGCATATTTTAGAGGCTGTTGTTGCAGTCATTTGACATTTCATGTGGAAAAGATTATGTTTGGCATTTATTTGTTTGGTGTGAGACAATGCATAGATTTAGTCACTTAGATGATTTGCTTCTAACCATTTATAACACCACTGAAATTTAATCTAGTCCTCCCCTGAGCCTCTTGATTGTAACCTTACCCAGCACTTGGCCTAGGCTTGGATTTAAACAGGTTCATTTAGGGTTTGTGGTATGCATTACGTCTCGTCAGGGAGACTAAGCTATGCGTCTTCACCAATATATATATTTTTTGCTTACCTTTATATTTACCCTTATATATATTTATTTATATATTTAGTTCCTAATGAAAGTAATGCTGTATATATCCTATTGAAAATAATCTGACTTTAGGTGTGCTATTTAATATTGTAATGAAACAAAACAAACCAACTTGTTATATTGATTCTTTATTTTGCATTTTATTAATTACATTGATAGTCATAACTGTTGTGCATTGGAAATGGATTGGACAAGCAGCTCATAACCTCTTCTTGGACTTGTTTCAATGCATAACCGCTGAATAGCTGATGCACTGTAAGAGGAAAATTACTCAACTTAAATTACACTGATAACCATCTCTTCTAGCAAGGAAAATGACAACCAAATTAATTCATGAAAAAATATGTTTAGCGCAAATATCACCTACATGTAATATCACATACATATGCAATAATTGCATGGGATAGTGAATATATGAAGTTAACAATGAATAGGGTCACTATATATTTAGAACTTTTCCGATTAATATTTCATTATTTCTTAGTGAACTGAATACAGTCCAGCCATTAAGAATTAATCCCTACCAGTGTCATGAACTCTGGAATATTAAGTGGTCAACAGAGAAATAATCACGCAGCTTAGTATGCAAATTTGTGTTTCTAGTTCATGACAAAAACTGAATTTTCTAAGAGCGGACATATTAAGGTACATATGTATCAGACAGTTGATAGGATCATAATAATGTATGTTGATCCTCGTTTGAATTTTCTCCTGCTCATAAAAATATATTTAGAAGTGCTAATTACTCTCCAAAGTCATCCTGCCAATAAAGTGTGACATTAAAAAACACATATCATGTCTGTTTAGATATATATACTTTGTATAATATACTTTTGCTCGATTTTATTTGGTCTAAACAATCAAAAAATTGTTCTGTTAGATGGTTCATAATTTGGCTTTAAATCAAAATATCATTCTGCAAGTCACTTCTCAATCAAACAACAGAAAATAAAACTTGTCTGGCACAACAATATAAAATGACAAGCTTTTTATTTGTTTGGTACTCTAATAATATTAAACATTTAACCCACCTCAGATGTGATGGAGGAGACATTCCTCTTCGGTCAGTATCATTACCATACTTAGGTTCTATTTGGAAATGTCCTCAGACACATTTAGTAACAGCTCAACGTGCATTATTTATATAGGAATGAACCAAACAGATAATGTTACCCTAAGTCCGTGTAGTTGATACATTTAAGGTGCCCTTCGCAACTATCACGGGGAGCCCTCGCATACTTTCCGACACATGCATCTGGAGCTCTTGAAGGACACTACCTGCAAAACTCAAGAGGACAAAAGGTGTAACTGGAGTACTTCTCCCAAGGCATGAAAAAGCTTATAGCACATGACAAAAGGGATGCTGACATTCATGGATGCCTGTTTCGTCTGTGGGAAATCTCTTGCCAAAATTAGCACTACAGCCAAGGACACAACTCTGTTGGACATTTCTGAAATGTGAGGAATTCACCTGTAAGGTAGAGTCCTGAACAAAAGAGCTATCAGCATTTTGGCTTTTGTGTTAAGTGGAAATGCTTTTTCTTATACTCAAAAGACAAAATTAGACATATAATTAATAACTTTTTTTGTGATGTAAGTGATCTACTTGCACTTTATGCTCACTTACGCTATGCTGAAGCTGTATTACACATGGAACATTTGTATAACAGTTTGAGTTTTCTGTCATTGACCACCCATTTTTGGCACAGTGACATATATTGCATGATTTTTGGAGAAGGATAAAATGCCACCAAAGAAAGCAGACAAAGCTGCACCTAAGAAAGGTGCAAAGGGGGAAGCAAAAGAAGATACAAAGGCAGCAAAAGATGACAAGAAAGTGGGTAAGGGAGGCAAAGGGAAAGAGGATCCAAAGAAAGGAAAAGGAAAGGGCAAACAAGCTCCTAGTGAATCTGAGGAGGCCTCCGAGGTGGAAAGGAGTGAGGCTGAGGACAGTGAAGCAGTGGATGAAGAGGATGTGCAAAGTGAGGATGATGGTGGTAAAAAGGGAAAAGGAAAAGCTGCTCTGAAGGGAGCGTCCAAAGCTATGGCAGTAAAGGCTGTAGCTAAGCCAAAGCGTGGCCAGGCAGCAGAGGAAGGTGTTGATCCAAAAACTGGTAAGCGTGCCAATATTAAGGCTGCATCAAAAGCTGTGACAGGATTCCAACCTGAAGAAAAGAAGCCACAACTTCAGCTAGGTAAAATGAAGGACATAAACCTGAAAGGGGCCTCTTCAGCTATGATGGGCTTTGCTGTTCAGGGTCAGCAGGATGTTCAAAAGAAAGAGGATGCAAAAGCTAATTTAAAAGGTGCTTCTAAAGTTCTCACAGGTCTGACAGGAAAGTCCCCATTTTTTTCAAAGCCTGCCCCAAAACAGTCTAAAAAGCTAAAAAGCACATCTAGGCTTTTCATGGGACTATCTGGCAGCAAGAAGAAAAAAGGTATGACACCAAAGGCATTACAAAGTACATCAAAGTTGTTTTCAGGTTTCGGAAAGTCCAAAGCTACAGAAGATGACAAAAATAAAAAAGAGGAGGGTGGAAGAACACTCTTATTACTCAGTATTGGTGGAAAGGCAAATAAAAATGCAGCAGCCACCTCTGGACTGGGAGGCAAATTCAAAGGCTTTTTTGGTAAAAAGAAAACTGGAGCTGCACAATTCAAGAGTAAAGGATGGGCTCTGGGGAAGATAGCAGGAGCAGCAAACTGGCTAACTAACAAATTCATCTCATCCAAAGCATCTAGACGACTAGGTCGCTCTGTTCGTTATGACAGGTCAAGTGTGGGGCAATATCACGGCTATCAGAATGGAGGTTATGAATATGATGAGGGTGAGTTCAGCTATGAGGAAGATGACTATGTTCAAAGCAGTTATAGCAGAAATAATCCCCGGGGACGATATAGAAGCAGAAATCATGACAGCTATGGTCAGGGGCGCTATAGAGGACCACATCAGTATAACTACTTTGAAGATGACCAGGAGTATTATGATTATCCTGAAGATGAGTATGGATTCTATGATGAGGAGAACGAATACTATGATCCAGTGTATGAGGATGAGTATGGAGATGAGTATCTTGATGAATATTATTATGATCAGTATCAGTATGATGGAAGACAACCTTATGGTTATTATGATGATGATAGAATGGACTATGGTTACAGGCACCAGAGAATCGATGAATTTGGATACCCTGTTGATGGTATGGAATACTATGATGAAATGGGTTATGCGATGGAAGATGAATTTGACTACCTTGGTAATGATGTGGAATATTATGACTATGGATACTATCCAGAACAGTTTGACTATTATGGAGATCAGCAAAACTATTATAGTCACTATGATGGTGTTTCAGATGCCTACATGATGTATCCAGGTTATCAAAATGCATACAATCAAAACCAGTACATGTACAGCGGAGAAACTCCTGCGGTTTACATTGACCCTCAGATGGCTGTTAACCAGCCATTTATGTACACGGTGGAGGACGTCATGGTACCAACAGAACCCTCAGAAATGTACGGTAATGAATATGTTCAAATACCAACTGAGGGAATATTGACTGAGGATTCATTCAGATTTCCAAGACCACAAGTAAAACTGTTTGGAAAAGAAAAACTTGAAATTTCAAGTCCAGTTTTTCAGATTCCCAGGAGTGATCTTGAGATGATTCCAGACCAATTTGAACACCAGCCACTTGTTTCACCTATGAGCTTTCCTCTATATATTCCACAGCAACCGGAAGCTGTACAAAGGTCATTATCTCCCATCCCTATATTAATTCAACAAGGACAAGCACCAATTATACCGCTTAGTAGTCCCATTTTAACCCGATCACCCCAAATACCGTCCTCGCCTGTTCTTCAAGCAAGACCTTTTTCATATCCAATGCCAGTGTCACCTGTCCTAAGTAGACATTCTTTTGGACCTGTTGGACCCATACCACTCTCAACACCAGCATCTCCAGTTCTGTCCGCAAGGAGATTTGATCCAACTATGGGTGATCCAGTCTCTCCCCATTTAGTCTATCCAGATCCCATGTTTCAGAGACTTGATTTTCCACATGAAAATGTCCAACCAATAACAATGAGACAATTTAATCATCTCCCATCACCACAGCTTTCCTTAAGACAAAGCAATTTTTCAACTCGAAGCAGCCCTATACCTCGCCAAAGATCTGAAATGTATGAGGAAATGAGTCCGAGGTTCTCACAAAGGCAGTCTAGAATGTTTGGCCCACCATCATACAATAATAATGCACAAAGGCAGTTCTCGCCTATTCAAAGGAGAAAATTTAGCCCCCCTTCTTCTCCACAACCATCCAGAAGAGCACCATCACCATTAGCTTCTTCAAGGGGAAAA
Source organism: Sinocyclocheilus anophthalmus (assembly GCA_018155175.1). Classification (NCBI taxonomy): domain Eukaryota; kingdom Metazoa; phylum Chordata; class Actinopteri; order Cypriniformes; family Cyprinidae; genus Sinocyclocheilus; species Sinocyclocheilus anophthalmus. Next base: position 143,053 of record JADLZN010000981.1, on the reverse strand, counting down.
TCTCCAACCCCACAGAGAAAGCCATTTGGTTCTAGAGCACCATCCCCTCTTGTTAATGGAAGAGAGAGTCCTCCAATGTCTCCACGAGGCTCAATGAGAAGAAGAAGTCCTCCTTCTTCACCTAGAGCAACCCTGAGGCAAAGTGCTAGTCCTACCCCTCCAATAAAATCTCGTTTCAGGCCAATTGGTAGAAGCAATCAGGAGTCTTTCATGTCATCAAGATCTATGAGGAAAAGCTCTCTTTCACCACAACCATCATTACGGAGGAGGAGCCCTCCACTGTCTCCAACAATAGGCCAACACTCACCAGAGGAGTGCTCTCCATACCCACGCCGCAGAGCCACATCTCCCATCCAAAGACCCCTGTCTCCAAGACCAATATCTCCTTTTGCTTCTAGACCTCAGAGACCTCTTTCACCATCACCATCAGTGTTTTCTGGCAGAATTCAACATGACCCACAACATCTGCCTACTCGTTCATCCACACGTAGATTCAGAGGATTTGGTGGGAGCAAAGTGCCAATGGGAACAGTTAAGCCATCTCCTGTCAATCCAATTTTTCAAAGAAAAGGTCATCATGGTACTCCTCAAATGCAAAATGTCGCTCCATTCAGATCTTCCATCCATAATGCATCCATGGGTTCAGGAGCTTTGAATCAAAGTGCTAGATCCTCCCCCATCATGTTGGCAAGACAAGGTTCCAGACCAGCAGGGTTTCAAGACTCAAAGAGATTCTTTCTACCTGGAACACCAAATCCACAAAGAGGTTTTCATAGACCTGTTGGGAGAGGGCGTCCTGTTGTGAGAGTACCAATAAGTCCTGTTTCTCTCAGGCAATCAATAAGAGGCCAGAGCCATCCTCTTGTAATGAATGCTCAACCACCTTTTCCTCAACAGGTTCCAGTAAAACAACCTGGAGTACCTTCACCCCAACTCTCTGTGAGACATTTTCCAACCCCATGCCCATCACCTCAACTTTCAATGAGAGCTGGTTCACCAATGTCTGTACGATCACCATCGCCGATCCTCTCATCCTCTATACAGAGAAATGCTCTACATAATGAATTAATCAATCGTGCCTCACTCAGATCACAATTTCCATCGAGTATCACTCCTCAGCCTCAAGTAATAACTGAATTTGCCCAGACAGTTCAACGAGGGTCATCTCCTCTACTAACAAATGCTTTACAGAACCCAAATCTTGCTGCTGCTTCATTCAGTTCACCTCTTCCCAGGTTTAAATCCCCAATGTCGCAGATCAACCAAAATTTATCTCAGAGCTCTTCTCCAGCCTTAACAAATGCATTGGAAAATCCACTTCTCCGTAATGCCACTTACCGCTCACCTCTACAAATGTCTGCATCTCCTCATTCTATAGTGGCACCTCAAGAGGTTCAGGTGACCAGTCCGATTTCTTCTCCAATGCTCTCTAATGCATTGCAAAACCCTTACCTACGTAATGCGTCTCTCACTTCCCCACTGCAAAGAAGCACATCTCCTTATTCTTCTGCAGCTGCTCAGCAGGAACCGCAAAACATTTTGCAGTCATCTTCAGCGCTAACCAATGCACTAAAAAATCCTCAGTTACGCAGTGCCTCATACATCTCTCCTCTTCAGCGGAATACATCATTATATGCTCCAGTGATGTCACAACCCGAACAGCAAGCATCAGTATTATCAAATGCACTTAAGAATCCTAACTTAAGAAATGCATCCTATTCCTCTCCTTTACAGAGAAATCCTACTCCTTTCCAGCAAGCACAGGATTATTCCTCCCCGTTGTCAAATGCATTAAAGAATCCAAGCCTTCAAGGTGCCTCCTTTCGACTACCTGATACATCAATAATATCTAGGAATTTTGGAGGCCAAAAAGAGGAGACTACAACATCTGTTCTGTCAAATGCTTTGCAAAACCCTAGTCTCCGGAAAGCAACTTACAGGCTCCCAGATGGTACAATAATATCAAGAAATGAGCCAGCACAACCAGCGCCATCTTCCTCACTGTTATCCAATGCTCTTCAGAATCCTAACATTCGAAAAGCAAGTTACAGGCTTCCCGATGGAACACTTGTATCCATTAGCACTGATGAAGCCGCGGACACAACAAATTCCTCACCATACCTGGGAAGTGCTCTACAGAATATTAACCTACGTAAAGCATCTTATAAACTACCTGATGGCTCTCTCTTTTCTCGAAACCAACCAGCAGAACAGTCATCCTCTCCACATCTTTCAAGTGCTCTTCTAAATTCAAACCTTCGTAAAGCTTCCTACAGACTTCCTGATGGAACCATTTTGACTAAGAGCTCTGAACAAGAACCAGAGAAATCAATTTCATCTAATTTGTCAAGTGCACTACAAAATGTTGGTAAGGCCAACTATCGCTTACCTAGTACCTCTGGCCTGTTTAGAAATCCAAAACAAGAGCAAGCTCCCCCTTCAATGCTGTCCAGTGCCCTTCAGAACCAAAACCTTCGTAAAGCATCTTACAGATTGCCTGATGGATCAATCGTGACAAGAGGTCAACCAGCTCAAAGCGAATCTCCCACATCACCCTTTCTGGGAAATGCCTTGACGAACATTAACTTACGCAAAGCATCCTACAAGTTGCCGTCAACACTGGGATGTTCTCCAGAGGACCCAAGGTACGCAGTAGTGACCCCTCAGATTCAGGGCCAGTCTGGTGAACACTGGGCTCAAAATCAAATACTAGATCTTCATGAGCCAGATGATGTCTGGTCTTCAGAAAGAGTCCTCCCTCATCATACTGTTCAGAACCTCACAAAATGGTCCATGTATAGGGATGAAGAACTGGAGAATTTTATCATCCCTGTGTTTCCTGGCCAAGAGACAGATAGCACAGAACCTGCATGGCTACCAGATAGAGAAGGTGAACCTCAAGGGAACTGGTATGACAAGGTAACATAACTGTCATATAGTTGCTGTATATAAGAAACCGTTGCTTAGTTTTTTTGTTGCTATCTAGACTTTACCTGTGAAATTGTTGTACACTAGAAATAAATACACTACAAAAATATTTGTGCCACTAAAATTATGCTATAGTATGACTGATTTAAAGCTTCAGATTAAGTGATTAGATTAGAAAGATTAAAGAAAATAAATGTAGAACTATGGGTCAAAAATAATGCCAGCCAATGTCAAATATCAAACGAATATATTATGACTTGTTTATTTAGCGGATATTAGGTAATATAGACTATGGATGACTGCATGGATAGATGGATGGATATTTTTTAATATAAATAATCAACATAAAATATAAATGACTAGGCAAACTCAAAACAAGAACAATAGCCACAATGCACCAAAATATACCTGCCACGCCAGCTATATTACAACAGCATACAGGTATCATTTCAACAGACCTTAGTCAGAGTAGCAGCATATTAAATTTTTTGACAGGAATGAAAACAAAGCTGCGAGAGACAGAAATACAGTGTGTTCAATTGATTGTGCATGCCAGTTGCTGATGAAATATCTTACAAAAAATCTTTCAGTAGACAAAAACTCAATAAATCCATGCATGCCCTTGCAAAGACTATGAAACTTGTAAGCCTGTACCTCACAGCTTTATTTTCATCTTTGTAAAATTCAATATGACATCGACCCTGACTAATGTCTGTAAGGAAATATAGTGTGAAATATTGGCCTTATATCATGATTGGTTTACCCATTGTTTACACAATATTTGTATTTTACTGGAATGCTTTTTAGATGTACTCAATTCGAAGTCTGCCCACAATGCTGTACCGTGAACGTGCAGAGGAGGATGGCTTTGAGGACATGACACAGCTTGAGTATGAAATTACTGAATAAGATGAATGCTATTTAGCTATACACAACACACACACACACACACACACACACACACACACACAATATATATACAGTATATGATAACTGAAATTTTGTGCTCAAATTTAAAAGAAAATGCTTTCATAAAGAATAAATCTCTTTCCAGGGAGCTGCACGAAGGTGCTGTGTTACTGAATTTGAAGAAAAGGTTTGAAAGCAATTTGATATATGTAAGTAAATTGCAAAGTCCCCTGCATATTTGCATATCTTAGTTATAAAGAAACACATCAATTTACTACTGTTTCTTTAGAACTAAAAAGTATGTATTTTAAAACCACTGGTTAAATAAAGATTAAGATTAAGATGCTATTATACTGTAAAATGTTCATTGCTAAAAATGTTGTGAACTTTAAAATGAATAAAATTCTAATTAAATCAATTTAATGAACTGTTATCAAATACAGATTATGAACAAATAATTTTGTTTTCCTCCAAGACTTACATTGGAAGCATCCTGGTGTCTGTTAACCCATACAAGATGTTCAACATCTATGGAACAGACATGGTCCTGCAACACAAAGGACATGCGCTTGGAGAGAATCCTCCGTAAGTTCATTCATTCATTCACAATATTAATTGAACAAATTAATTCATTTATATTTTTTGCACCACTTTTACAAAAATAAATTTCTTATCAATGCAAGGCTAATTCCTTATATTGTACTTTTTTGTTTAATGTTTTGTGCTTCTCCATTGTGTCTGCAGACATCTATTTGCTATTGCAAATGCCTCATACACAAAAATGATGGATGCCAAAGAAAACCAGTGCATTATTATCAGGTAGTATTTAGGTACACATTTGATTACCTCACAGACTGTAAGTTTACACTGTTCAACTAACCTAACTCATAATAATGTGGTATGGAAAGATCAAATAAAGGAATTGTCAGAATTCAAATAGCTGATCTTTGTCCTGTCACCTCAAGTAGACTTTTACACTGATGGAACCATCAGTGTCAGCTCTACTTGACACAACTGATCGCCTGGAACACTTTAAACCTAGCTCTGACGGAGATAGCTGTAAGGAAAGACTACTGATGTCTAGGCCATGATTGCACCAGCAGATCATGTCTCTGTGAAATACACCCATGGCTGTTCAGAGTAGCTGGAACGACAGTCAAACTCAAGCATTCGATTTCACCTCTGTCTGATGATCAGACACCTAGCTCATTACTTAAGTGCATAGCAAAAGACAAATCGGTTCCTCACGTGCCAATTTAAAGTGCAATTAAGTAGTTAAACTGGTAATTTAGGGGGTTACAGTCATCATGTGGTTTAAATGTGCTTATTGCCTTTCAGTGGGGAGAGTGGCTCTGGTAAAACAGAGACCACAAAGCTAGTTCTCCGGTACTTAGCCGCAATACATCACAAACAGAACATCACACAGCAGGTATGAGTTACACTTAAAAACTTATTTAAAACTATTAAAACTGTTTATATACAATTTATAACTCATCTTTTTCTTCTATTGTACTTTTATGCAACAATACAGATTGAGGTATTGTACTTCTGTATGGCCTTCTGTTGTTTGTACCCTATATGTCGCATGGGTTGTTGCACTTTGTGACATGCAACATGTGCAAATGTTATAGAGTATTAAAAAAGGATAAAAAATGTAACAGAAGTGATGAATCATTTATAGAAATTTAAGTAAAAGGACAACACAACAGCAAAAAGTGTGTTGTCCATATTGTTCAAGTGATCATATGCACATTTTGCTATATAGAAACAGTAAATATTAAGACTTGTCAAAGATTGTATCTTTTAAAAAGTGTATTTTGTCTTATTGCACTAGCAGATTTTTTGACATGTTATAAACAAGCTCAAAATATCCCCAGAATGCAGTAATACAATATACACTCACATTCAAGATATAATCTAGGAACGCATGTCTCATGCAGTGTTGCTCTTTTAAGTAAATTTATCTCGTTTGAAGTATTTTAGATAGTTTAACAGGAATTAACAGGATAGTACTTTGCAGTGTTGTACAAATTACAGCAGTTTATTGCTACATCCTTCACACAGTTATGTATTTATGGCTTACAGATTCTTGAAGCAACTCCTCTTTTAGAGTCTTTTGGAAATGCCAAAACCGTACGGAATGATAACTCCAGTCGATTTGGGAAATACATGGAAATATTTATGGAAGAGTAAGTTCATCAAAATCAAGTCTCTTTACTGTGTTATGGATACACCTTTGAGGAAGCACTTCTTTGGAGTGCCTTTACAGCTGAAAGAGGATAACAGGGTCGAGATTAACATGAGGCCAGTTAAAATGCCTGTATGTTGGTGTACATGGGTTAAGTTGCAAATTACATATTAGCCTAATGCTTGTCTGATTTTCCTGCTTCAAACAGAGGGGTAATCAGCGGTGCCATAACCTCACAGTATCTACTTGAAAAGTCCAGGATTGTGTTTCAGGTATTCTTCATAATGCTCTTCTGGACATTTAAAAGTTCATCATTCAATAAACCAATGGACCTTTTTCACATTTCATTTCATGCTCAGCAGCGGAAGTCGTCATAGTTTGGCTAACTTGAATAGCAGTGAATGGAAGAGTACCACAAATATATTTTTTGAATTCCCATTTGCTCAAATAGCAAAAGAAAAACTCCACGATAGTGTTTTCATGAATTTCAATAAAAGGAAAAAAATTGAGACACTGATAACGGCTGTCAGAAGAGAGAACGATGTCAAATTTACCGTCCCTCCCATAGACGCTGCATTAGAAACACCCTCGCATTAGCCTTAACTGTTTTTTTTGTAATTTGATGCAAAGGTGATATAATACAAAGAATAGTGTTATAAATGTAGATAATAAAAAAAAATATATACAAATATGAAAAACTTTCGAGGATTTACGATGCTGATGACCGTTTAACGCGTCATCACAGTCTTGTGAAAAGGGTCCATTCGTTGCAGAAATCTGAAATGTTAATTTCATTATGTTAATTTTTATCTCTTAGGCCAAAGATGAAAGAAACTATCACATTTTTTATGAGATGCTTGCTGGCCTTCCTTCACAGCAGAAGCAGTCTTTATACCTTCAAGACGCAGAGACGTATTATTACCTCAATCAAGTGAGGCCAGATCATTATAGCAATAAAAGCCTCAAAAATTCAAAAGCGCTGCTGTTTGACTGCTTTTCTCTTTCATGGACGCTCTTTTGGGTTGCAAGGGTGGAGACTGTGAGATTGTTGGCAAAAATGATGGGGAGGACTTCCGCAGGCTCCTCAGCGCCATGGAAATACTTCACTTCAGTGCCGAAGACCAGAGCGGTATCTTCAGGATCCTGTCTTCCATCCTCCACTTAGGAAATGTCTTCTTCGAGAGATATGAGGTACAATGAATCTCAATCTAATGCATCCTGCTCACTTGGATTTTCCTTATGTTGCTGTGTTATGATGCTCTTTTTCAGTGGTGCCATGAATTAAGTTGAATTTTTTTTGACTCGATATCTTGGCAGACTGAATCTCAGGAAGTGGCATCAGTTGTGAGCGCTCAGGAGATCCGAGTGGTGTCTGAAATTCTACAGATTTCCCCAGAGGGTCTACAGAAGTCCATTACTTTCAAAGTCACGGTAAGAAAAAACCTGCTTGGTAATGGATTCAATACTAAACAAAATATTATCACCCGTTACACAACACAGATGTTAGTTTCTATTTTTGGATATGCTTTATACCTAATTGTAATTTCTGCATGATATCCATTCATCCTTGTCACTAAAAAACTGATGTAAAGGTTTGAACGCTATTTGACATACTGTATGTAAATTGCAAAATCCAATGCATAATAATATCTCTTACGTATAAAGAAACATATGAATGTAATATACTGTATATGTGTTTCTTTAGAACTACGAAGTATGTATTTTGAAACCACTGGTTTAATAAAATGAAAATGCTATTATACTGTAAATATTTTATTACTAAGAATTTTATGTGAAAAAAATAAATTACATTCTGATTAAATTAATTACATTAATGAACTGTTATCAAAAGTTTATAATAAACTTTTTTGTTTAATTTCAAGACTTGCAATGTCAGTAATAAAACAAAAAACAAAACAAATAAACTATCCAAAACGCGCATTTAACCACTTTTACATTTATTTTGTCAAATCCGTGTATCATTCGATAATTCGTTTTTTGATTTAATATTGAAAGTAGAAAAATTAGAAAACGGCTCCTTTTTCTTTTCCCCCCCCCCCCAAAAAAACAAAACTAATTCAGCTTAAATTTTCGGTTTTCGTTCATGGGTGGAAAAATGAATAACCTTGAATATCATTCTACACATGGGCGGGAATTAAACGCCCCTTTCTGCTGATTGGTCAGCCAAAGATCAAACCGTGCCATCATTAGTTCTTCTGGAGTATCACGCAGCAGAATAATAGTCCTCTGCTGCTGCAGTTGTATGCATTCTTAACGCATTTATTGCAACTACATTTAATCTTTTTTCATCAAACAAACAGAAAACGAAAACTTGAGTGTCTTACCCCCGTTTCAAAAAATAGACCCGAAGGCTTAAGCCTAGTCCCAGACTGAAATGCATGTCTGGGCTGTTTTAACTGAAATAAACTTGCACTGACTGATCTTAAAATAAGTCAGTTTCATTGTTATGTATCAAGATGCACACCAGTAGTGTGTTTATCTAAGGCATGTTTATAAAAGCTACTTAAATATCCGAATTGAACTATGGCTGTCAAATGATTAACGCATTATCCACATCCCAAATAAAAGTTTTTGTTTACATATGTGTTTGTGTACTGTGTATATTTATTATGTATATATAAAGACACACACATACAGCATATATTTTGAAAATATTTACATGTATTTACATGTATATTTTTATATTCATATAATTTATATTATAAACAAATATTTTTAATATATAAACAACATATTTTTCATAAATATATACATGCATGTGTTTATATTTATATATACATATAAACATGCACAGTATACACATATATATTGTGTAAACAAAAACTTTTATTTTTGATGTGATTAATCGGGATTAATCGTTTGACAGCACTAAATTGAACTATGGCCTTATCCTGGTTTAACCTAAGCCCTGTCTGTGAAATTTTTTTTGCAGCCACTGCATATTGTGTTTGACATGAACTGGCACTGTTTGAGATAGACTGGACTCGAGGATATTAACAGGAAGAGTCAGTGACTCTGCTCTAGACCTTACATGACCTCCAGGCAGACCTTACGTCAAGGTCCCATACCAAGTATCAACGTACTGTTAGTAAAGGATTTATCATTACATAATTTTTTTCTTGGAAACAAAACCATCCAAATGTCAAGACTGTTCAATTAGATAGCAACCACAAGACACCAAGAGAAAGCCGTGAATGGTGCGTATAAGCCCCAAATCCCTCAGATAGTATAACGTGCCAAGTCGATTATGCAGGCCATATCATTGTGGTTACCGGTGTAACCCAGTCAGGGAAAACCCTGGACAGAAACAGACAAGGGGCCCTTAAGCCATATCAGCCTCCCATCATAGACTGTGTAACAGTCCTGTGTGTAGCAAATACCATCCAAACCTCTGTAGGGGTGCCACCAAGAGGTCTAACGCAGTATTTACCCTGCCTAACCAGTCCACCACAAACACATTCAGCTTAGTGCTTGTACGGGAATTACAGCATCTCCAAAACCTAAAAGGCTGTTCTACTGTGAATACACTGTGATCAAAAGGGCTGCGTAACAAAGTTTTACTTTTTAGAGTGCAACAGTGCTCACCCACTTTTTCAGCAGACTTAGTTTCAGAAGTATTTTTCCCATTCGTTTTTTCCCATTCAAGGGTTTTAAATAAGGCTTTGTTATAGTTACATAAGTTACATTGTTTAAAGTTACAAGCCAGGAAACAAGCCGTGAATTACAACATAACAATTATAACATAAACTTTGCTTTGAAGCAAAAATTTTTTTTTAAATTGGACAAAAAGACAAAAGTATGGGACTGTAGTACATAGCTCTGATGAAGAAAAAATACAATCCCTTGAAGCATTGTGAATGACAATCAAATCAAAACTACAAAGAAACAAAAATTGGTTCAAAGATAAAGAATATGTTTTACAATCATTGCAAAATATGCATATTATGCATACAAAGATTTGCTTGTCATGATTCTCTGATTGGTAGAAATTTCTCTGAAGAATCATGGATAATGTTGTTTTTCACCAGAAATTCTGCTGTTGATCATGATTATTTAAATATATGTTGAAATAATGTGGGCTAAAGGCTTTAACAAAGGCATGTACTATTGATTACCAAACTTGTAGGTCTTAGAATGTCTGTCTTTAAATGTTTTTAAGTAATCAATCACAGTAAATTCCCCTATGAAGAAAATACATGGAATTTTTACTTCTGGAACCCCACTCTATAAATAACATCTTAGTATAGATCTAGTAGTTATGGTATTGACCAATAGGGGCTAACTCAACCATGCTAACTAGCCAAACCTTGACCTTCTGCATTAGACAAACCTGCCTTAAAATCATACCACTGGTTGAGCCAGTGACATTGTCATGCTGATTGAGATCCTCAGGCAAAACAAACAATGTAATGACAAAGACAATGTGAATGAGGGATGGACAAAAAAATGTGGCTGTTTACATAAGATGGTAAGATGACAGAAAGCAGCTACAATTACATGCTACCATATATATGCTCCTATTTCTGTCTAATTATTTATATCAGTTCATGACAAGACATGGCCCATAGTAAAATCTCTCAGTGTAACGGAGGGAACACAGGAAGCGTGCGGATCCATCTGCAAGGCTTTATTTGCAAGAGACGTGGTCAAAAACAGGCATAGGTCAGACAATGGCAAACAGGTATATTGATGGCAAGGCAAGAGGGATAATCCAGGTACAAGGCAAAGGTCCAGGCAGGGGCGAACAGTATCCAATTGGGCGAGACTCAAGGGATAATCCAGGCACACAGGCAGTGATCAGAACACGGGGAAACAGACAAGGCAAGATGATGAAAACAAGGAAAAACAAGACACTAGGCTCGGTAAGGCAGCTAACACTAGGGGAGTGAAAAATGCAGAACAATACACAAGACTAAAACAGAAAACACGGCATGGCTCGGTAAGGCAGCTAACACTAGGGGAGTGAAAAACGCTAGACAATACTCAGCAATCTGAACAGGAACTGAGTGGGTGTTAAATAGAGTGAGTAATGGCTCTCAGGTGAGCGTGTGATTAGTGAAGGCTGTGTGATCAGTGAATTCAGCTGTGTAAGTGCAATGGATGATGGGAACTGTAGTCCGGAGTGACATGTAACAGTCTGTGTTGTGTGAGAGTCAATGTAATGGTAGAGTGACCTCAACTGGTAATCAGCCGGAAGGACACGGACTGGATTTGTGACACTCAGATGTGTCAGTTAAAACAAATAGAGAGCATATTTAAATGACCGTTCCTATTCAAACCTGAGATATGTTTGAAACTATCCAAATTTCCACACCAACAAAAGGAAAAGTCTTTAAAGTTCCAGCATTCCATATCCAGTATAGGTTCTGGAAATGAAGGAGCATCCAGGGCTTTTAAAAGAACAAGTTGTTTCCTTATGAACTCCATATATTTTCCATCTGAGGTTGATTCCTCAACCTTCTTCTGATGGAGACCATCAGCATATCCGTATTTTGTTTCTGCATCTTTCCTCACATCAGAGCCACATCAGTTCCTGATTTCAGATGTATCATCGAAAAACGTTTCATGTGATCTTTCACACAGCATCTTGTTTCAGATCAGCCTTTGTCTCAGTTGGTCTTGGATAGAGCAAGTGCTCATCAGTGTTCACAGTCCCATTTCCATGTTGAAATGTGCTAAGTCATTTGGACTACTACTTATGGCTGCTACTGTGACACCTCTGAGGGCTCTTAAAGTAATTTAGCTAATTCTTTTCATTAGAGAAACAGGTACTACCTATGTAACAGAAGGGGGCCATACTCAAAGTAATTTTGCTTTGTTCAACTGAATTGCATGGTGATCTCATGCTACCAGGCTTTTCTTATCTAATGAAACCATTAAAGCCCTGCTTTCAGACATCGACACCAGAATTGTATCCCGCTAAGAGACAGATATATCCAAGTAAAGTGAACGAGAAGGGGAATTCTTCTACCACAACGTTAAACTATTTAAGGAAATAGTTTTTATTTAAAGGCTTAATGTCATCAGTTGAATGGGATTAGTATTGTCTTGCTACAGATGCCGAGGTGTGTTTACATCTACCGACACTAGCGCTGTAGACTGCTCCTCTTAAAGGCCATATCAATTTCACCTGCCTACTGATAGTGCCTTAGCAACATTTCATCTCAAAGAGATCAGCAACATTTGAATAAAACTGGTTTCCAATGAAAGTGGTGTCTTATAATATAATATAATGTAAGTTTACTCCTTTCAGAAACTTTGCTACAAGTATTTCTGATTATTCTGTACTTTTTTTTTTATAGGAAACAATGAGGGAAAAGATCTTCACCCCCTTGACTGTTGAGAGTGCAATTGATGCCAGGTAGAAAAACTGCAATGTATTTCTATATGCTAGCCTAGACATTCCTACTTGCCATTAATAAAATATTGCTAAATTTATTTATTTACTTATTATTTATTTATTAGTTGAATATTATCTAAAGCTTCAGCCAAGAAAAAACAGTCCTTACATATTAAACAATCGGCTTTATAATGATTTTACAACTTCTGCCAGTCATGGAATAAGCCACGCCCCTCTTTCCATAACCCACCTTGGCGTATCTGTGGTGCAGTGTAGCCCGGAATTGGGCTACTTTAACACTGTTGACGCGGGTTGTTTTTCATGTCCGCTGGTTGAAGCGACCCCAATAACGTGATATTTATTCCCTGGAATGTGAATTTTAGAAGGGGAACCCTGCCAAAAAAAACTTGTATTTTACCCCCCAAACGCATAGACCCCCAAATGTTTGACAGGCAGAAATCCCTCCACAAGCTTTCTGATTGGCTACATGAGACTATAGGGCCATCACAGATAGTGTCTCGTGATATGACATGATCCTATTTGCTGAAAAATATAACTGACAGTTATGTTTTTCAGGAAAGAGTATTGTTTTCTGCATAAAATCACTTAAAGCAACTTTAAGTGAAGTTGTGTGTCAAGGCACACTTACTAAAAAAGTCTCGTGTTGAAAGGAAAAAAAGGTGCAGTGAGATGTCAAAAAAAGGGTTGTATATAGTATAATATAAAGTGGGAATGTTATCGTGACGGGAAATGGCTATGAGGAGGATAAGGACATGAGGAAGTGAAAACTCGGTAGAGGTAGAAGTACTGAATCTGTGTAGTCGGTTGTAGCATCATGTGTCAGGTTTTGTTGCGGGCGGCAGACATTCTAGTGAGCTCTTGCATGCGTCTGAGATTTAAATGAAGCTTCCTTTGTGCATGTTAGGTTTCCTCAGATCCCCGCTCAACAGACTAGATTTGCGGTGGGTGAGCCTTTAAGATCCGGGAGTCCCTGCGGGTCATGTTCTTAGCACGTTTGTGGCTATCGTGTGCCATCCGTTTATTAGTCGATAGGATGTTTGCTGGTGGAGCCTTGTCTGGATTATCGTGTTTTGGCTTCAGCTGCTTTTTCCTGGTAAAGGGGGTGGGGGTTTCGGTGAATGACCTATTGTGGTGTTGTTGCTGGTTATGTGTTGAAGGTTTGGAGTTCCGTTGTTCGTTCGAAGGGCATTTTTTGGTGTTTGTTTGTGGCTTTTGGAGTGGGGCCAGGGTAATAAGTTTGGGATGGTTCGGTGTGTGTTGATGTAGTGCTCAAGTAATTGTATAGAGGACTCGTGGTAGTAGCATAATTTTCTGCGTGTGTTTTGGATAGTAGTTTCTCTGGGGCGCTGGAGTCAACGTCAAGCCACAGTGACGTGGGGTGTGCATTTGGGTGTTTGTGTGGGGGTATGGTTTTGTGAGGTTGAGCAGCACGGCTCGGGCGGGGGGAGGGTGGCAAGCATTGGCAGGTGAAGGAGCCGGCGGGGGAAGAAGGGCGCTCTAGCGACAGAGCATGTGGGTGGACCGGTTCTGCAGGGAAATGCGCAGGGGGTGACTGGAGGTGTAGCAGGTGTAGCAGCAGGGGGCAACAAGCCATGCTGGGGAGGCCACGCCAAAAAGGGGGGCCGCTCCCGGTAAGGGGGGACGTAGCAATTGCGGAGCTGGGGAGGGCATGCGTGCGCAGGGGCAATTAAACGACGGCCGGGAGTGGGGGCCAGTTTGAGGTATGGGGAAGGATTTGCCCGAAGAGCAGTGGGATGGTAGGGATGGGAAGGGACCAACGGTGTGCTGGTGCGTATGCGGGTGCACCAGGCAGAAAGCGGAGACAAAGGCGACAAGGCCAGGAGGGCGGGACCTGGGATGCAACACAACACGGAGAGAAAGGGGGAGCGACCAGGAGCAGAGGAGGAAAGAACAGAAGAACCGGAGGAAGCGGAGCGCACGGGGGGGGTAGGAGGGGGGCAGAGCGCGGGATGAGGGAGGCGGCCGGCCCTCTCAACCAACAGAATCCCCGGTTGAAAACAGTAACCAGGAACGCTGGGCGCCATCAGGCCTCAAACGGTGGCCGCCAGTTCCACTAGCCCTCATGGACTCAGTGAAGTGCATTACCCTTCTACGAATCGAGGCTGGGGGTCCCTTGATTGTCGCCAGACCCATGGAAGGGAGTTTGCATTTCTACCAGAGTACGGCCGGTACTTTTGTCCGAACTGACAGAGCAACCCATATTTTGTGAGTGCATACAAGCCAAACCACAACAAGGTAAGGAACAGCAGTCCAAGAGTGTATAGCTATTGGCATCGGGGCTGGAATGAATTGACTGAGAGAATGTTAACGCTTCTGCAGCAGGAGCCTGTTGTAGTTTGACGTGGACTGGTCAGTGGCCTTCAAGACTTACTGTCTATGCGGGATTTTTGGAAACTAGGTTGTCAATCAGGAGAGGTTATCCATCGGAAGGGCCTGTGTGATGGCCTCCTGTTGGTGGGTTTTTCATAAGGATCTAGAGGCGGTTTTCAAAATCGAACATGTGAGGCATGGGGTTAAACTCAAGATGTGTTTTGTTCAAGGGTGCGGTGTGGGTGGGTAGATACAAGGTCCCCTGGTTACTAGCCTGGGGGGGTCAAGAGCAGGGCCTCCGGGGCCTGTGGTGTTCATATGTTCGGTAGAACTGTGTGTTCAGTTCATGTTGAGGTAGGTCTTTGTCCTGGGACCAGGAGCATGGCAGTTGTGCGACCAACTTGTGTGCGCAGGAGGCGAGAAGCACACGGGTGACTAAGGCCCGGTCTCAGCTGCACTGAAATCACAGACTTCCCCGTGCTTAGATGTAGTTGCGGGTTCTTGAGTCTACCGTATTTGAAAGTATAGTGTGTTCGGATTTCATCCGTGTTCATTAACACGGGGCGAAAGGACCGGTAGGACAGACGAGGGCAGACGGTGAAGGGCGGGGTAGATTCAGTGGCGTCTGCGCTGACAATGGCGTGGGTTGGTGGGTGGTGGGTGTTGTGGTTGGTGTGGGGGTGTGGCACAGTGTGTTCTTTTTTTTGGTTTGGTGGGTTGTTTGGGGAGGGGGTTGTGTTGTGTTGCTCAAAGTACAAACGGCGCTGGGGTGGACTGGTTGAAATGTCTCGCGGATGAAGTGCAGTGGTGCGTCGTCTTCCTTAACAATGATTCTGTTTTCATTGCTGTGTGTCGGGCGCTGGGTCTGTGGGTCGGCTGGTGGTATAATAAGGTCGGGAGAACTGGGTGGGGAGGGGGTGTGGTGGGGGGTGCCGGGGCCACTGTCACTGAGGAGGGTCTTGTGGGGGGGGACTCGCGGCTACCCCTGTGGCGTCTTTGTCGATAGTTCGTGCACCGTGAGCGAGTAACATAAGCTCTTACTTGTGTGGTATGTGTGTGATTCAACTGGGGCGGGGTTGGGGTGGTGGGGTTTTGTGTGTCCGCAAAAGCGGACGCCCGGTTAAACGAGGAGGGACAGCGGCCCGAACCGAGGAAAGGAACTACCGACAGGCCGCGCTTGACCATAAGGACGGAGCCAAAGAGACACATAAAACAAGACCGGGGAGGAGGAGCCGCTGACACAATCCCACATTTTTAAGTTAACTATTTCCGTGTTGTTTGAGCGAGATATAGCCAAAGGCAGAAGGAGCAAAGAGAAGGAACGGTATAGAAAAACAAATTTAAAAACCAAAAAACGTTGGTCTAAATCTACCCCATTTTATGTCTTTCTCCTTTTGCCTACAGTATAAGGGGACATAGTCTCAAATTCTTTCCTTGAAAACCTTTACGATCAAATCGTTCTGAATATATACTATATAGTTGATTTGCAGGAGCTGTCTAACGGGAAGTGGTTCAACGTCCTCATCTGTCTTTCCACTGACTCGGAGCATTGCTCAAGCAGCTGCGGTATGCAATTTTCTCACGCTAATATACATTAATATAATATATATTTCAAGAATGATATAAACTTTCTGTTTATCAAAGAATCCTAAAAATGTATCAAGGTTTACACATAAAACATTAAACAGCACAAACTGTTTTCAACATTGATAATAATAAGAAATGTTTCTTTAGCATCAAATCAGCATGTTAGAATGATTTCTTAGACACAATTACTGTAAAGAATGGAGTTGATCTGAACATTCCGCTTTGCCATCAACATATTAAATTGCATTTAAAATGTATAAATATAACTGTTATTTAAACTTTAATAATATTTTCACAATTTTCTGTTTTTTACTGTATTTTTTAAAAATCAATAAACACTGCTTTGTTGAACCTAACAATTCTTACCACCCGTCAAACTACAGTACTGAACGTAAGTGTGCATTTGGTAGGTTACTTTGGAAATGTAATAGGTTGCAGATTACAAGATACCCTATTTAAAATGTAGTAAAATGTCAAATGTGATTTTGTTAAAGTCATGTAACTTATTACATTTGATTACTTTTTGATTACTTTTCTAAATTTCTAATGAATGTTTTCAACTGTTGATCATTTTGAAACATTTAAAGCAGGCATGGTTAACCTTACAGTAGTACTCAACAGTGATTACTGTCAGACTTTCAGAATCCTTCATCACTTTAATTAAGATGATCAAATGTAAGTTTATAGCACAGCCACAACAAAATCTGACTTTAGCACCTCTTTTTATTTTGAGATCCTTCTGAGGTTAAATACTGATTTAAAATCATAAGATATAGTTTAATAGCTGTGATACTCTTTTTGAAATTAAATCTTTGTACAGCTATGACAGGAAACGCTGACATCTAACAATGCCTTGGGGAAAAAAACTGTTAATCTTAAAAAAAAAAGCATATAATACACCTAAACAGAAAATAAAAACAGTTATCTGAGGATAAGCCTGTGTCAGTTAACCCGTAAACATGGGTGTGCTCATATTAGGGTTTTAGAGCAGTTCGAGTGTCAATTTGGCAATAGAAAATCAAGTTAAATCTGTTTTGCGTGTGGGTGGGCGTCTGTGCGAAATATTCATATGTACCCCTTTTGTACTCGTTGAACATTTTCATAGTAAGCTGTAATTTAATAACACTTTTGTTTTGTCAGTAACTGTAATAGATTACAGTTACATTTATTTTGTAATTAAATGATGTAACTCTGGTTTCCGATTTGTGCCAGTAGTTTTCCCCGCCAACCACTGGTATGTTATATATATATATAGCTGCACGTCTGTCTCACTTCTCACCGCTGTTTTTTTTATGCGCAGGAGCGCCATTCTGCTTGCTTGGCTTTAGGTCCCGCAGTGCTCCCAATCAGTTCAGTGGAGTCCACTCACCGGTACCCGCTTGATTCAACACTACATGACGCATCTCCAAATTTGTCAGTTCACTTCAAAGTAATACATGCCTCAGTAATATATTCCCATAACCTCACAAACAAGCTACAATAAGCAGACAATTAACAAATAAGCAGATATTTTTTCTGGACTAACTAACTTGATTAACTTATAAATTGTATGTTTTTATATTTGTATTAATAAATAGGAGGCAAGGTTTGGAATGTTAACTGCACCTTTGAAGACACCACTAACCCACATTGATGACGATCTTAACGAGCATGAGGCTCTATACTTCTTTGTCATGGTAACACTGCCAGTATATTTTGTCGAAGATTTTGTGCCATTGTCATCTATAATGTAGATGGCAATAAAGCTTGAATGGTAGTTCTGGAAGTGAAATACCATTCATTTTCTCTATAGAGAAACAGATTTTTAACAATAACTTATAAACCTTTCAACACACAGACCTACTATAAGCATGAGATTGTTATGTGCCTCTGCTGTAGCCACAAGTAAGAGTGATTTCAACTTTATTAGCATTGTTATTTCTTTCACTTTGTAGATCTTGAGGTTTATGGGTGACCCACATCTAAATGGTGCTCAGGAGAATTTATTTGGAAACTACATCATCCAGAAGGGGCTTACCATCCCTGGCTTGCGGGATGAAATCTTATGTCAAACTGCCAATCAGGTTTGGAGAAACACCAATCCAGATAACTCGGAGAGAGGCTGGCTGCTGCTGCTAGCCTGCCTGAGTGCCTTTGCACCATCAGCCAAAATGGAGAAATACCTTCTGAAGTAAGCAACACACCAATATTTACATTGAACATGTCATGAACTACATTTAAGCCTTCATTGCGTTTTGGCTTTGTATGTTTTAGGTTTGTCTCAGATCATGCCTATAATGGATTCAAAGCTGTTGGCCAACACAAGCTCATTCAAGCCATGCAAAAGTCCCTGTATGGACCGGAGACAGCGAGGACTTACCCATTGTCCCTTCTGGAATGGACAGCCAATAGGAAGAAAGCAAACATGGTTTTGCAAGTGCACTGTTTTGATGGTGTGTGTCAGTTTCACTTGCATTGTTTGAAGTGAACTTGAATCAGTGTTGGCCAGTTAAAACCCTTATCAGTCAATGTCTAATTCAGTTGCATTTAACTTTAAACCTTAACCAAACTTTGTCTTGTTGCACTATTACTCAAAAATGTTTTTTTAATTAATTTAAGTTTACGTTAAATAAAACCTTGATTAACAAATCCTTGATTGCCTCTAATTTCTGCCTAATATAGTCTTTATTGGTACAACCTACGCTTAATTTTACTTTTCAAATACACATTTCAGTATTAACTCCTGCTGAAAACAACAAATGATACCAGCCTGTGGTGGTTGGCTGGTTTTAGCTGGTGTTACAGCCTAGATCATAGCTGATTTACAGTAGCAGGCTAGTTTTATACCACTTCTTTCGATGGTCAGGCTGAAAGACCAGCTGAAACCGTAATATTTTGAGACACCCTGGTTTGAAATGAAAGAGATATGCACACTTATATAAGACAAACTCAATAGATAGCTTACGAAACAGTTATATAAAGCCCTGAAAGGCTCTTCCATCATCATAATCCCCTAAATCAGCCAGGCAGGTTCCTTTGTTTCTTAAAACCCTCTAGAGACAATTGTGTAAAGCGCATCTACAGTATTTCAGGTGATACCTGATCTGTAGTGATGTGCAGAATAGAGCAGTCATTTGTGTGTAGTCTTCACTCAAACATGCCTGTCAAACCACAGCTGTTAAGCGTCATGTTGTATTGACAGGGACATCTTTCCTTTGCCCTCTGTACTCCTGGACGAGTGGGGAGGAGCTGGCTGGAGATATTCTACAGCATAGGTACACAAACTATCCTTATTAAGTTTCATCTGTTGTTCCGCTTTGCTCGGTTTCAGTCAGTGTAGGTGCTGTAATGTTACCATCTATTCATCACAAGGAGCTTTTTAATATGCTGTATGCCATGTCATTAGTGCATGGCTCTTTCTTTCGGGCATGTTGGGATATGTACAGTCTATAATGAGGCCTTCATTATCTCTGCCATCTGTAATTTGCCTGAAATGAATAGTCTCATTAATTGGATCCGCAGGGGTGTGACGGAGTCCTGGAAGGGGTGTTCTGTTATCATGAAGGAGCACGGACAGTGGGCGGAGCTCGCAGGGCATGATTATGTAATGGACTTGATCGCAGACATGGAACTGATGAGAAATTTTCCCAAGCAAAAATCCTACTTCATCATCTCCGCTGAGAGTCCCACCAGAACTAGGCCCAATGCCAGCCTGTCAGTATCTATATGATATGCTTGCATGCTTATCGTACTTCTGTTTACTTTAGAAATGGATTATGTATGCTAATATGAGACATGATCATAAATATGAATTATATTTTAATAGATCTGTTTTGCATGTAATTTAAAAGTGCGTTAAATGGGAGTGCGTAATTTCTGTGGCATTAGTGGCTAACAGTGCTTGAAAATGTTGTTTAGTGCCACTAGTTGCACAGAAATGACAAACTTCACCTTTAAGGCACGAAAAGTCAATATTTATATTATGAATATTTTCAATAATTTCTGTAAATGCTTTGCTAGCTGATTTGCCAGTCGTCTTGGACTTTATAATGACTTCTAGTGGATGGCACTTCCTCGAAAGCAAAGGTTTTTAGTTACAGATGCCACAGTAGAAATTCAAAGCAATGAGTGATTAATTCCCCTATTAAAATTGTCCAATAACAGGGAGAATTTGGGGATACAGTAAATATTATTCATAGCTCAGCATCTTGTGGTCCTAATATACTGTCTGTGTGTATCTTTAAAACAACCTGCTCCATGTAGAATTAAAAAGCTTTGTACTGTATATTCCATTGATCTCATGTACATAATTGTGAATATTAAATATTAAAAAAATCTTTATTTTTCATTAACTTTTTTTATGAGCAAAAATCACTTTTTCTAAGTATAGTTATAGGCTAAGAATATGTTGTAAGTATAGTTATTTTCAGGGGAAATAGTTTTGCAGTGTTATTGTATTGTTTTCTAATATTTTGCCCTCAATATGAACTTTCACAGGGCTCTGTTTGGAAGCGGGTTTGATTCTGATGATGACACCTCACTTCTGCTCCCCCAGACAATGCCAAGCTCCAGTCTGCCAGATTCAGATGGATATTACAGCCACGGTCAGCTGTTTTTTTTTTGGGCTACTTTTTAAGCTGCTTTTACATATTCTGTTCTGATTTCTTTTTTCCCCCCAATAACTGTAAAAAATATATAGAATCAGACTTCAGTGAAGCACCAACTCAGAAAGGCATGGACAGATATCTCGACAGCCTGTTTGACCCAGTTCTGTCTGATGGTAATGGGGTAAGTGTCTCTTGGTCATTTATGCCTAATTCAGATAAGTGTAAATATAATAAAAACAATATTATTTAGAAGATAAATGCAGCTATTTATGGAAAGAAGCTTAAAAATATAACACGAATGCATGAAGAAAACAACTGGCCACTTGATCGTCATAGTGTAAGTGATTGAGTGTATCAAATGTGCTCTGTGGGCGCCAGGTCCCCTGCACTGGGGGTGATTAAGTTGCCACTTTACCGTATTTCTCACAGCATTGAGCATATTTTTTTTTGTCTTTAGCTTTATTATTTTGGTGTTTATATAAATAAAAAAATGTTTACCTTTTGTTTGTTTGTTGTTGTTTTTTGGGCAAACATAAAAAAACTTGGATTGAGGGCATTTGTAAAAAAATAAGCATGTCCTTATTTTTCAGTCATAAGGACTAGTTAGTTTAAAAATAATAATTTTTTGCTCATTTAAAGATCCTAGACCCTCCTGACCTTCCCTCTGATCTGACCACGGAACTGCTGCTGTTGACCTGCCAACCTACCGCTTGCTTTCCCGCCCTAACCTCCACCTGCCCCTCCTCTCTTTGCCCATGCCCTCCTCTGTGCCCTGCCTCTCATGACACCACCGTGCCGGCACACCTCTGTCCTGACGCTGGTGCCGGGTCTGGCTGACTGGGCCTCCATCCGGGGGACTGCTCCCCCGACCCCCCCTCCCCCTCTCCACTTCTGTTCTGTCTTGCACCCCTCTTTGGCTGCCCTCCTCCCTGTCCTGCTGCTGACCTGCTCCTCCACCTGACCGACTGCCTCCTTACCGGCGACTTTCACCTCCTTGGCTACGGCTGACCTTGCCCTCCCATCCTGGCTGAACCCTGGGGGGACTTCCTGACCCCTCCTCCTCTGTCCTGCCTGCCCACACCTGGCCCCTGCCCCCCCCCCCTGGCCCCATCTCTGCCTGGCCTCCCTCCTCTGCCAACTTCCCTGCTGCCCCCTGGCTCCTGCTGTACTGCCCTGCCCTGCCACCCCCCCCTTCCCCTGCTCTACCTGCTGACCCCCCCCCCCCTTGGACTTCCCCCTCTACTGCCGCCTGCTCCTTTGCCCTTCTTGCCTGCCCCTCCCTACTGCCCCCTCCATGCCCATAGTGCCTTGCCCTACCTCTTGCTTCCTGCCCCCCCTGTCTCTGCCACTTTTTCCCTGCTTCTCTCTTTTCAATCCCTGTCACCCTGGACCCCCTGCTACCTACTGGACATCCTGGTCCTCCACACCTGGCTGGACCCTGCTCTGTGCCTGGTCCATGATACTCTTCTGCTGGTAATGATAAACAAGACTCCTGTGGTCTAGGCAAGCATGGCTCTGTCTCAGTTGCGCTAGTAAATGGGCCATGCCCCTCTTAGAGAGTATAAGGTACTCCCATGGGGAGATTGATTTCTCGTATGACTGAGCTGGGAATGGTCCAGCCCAGAGTTGAGAGCCTGTTTTGCTTTGCCTTATCTCTTCTGCAGGATTTTGAGAAGTCATCCAGCATGTCCAGCCGTATGAAGGGAGCTGGTGGGATTGGAGGGCAGGATGGTGACAGAGAGAAGCCTCTCTCCAGCAGGCCTTATCCCCCTGGACTGCAGCCCGGTGGTGAGCTCTGCATCTGTTTTCTTTCTGCTCTCTCCTTACCACACATCAATTATGGATGGGTACCCTAGGGTCAATTGGTACCTGAAAGCAATCAATTGCCGGATAAACATTCAGACTTGCAAATGATTGTAAACCGCACATTTGCAAATGCTTTGCATGATAAATGATCAATGTACCATTTAGACTGATTTAATGCTTTGGTGATTTTAACTGACTGTGGCTTTTGGTGATTGGTGTTTCATGGGTCATTCTACAAAATGGGTGCCATTTGTGTTCCTTAAATATGTATGTGTAAAAAAAAAGTCCTCTATAAATAGCTGATGGCAACTTTTGCTACATGTCAATTTTTCTAATCAAATTAACAAAAAATCCAGAAGCTTTATTCTTATGCTAAATATATATAAAAATTAAACATTAATACATAATTAGA
Source organism: Sinocyclocheilus anophthalmus (assembly GCA_018155175.1). Taxonomy (NCBI): domain Eukaryota; kingdom Metazoa; phylum Chordata; class Actinopteri; order Cypriniformes; family Cyprinidae; genus Sinocyclocheilus; species Sinocyclocheilus anophthalmus. The sequence continues at coordinate 119,924 of JADLZN010000981.1, read as the reverse complement.
TGTAATTATATTTCATTTCTAAAATTATATTAAGATTAAAAGTGATTTAGTTAGCTTAAGGTTTGTTCTGTTTTACTAATTCAACTGTAATATTGTCAATAGTGTTACTTTTCTGAAGACAATTATGTCATATGTTTCCCATTTTTGTTACTTGAATCAAATGAATGTTAACTGAAATAAAATAAAATAAAAAGTTTTAATTCGCAAATTTGCATTGTTGCTTAGTTTAATTGCAAGTACTAAAAAAAACTAAAACTAACCTAACTACAATGACTCTAAAATGATATAGCTATGCAAAAACAAAACGTATAAAACGGACATGACACACCGCAAACAAAATGACTAAAATAGAAATATAAATAATAAAACGCTATTCAAACTATGAACACTAATTTCTAATGTAATCATGCAGTGTCAGTGATACTTAACTATGTATATTGTTGAGAGTCTGTTTTGTGTGATAGTGTCATACTGTATATTAATAAATGTGTGCAACGTAATTTAATTGCCCTGTTTACAACACCTTTTGAACAGTAAAATAACAACAGAGTATTTGAGCAAACAATTCTGTTACTGAACAATGGTTGCAAGGTGTTCAGTCACTTTCAGCAATGTTCATATTATTTTATATAGGGGTTTGGCAAGCAATTGGGCTTTGTCCGACCTCAAAAACTTTATTAGCCAAGCCAATCCTTGCATTTAAATCATTTGCTTAAGACAGTTACCAGGGAGAATGCTCAAGATTCTTAGCCATATTTACTATGCCTAAGCGGTGCCAGTTTACATTATGGGAGGAACAACTGATGCCACCTATACCTATTGCAGCTATGTCTTCTGTGCCTCATGCCCACGCCTACCGACGTACCTTCAGTACCCCCCTAGCACAGCTTAGCCATGCTATGACACATTTCCCGCTTGCCTAATGTGACACCCAATGCCTGATATGTAGGTACTTGCATGATGCATAAATGCGCTTTCGATGATTTATTCTCTGGATCATTTGTGGGAAGGACAGCGTGTTATATCATGTGTTATAATCCAGCTATAGAGTACATCTGCTGTATCTCTAAAGGTGTAGATCCAGCTTTCTTAGGCACAGCAGCAGCAAGCCCATCATCAACAACAAGCGAATTATACTGGTGAGCACATACAGCGTGACTTAAAGTGAGTTAGCTACAGTAAATGCGTTGGAATACGGAGATAAATGTGTTGATGTCCAACCGGCTCAGCAGATGACAAGCAAAGCCAGGACATACAGAAGAAGAGTATAATTCAGGCCAGCTCCCCGCTCAGCGCAAGTACAGCCACGTGAGTCATTCTCTGACGCACTGATTACAATATTAATAAATTACTAGATATTAAGAGTAATCTTTGAGTATATTATAATGGCATGTACTAGAGAAGTCATATTAGCACTAAATTCCCACATACAATACTGTTCAAAAGTTTGAGGTTGGTTAACGATGTTGTATTTTTTTCTTTTAAAGAAGTCTGTTATGGTCACCCCCCAAGGGGATTATAAAAATAAAAAATACTGTAAAGCAGTAATATTGTGAACTAATATTGCAATTTAAAATAACTATTTTCCATTTGATTATAGTTTAAAATGTAATTGATTCCTATGATATTGAACCTGAATTTTCAGCATCATTACTCCAGTCTTCAGTGCCACATGATCCTTCAGAAATCATTATAATATGCTGATTTGCTGCTCAAGAAACATTCCTTATTATTAACAATGTTGAAATCAGCTTAATATTTTTGCATAAACCATGATACATTTATTTTCAGGATTCTGAATAGAAAGTTCAAAAGAACAGCATTTATTTGAAATAAAATATTTCGTAATATTATAAACTTTTGGTCAGGTAATGCATTCTTGCTAAATAAAAGTATGAATTTCTTTTAAAAAAAAACTGACCACAAACATTTGAACAGTAGTGTACATTTATTTTAAAACATACTGATGAACAGTATGTACAGTAAATTAAAAAATCTGTTGTCATAATTTTTAATCATTACATGTCTTTTATTTGAAGATTAAACAAGAAACTGGACCTGTTTCCTACAAACCAACCCCTGCTTCTCCACCACAGAAATCTTCACAGCGACAGTACAGTATGTCATTACATCAATCTATACACCTTCTTGCTTAATTTTACTCATTAAAACGACTATTTCATTAGTATGTTGATATGTTTCCAAAGGCCCAACTAGAAGGGATCCACCAGCGGGAGATGTGGTGCGAGCCACTGTCTCAAACTCTGAACATTTAGAGCCAAGTCACAACATCAAAGACATTATCAAGCAGTACCAGACAACCCCTGTAAAACCAACAGAGATTGCCAGGTGAGAAATGAACATTTTTAGATCCAAAAGCCAGTTCCACATCTTTAATAATGAATGACCTGAACGGAAAACTGATACACAGCTAACCAATGTTCTCATTGACCTTGCAACAAAACATTGATAAAATATTAATCAAAAGAGAACTTTAAATTAGAACAGAACAAAGGCCAAAGCTCTAAATGTGCTGGACTTCAATGCAGGCGGGAAGCTAAAGTGTTTTTGAAGAAACCAGACCCCCATGATGAAGCTATTATGATTCTTAAGGACCAGATGAGTGCTCCACCTCCACAGGTAGATCACTTATAGATTGTTTACCGATAAACTGACAGTGTTAAAGTCATATGAGTTACAATTATGTAAAGTATTACCAGTATGCTTTAGTGTTACCATTGCGGGTAATGCTTAGTATGTTGGTATCCCACACAACCAGCGAAAGAAAACCTATATCCCAGTCTCTCCCTCATCATCTGCAAAGAAGTATGATTATGATGGTGGGGCACTGAAACCAACAAAAAGCATCAAGATGCAGCGATCACCTCCTGTGCCAGCTGTTAGTCAGAGATTCCCGGCACCTGCACCTGGTAAACTCAGTTCATCTACAGTATGTCATTTAATTTCCGTTCGATGTAGAGGCCATAGTAGCATGGCTATTGTGTTGCATTACAGTATCTAGAGAACTTCCAGTAGAAGAGGAGAATATTCAGACTCAGCTGCACAAGAGGAGCAGTGAAGAGCACTACACCTACACCAATGTACCATGGAAGATCTACTTGAGAAAAGAGGCCAGTGTCATTTGTGTTGTGATGGGTGAATGGACACAGTGCCTTTGCTCTAAATTATACGGAAGTGATTATGAAACATAACATTTGTGTCATCTGTTTTTAGGTTTTTTATCCAAAAGACAGCTTCAACCACCCGCTGATGTTAGACCTGTTGTTCAAGCAGGTTTGATATATATGTATTTTTTCAGTTCACTTTGGTATTAGGGCTGTCGGTCAATAATGTTAATCTTGTCATTTTATAGTTAACTAACAATAAAACATTCAGTTCCTAAAAATTAAATAATAGGTCAATGTGTAACTTTGTTTTGATGGATGAAGTGTGCATGAAACGTGAGGCATAAATTTATGCAACAGTGCTCTTTACTTGTCTCACAACAATCAATAATACGTCAATAATTCAATAATAAATTGTAAAATAACATTCCATAATAAAGTAAAAAACAAAACCACTTTAGGAAATAATCGTATCAAGAGAGAGATTTAACGTTGATATTTAACAGCCATAATTTAAGCGCGCTGCTATAAAAAATATTGGGATCAGTAAGCTTTGTTGATGTTTTTGAAAGAAGTCTCTTATGCTCAGCAAGTCTTCATTGCTCAAAAATACACTAAAACAGTAATTTGTGAAATATTATTGCAAGTTTTCTACTTTAATATATTTTAAAATGTAATTTATTGTAATTTACCTGTGATGGTAAAGCTGAATTTTCAGCATCAGTGTCACGTGATCCTTCAGAAATCTTTTGATATGTTGATTTGCCGCTTAAGAAACATTTCTGATTATTATCAATGTTGAAAACAGTTGTGCTGCTTAATATTTTTGTGGCAACATTTTTAAGGATTTTTTTGGATTAAAAGTAAAAAATAACAGCATTTATTTGAACTTTGACTTTACTGTCGATCAATTTACTTGTTGAATAAAAGTATTAATTTCTTTCAGATATATTTGACTGTAGTGTATGTAAAGCTATTTGTGTTGCTTTTACTTTTATTGACCATAATTACAACTTTGATCTTAGATTGTCCATGACACGTTCTCAGAGGCTTGCATTCGCATTACAACAGAAGAAAGGCAGAAGATGAAATGCCTTTTTGGTATGATTTATGTTAATTATCTTACATATACATTTGTCTCATGTAATATGTGAGCACTTCTTATTGAGAGCAACATTTTGTCTTCTGTATTGTGACAGTGGAGCACAACATTGACATGAATGCCACAATCCAGGATGAGAATGTGAAGAAGAAGATTGTGGTTGCTGCAAGAGACACCTGGGAGATCTACTTCTCACGCCTCTTCCCAGCATCCGTAAGGAATCGCTCTCAGATAATCCTCGCTGAAAAGAGCTGTGTAGACCAGCATGAATTCCAGTCCTGGTCCAAGCTGGTTTATGTTGGTCAGAGTTGGTTTAGTGGGTGGCCCAGCATAGCACACTGTTCACAAAATGTAAATAGTGAAATTACTAGTGAACATGTCTTGCATGTCAGCATCCAAAAACACATCATACTGTATTCTGATGTTTTAAGCAGGCATTTGCTGCATCATAATGCTATTTAAAACAAACCCAAGTCAAAATCTTCCTGAACAGGGCAGTGTTGGCACAGGAGTCCAGGTGCTGTCTGCATCTCATAGAGGGATCAAGCTTTTGAAAATGGTCAGGAGCAGTGCGGTAGCTCCAGACTACTTCAGAGTTCTGCGACCCTACAGGTACCAGAGATTTTTAATGTCTGTATTTTACCCTCGTTTCTAATTAAATTGTATTTTTAATGACTTCAGTTAATGACACCGCCATCACGCCATGCATATTTTGAGTTGTGGATGTATTGTGATCATTGTTAACGTCTTACAGCTACACAGACATCATGTTCGTCACCATTCCTTCCAAAAACATGCTGGAGTTCAACCTCACCAATGAGAAACTGATTCTGTTCTCTGCCAAAGCTCCTCAGGTCAAAACCATGATTGACTACTTTATCACAGAGCTGAAAAAGGTCCGTTCTCACACACATTGGTTTGCTTCGGAGGTGATGTGGTGCTGTGTGTTAATTGTGCTCTCTCTCTCGCTCTAGGACTCAGACTATGTCGTTGCTGTGCGTAATTACATTACAGATGACAGAACGCTGCTGAGTTTCCACAAGGGAGACATCATACGCTTGCAGAAAATGGAAGGCCTAGATGCAGGTGAGACTGCTTTAAACCAGTCGTGAAGACCTGACTTTACTCTTCACATTTGGTGGGAAAAGAGACTAAATGATTAGGACAGCAGCTCTGAAATATAACACTTGAAGACACACATGGGTCAATAATGTAATCTATTAATTTATTGGAAAAAAAATAATAAAATAAGTTGAATAATCTGTTATGATGCATGTTTTAGAATGATGAGCCTCATTTTTATTTACTTTTTTATACAAATTTGACATCATTTATAAATTGGAACATGATAATTGGCTAGATAATTACTACATTAATTTTACTAGATAATTTTTTATCTTCTTCATAATTTAGAAATGTCTTATTTTTCATTGACTCACATACATACCTCCTGTTTCAATATAATATAATTTAATATAATATCATATAATAAAATAATGTTTAAAAGTTTGGGTTCTGTAGATTTTTTTTTTTGAGCAAAGTCTCTTTTTAAATAATTGTTTTCTATTTTAATATGTTTTAAAATGTGATTTATTCCTGTGATTTAAAGCTGCATTTTCAGTATCTTTATTCCAGTCTTCAGTGTCACATGACTCTGATCACACATGATCACATGACAATTTTCCAATATGCTGATTTGCTTCTCATAATTATGAATGCTGCTTCTTAATATCAATCATTTCTCATTATTGTCAATGTTGAAAACTGTTGTGCTGATTAATATTTTGTAACAGTTGTGATTCAGATTTTATTCAGGATTCTTTGTTAAAAAGAAAATTCAAAAGAAAAGCATATAGGTGAAACAGAATCCTTTCTAATGTCAAACATGTCTTTACTGTCACTTTTGGTCAATTTTGGTCAATTGGATGTGTCCTTGCTGAATAAAAATATTCAATTTTTTAAAAAAAGGGAAAAAAATGTACCCCAACCTTTTGATCTGTAGTTTATTGTTATAGACAAATAGTATACTGGGGATTCAAAAATATGTTGTAACAGGTACACTAACTTGTTCATCTAAGCTCTGTGGCTGTTTCACAGGCCAGTGTTATGGTTGCATAGTGAAAAAGAAGGTGATTCTCCTGGAGGAATTAAAAAGAGACACACCTGATTTTGGTGGGTCGTGTGTGGACACTTGAATGGAGTGCGGTTTTGTGGTTTCTTCATGTGCTGTTTTTCTGTGCTGCACTTAGCAGTGTCATTGCAGTTGAATTGCTGGTGTGCAGACATATCTGAAATTCTGTATCCCTAGTTGCATGTATAGAACCTGTCTTCCTTTCCCATGCATGATGGTTTCACTGCTGCTTTTTATACAGGCTCTTCAGTCTACTCTTAAAATGCCATGCTACTGTCACACACACTTTCACACACCATTTCTTGTATGGTACTAAGGCTGGAAGTTTGGGGCCATTCATGGGCGATCTGGGGTTTTTCCTGTGGAGTTTGTTCAGCCAGTGGCTGCTCCTGACTTCATTAACATTCCTGTGGACAAGAAAGAGGAACCCAAGAATAAGCAGGGTCGCGTGGCCGCCTCAGCAGCTGTGGCAGTGGCTGTAGGGTCTGCCGCCGCAGCCCATGAACTCGACCGGTCTATTGAGGTATATGTGTTTAACAGGCACATAATCTGAAATTCTGATTGACGTGTGCCATAGACCCTTCTGAGTGCCGTTGTGTTGCTCTATCTCACCTCTAGGTGGCGTCTCCTGTCAGTGAGTATGCAGAGGCCTACGCAGACAGCGCTGATATGGACATCGATGAGAGAATCTTGCAAGACAGCCAATACAACATGGTGGAATTTGCAAAGAGATATTTCAGAGGGGCCCAGAGAAAAAATAGGTCAGTTGATTACATCATAAGGGAAACTGCGAGTTCATGTTCGTACAGTTACATAGTTGAATTAAAAGAAAATGTGTAATTGAAACATTGATATTGCTTATATTTTGCAGTGATTCATATAAGAAAAAGTCAAAGAAAACAAAGGAATCCAGGGAACCATCAGAAATGGTGAAATTTTCCAAGGTATAGAATGCGACCATACCATTACTTAAATATGTTTAAAAAATAGTTGATTTGAAATCAATATTCTGCCATTCTTTAATCAATATTCTATTATAAGCCGGGGGTTTTAAGCTTTAAAAAGGACACAAAACTACCATAAAAGTGGTCTATACATCTTGTGCACTATATTGCAAGTCTGCTGAAGTCATATGACAACTTTGTGTGAGAAACAAATGGAATTTTAGGTTGTTATGAAACACAAAATTGAATAATTCTGTGGAAAAGAGCCATCTCAAAGAATGAGTAATTTATGAATTGTACATTGGAGATTTAGGGTGAATATAATGGTTTTTCTTTCAGTGAATAATGACTTAAATATTGAACTGATGTCTTATAGGTCAGTGTGGCATCAGAAGACTTGGAATATTTTAACACCTTTTATATTATTATTATTATTATGATTATTATTACAATTGAATTTTTTTGGGGGGATTACATGAGGGTGTGTAAATGATGACAAAATTTTCATTTTTTGATGAACTATTCCTGTAAGTTTAAAGAAAATCAAGCAAGACCTCTCAAAATGTTCCATATTTCTTATGCATATTCTGATTGATTTTTGCTTTGGTAATGTAGTCTCCAATTCAAGAGTCCCTAATCGAGTTCACCGATGAAAACATGAACAAAGTAGCTGCAGAGATTTTTCTTGGTAAGCAGTATGTTCAATGTGAACTAACTAAGAGACAGATATTTTTTACTGTCATCTATAAAAATTTTGTGTTTACTATGTAATACAACTTCAGTAATTCTTATCTTGCAGCTATAATGAAGTTTATGGGAGACTACCCTATGAAAAGCCAGACGGAGCAGGAGGTTGTGAGCACCTTCCTAAGGGTACGCAGCTCTTCAAATAGTGCAACAAGAATTCCCATCATGAATTATTAAGATAACCAGACAGGAATGTGCTAAATGGCTTTAATGCCACTGCAATATGCAATATGAATAATCTCTTTTGCAGCTGAGTGGCGAGTATGGACTACTGAGAGATGAAGCGTACTGTCAAGTCCTCAAGCAGATCACAGTGAACACCAGCTCCAAGACGTATGAGTCTGCTTCCTTCTGAATGATGAAACCATGGAGGGTTAATTTTAATGTGCCAGACAGAGTCATAGATGATCTTTTCTGTATTTCACAGGGAGAGTTGTCAGAGAGGCTGGAGGCTGCTGTACATCCTCACTGCATACTACAAGTGTTCAGAGGCGCTCAAACCTTACCTGCTGAAGTACCTCCTAGACATCTGTGCAAGTCCAGGGGTGCACTTTCAAGGTATACTGCTGCTTTAGCTACATGTTACAGCTACACAGATAAGATACTGACTGATGATTACACGAACATGATATATTGACAGGTATTTCCAAGGCTTGTGAGCAGAACCTAAGGAAGACGTTACAGTATGGTGGACGTGTTGAACATCCTGATGGGATGGAATTGAAAGCTATGCTGGTTAGTTGCACATAAACAAATTTTAATGCTAAATTTAGTGACATTTTCAGCGGTTTCTGCTTAAACATGCACAATCCAACTTTTTCAAGGCTGGAAGGAGCTCCAAACGCCAGTTGTTTCTTCTTCCTGGTGGAATTGAACGCCATCTAAAGATCAAAACCTGCTCAGTATGTTGACTCTGTGATATTTAATGGAGCTTGAACAACCATGTAATTCATTTCATTGGAACAATGTGGTTCTAATTTGTTTTTGGTACTTTGAAGGTGGCTTTGGATTCCATTGAAGAGCTGTGCTATGAGATGGGTCTGCATAAACTTGAAGCCTTGGATGAATATGCTATATTTGTGGTCACAAACAGAGGTGAGATGACAAAAAGGAAAACACATAATCAAAATCTAATATCAGATTTGTAGTAGCTGATATGGTAGTTCACTTATCTTAGGAAATAAAAGGGTCATTTTAACTTAAGGAATAGTTCACCTAAAGATGAAAATTTACTCACCCTCAGAAAGCTGTCCCACATGTGATTAATTCTGCGAGATTGTACATTACTCATTGTCTCACCTCAATGGATTCACTGGTGTGAATGTGTGCCGTCAAAGGAGTCAAAAGCTATAAAACACCACAATAATCCACAAGTAATTCACGTGACTCCATCAATGAATGTCTTGTGAAATGAAAAGTTTTTATCAGCTGTTTGGACTCTCATTCTGACGGCACCCATTCACTACAGTGTATCCATTGGTGAGGGCCATTGATGGCAGTTGTTACATTCCCAAAATCTTTCGACACAGAAACAATCAGCTACTGTTCTGCTCTGTAGGTTGGCGTACATTTTCAGCAAATTGTAATTTTTGGGTGAACTCTTCCTCTTAAGATGATAAAAGTGTTACAAAGATTGAAAGCTGTATTCTCATGTGTTGTCAATTTTTCTCCAGGTCAGAATGTCCGCCCTCTAAACAAAAGGGAGTACATCTTGGATGTTGCTACAGAAGCTGAACATGTTGATAGCAACTACAGTCTGTGGTTTCGAAGAGTGATCTGGACGCAGCCACTGAAGTTTGACAATGAGCTCGGAGTCACTATGCATTACAATCAGGTACATCAGCCAGACTGATTCAATTTCCCAGACGTTCCTTTCATGTTTTGTGGTGCTTATTGCGCAAGTTTCAAAGATCTGAGGCATTTGTTCTCGATTTGATCTAAGTTTTCTCTGTTCAGGCTACTAATCTGATCTTCATTCACATTTTACAGGTGTCCCCTGACTACTTGAAAGGGCTGCTCAATGTTGTCCCACAGGGTAAAGCCAGTGAGCAGCAGCTTCAGCAAGTGTCAAAACTGGCAGCTCTGCAACATCGTGCCAAGGACTCGATCTACCTGCCCACCTTGTAATGCAATTAATCTGACTGACATCATATCCTGAATTTATCAACCAGAGAAAGAACTGACTTATGTATCAATGAAAAGCTTTAAAACGGGTCACATTTACCCCACTGAACTAAATTACCATTGCACTTCATATGTGTGAATAGATTACTATAATTTTTAACCCTTATACACATTGAAATTATTATAATATACCTTTCAAAAGTTTGGGGTCTGTAATATTATTTTATTCATCAAGGATGCATTAAATGGATCAAAAGTGAAGTAAGACATTTATACTGTTACGAGAAAGATTTTGTTCAATAAATACTGTGTCTTTTTAATTGTTTCTGTTTTATGTTATAAAAAGTGTTATCCTCAAAAATATTAATATTAAACAGGACAACAGTTTTCAACATTGATAATAATGAGAAATGTTTCTTATGCACCAAATCAGCATATCAGAATGATTTCTGAAGCATCATGTGACACTGAAGACTGGAGTAATGATGCTGAAAATTCAGCTTTAACATCACAGGAATCAATTGCATTTTAACATATATAATTTAAAACAGAAGGCAGTCATTTTACATTGTGAAAATATTCCACAATATTATATTATTAATGTATTTTTGATCAAATAAATGCATCGTTGGTGGGTATGAGAAAAACCCAAAACTTTAAACTGTAGTTTGAGATATACATTAAGCTTGGTTGCCATCATTCTGGTCTCTTAATGAGACCGCTAATTGCCTGCTCTTCAAGCAGAAACTTGCAGGGAAATACAATCCCAGGGATCATTACTAGGTATGAGGGAGAAATGAGTCCCTTTGAAAAGATCTGTCCACATGTTAATTACTGTGCCAGTAATTGTAGATAGGTCAAATTCACAGTTATAAAAACACAGTGTTGTGCTTGTAATTGTTCAGTTGGCCCCTGATGGAGAACAGCACCTGGCTGATGTCCCTCAGCTAATATAAGTTACCTCTTCTATAGACTAACGCTCTCTTGTTCTCTGCCATCAGCCATGAGGTTCAGGAGTATATCCCCACCCAGCTCTTCGGTCTCCAGCGGCACCAGCAATGGTTAAACATGGTGACCCAGCACATGCAGCAGGTGCAGCCCCTCACTCCTCATCAGGCCAAAGCACAATTTCTGGGTGAGGTGTTGACTTGGGAGAACAGCCAGTGTGAAGGCAGTGGCCTTTTATTCCAAACACTGATTGTTGTGCTTGTGTCTCTGTTTCAGGGCTCGTGAGTGCTTTTGCCATGTTTGGCTCATCATTCTTCTACATACAGAGCAGCAGTAATAGTGCTATCGACACCCCATGCATACTGGCTGTCAATCAAAATGGTCTGAACTTTCTAAGAAAAGATACTCATGTAAGTTTAACCCCTTTATTTCCAATGCTTACCAAAAGCCTACAGTATGTAAAAATAACCTCAGGACTTTTTGGCCATGGTTTTTAGGCTGTATTTCTAAAACTACAGCATATTTTTAAATAATAGCTGACCTAAAAATTTCAATTCTGTCACAATTTAGAAAGCCATATGTTTGAAATGACTTGAGGGTGAGTAAATAAGTATCTTCTGCTCATCAAGGCTGCATTTAATTGATAACAAATACAACAAAACATATAGTTTTGAATGTTAATGCACCGTAGACTAACCATCTTCATGTCACATGATCCTTCAGCTGTCATTTTAATATGCTGATTTGCTGCCTAAGAAACAGTTCTTATTATTATCTACATTCTTACTTTACAGATGTTGGTGCAGTGTACAGACTTGAATGACGAGGTTAGAAGTTTTTTTTGTTGTTTAATTTTATACACGAACAAAGTCGGCCAGATGATCGTGATAAATATTCTCTGCTTTTGACACTGCTAGTGTCCATTTTACTGTATATTTTTTTCATCATTTCCTCCAAGAATAGCGGGTTATACCTTTCTAGAATAATAGAGAGAGTACACGATGAACTGGCGTCAATGTTCTTCATCGTGAGCCGATGAGGATGAGTGCTGACAATGAAGAGGTCGCCAGAGGGATCCCCTCTACACAGGTCAGGGCCAACACTCAGGCCACAGTTACCCGTACTGGAGATCCGTGGACTGGGTGGCCGAATGTCTCAAGGACGCAGTACACAGATGTCGCAGCTGGGACACAGGGTAAGGACCTTGGGATGTGGAATTCTCTTGAGTGGGATGACCAAATACTGGCGTACTAATCTAATTGTGGGTGCAGTAGCTCTTGCGGTCAGTTGTACTATGTCCCGTTGTGTACACATGGGTGCCCGAGGGGGAGCAGTCAGTGGTGGGCCTATGGCTGGTTTTAGGTAGAATCCTGACGCGACCGCTAAGGGGGTGTTTGGGTGCGGCGTTTCCTCGACCGGCAGGGTGTTGATTGTAAGGTGGATGGTAGGGAGCTTGGGACATGCTAGCTCTTCCGGGTTTTCTATCACCATCTCCACGCGAGGCCCTTGAGCAAGGCACCGGACCCCCAACTGCTCCCCGGCCGCCGCAGCATAAATGGCTGCCCTGTCTCCGGGGTGGGTGGGCACTGTGTGTTCACTGGCACTTTTGGCTGTTATGCGAGCACCAATGTCCGAAGCGACGTGGCCACCTGTTAGGGGTTTTTAAGCGGATTGGCTGTCATTGGCCTGTGGGCGGAGCGTATTCCTGTGGCGTGTGACTGTTACAGATCTTGACTGTGCTGGTAGCGACCACACGTGCATATGGAGAACCTGCTGTCAGTACGAGAGAAGAGACTTACTCTGCCGCCCAGTGAAATCACTCTGCTCTAGCACCCCTTCTCACAGATGATATTTATTATTCCTTTTATGGCAATAATTGCAATCAGACACTATTAAACTCCTACACGTCGAAAGCCAGCTGTAATTATTGATAGTGCAATATGCCTGTTGGCAATTTCAAAACCAATTTCCAGGATTAGCTTGTTATGCACAATAGTTTGCATGCATTCCTTTAGGTTGATTATATGGGCCTATAATTTCAAACGGTATAGAACTACCTCTAGTTCTGGACACGTGATCAGCAAGACTTTATTTTTGTATGAGAGAGAGGGAAACACTTTTTTAGCCACTAGTTTTGAAGTTCCTCTCTTAAATACTGATTTGCACTACTTGAGACTATTGTATGTTTTAAATATTTATATATTGTTTGCTTTTTTGTGTCATGTGGATGTGAATGGGAAATGAACTATATGCACAATGAATGTAGGTTTAATATGAAGTCTTTATTCTAAATAAAAAAAAGAAAATCACAATTGACCTGTGTTTTCCCCAAATGTGTATTACTTATTTACAGTAGATGCACAATTTGAGGAATCATACATTGAATAATATATTTTAAAAAGCAGCATTATTATTATTATTAAATAAAGCAAAAACTATTAAAAACATTTTTGTTAATTGAAATAAAGCTTAAATAAATTACAATTCAATATTCAATAAAATACGATACCAATATAAAATAGAATCTATATAAATTATTACTGTAAACGCAACAGTTCCCCCCCCCAAAAAAATTTGTGGGTTCCCCCCTGGATCGTTTAGGCTGAAACACTAAAATTACTAGCTGGTAATAAATAAAAGCAACATAAAAATATTCAAAAGTGAATAAACAAACATAATTTAACAGCGTGATTTAAAATAAATTCATACATAAATGACAAAAGTACTTAAAATTACTAAAAATTAAACTAAAATTAAAAGGAAATGTAAAAATAAAAGTGAATAAAAAATTGTAATAAAAAGTTTAATTGCATGTAAATAATACTAAAAGAACATGATTTGATTGGCTGCTTTCTCCATGCAATGAAATTGAATTGCTGCCAGGCAATGATCAAACGTGTGAGTAAGTAAAGCTAATCCAGCGGATTCCTGATCCGTGTTTTCCACACGCACGCTGGCGGTGGGCGTGGTTTGGTGAATTGGTCACAGATTCTTGCATTCTGATTGGCTCTCCCAAGACGTGGTTCCTGTGAACTTGCCCTGTGGTCAAACAGCAGAAACACAGAGCTAAAAACTTGCGGCTTGAGGCTTGAGGAGTGGATACAAAAGAAACTGGAGCTTGCATGAAGGATCACATTGTTTCTCTGCACCGATTCACGCCTAACGGAGTTGATATCAATCTGAGACGGCGCGGGCTGTGATATTTCTCTGATTCGGCTTCAGGATGATGAAGTTTAGGTTCAGACGGCAGGGGAACGACCCTCATCGTGAGAAAATCAAACAGGATCTGTTTGCATTCAATAAGGTATGTGGGATATATAGCGTTGGGTCTCCTCTCGCTCTCTCTCGAGCATGCATGCGGTTTCGGGTTTCATTGAAATAGACTGAAAGAACATTTAATTCAAGCAAATGTATTCACACATGACTTATTGTGAACGTGTTCAATTTCATTTACTTTCTCTGTATTAACATGCATTTGCTAATATGGCAATGGTTTACAACTATCATGGCCAGATATGATCATATATGCGCATGAAAGTTGTTTGAAACAGTAGCTTTTCTTTTTGTTAGTGCACAGTTGAACTTTTATGGCTTCAAGAGAATGAGAAATGTGTTGTGTTTGCGTGTAATATTCATCTTCATCAATGGAGCTCATTAAATCAGAGTGACCTCAAAGTTTTCTCATGTTTGTAACTTTAACCGTTACGAACGACTGACTAATATAGGGTTAGGGTAGTTAGGGTTAGTTATATATTACTGACTTTTTATATATATGTATGTGTGTGTGTATGCATGCATGCATATGTAGTTTATTATTCTTTAAGTATTTTTACTAAAAGCGCAATTTATTTGGCTCAATGAGTGTTTTATTTAGTTGAAAATAAATAATGTTTGTTTATTTATGTTTGTTATTGAGCCTTGAATGTATCCTGCAGTGGTGCTGGCAGTTGCAGGGTGATTGTGAGGATTTGTAGAGCTCTTAAATCATAACGAACATGTTACTGCTCTCTTGCCAAATACATAGAAAGTGTTTGATTGTAGGCTCTTTACTGATGACCAAACTCTGGCACCATTACAGCACAATTAAACATTTCTTCCCTCCTCCTCAGTGTAAAGCAAAACAGGAGGAAATGAGAGATCTCACATTATGCATGTTTTTAGCGTAGCCTATTAAAGTTCCCACTTTTGTTCATTTCTCAAATGCTGCTGATGACATCTATCCACAGATGGTTTAGGAAAAACAGAGCGGCGGTGTCATGCTGATGAAGCGTCATGACACTGTGTGTAATGTTACAGGAAGGCCCTGTTATTTATCATGTCACATTTTGTCAACCTGTGAAAAGACATCTGCATCATTCGGCCAACTTCAAGCCTGGTTTTGCTTAAATTGGTCTGTTGATTTAAGGGGACATTTTTAAAATTACCCAAGAACCTGTTTCTGCAAATCACTTTTGATAGCTTGTGAAGATGAATTTGACATTGTCTGTCAAATCTACTAGAGTTCCTTCCTTGCTATTTTTGGTTCTGCGTTATGGGTTTTTGTTGTTGTTGTAAAAACAAGGAAATCCCCTTCCTGACAAGACTGCACTGAATAGATCTACTGCATTGTTAACTGTAGCATCAGGGCTCATTAGAGGTCAATAAAGTATGAATTGGTTTCTTTTTTTAAGCTCAGCAGAAAAAGTGGGATTTCAAAAGTCTATATGATGTACATGCGAGTTTAAGTTCTGAATGTGTGATTTCCTCTTCTCTTCTTTTACTCAGACGGTTGAACATGGATTCCCAAACCAGCCAAGTGCTTTGGCCTATGATCCCAAACTGCAGCTTATGGCCTTTGGAACTAAATCAGGGGCCATCAAAATGTATCCTTTTGTGAGTGCTTTCCTCAAATAGAGTGGATCTAGTTGAATTGTTTTGTTTATATACACTACTGTTTAAATGTTTGGAGTCAGTAAAAGTCACAGTAAAGACGTTTGCATTGTTACAAAAAAAAGTTGATTTCAAATAATTGCTGTGCAGAATTCTCTATTTATCATTAGCTAAATAATCTTACTGACCCCAAACACTTGAACTGGAGTCTATATCTACTCAAAAGTTTGTACACACCTTCTCAGTTGTTTATCTTCCCCATTCAAATAATAAATTAAACATTTCAATCAAAAATTAAGATAAATCAAAATGATGTATTTATTTTAATAATGATTTTGTAAGTAGACCCACTGTTTGTGTAGATTACAGTGAGTCTCTCAATTGGCTTCGTGAGCTGCATCTATGGTTCTTAAGTATTCAGTCCAAATCATCCATTAAAACAAGTTTTTAAAGAAATTCCTATATAGGTGCAATTTGTACTTGTCTGTATAATAGTGTGTCCAAACTTTTGTGAGAAACACTGACATTTTACATTAACACCAGCGTCTTCAGCTTTATAAAATGAAACGCTTTACATCCTTGCTGATACTTCTCCAAACTCTTAGAGCATTTCATAAAATGTTGAGAAAGATTTGGTCAATTTTATCTAGATCAATAATACAATGAATGCAGTGAGTGAATGTCCTAGTTTATGGTTCATTGATTGTGATTAATTACTCTGGATGTATGGCTCTGCTGTGCTGAAGACTTGAGTCATTTGCCTTTGTACACAATGTGACTCATTACATGTTATGCTGGTCCTCTAAAATGTGCTACTTTGAAAACAAACTTTCCTAAATTGTCATAATTATAGTCAATACTGTCCAGGCCTGAATCTTTGAGTCTGTAGTGGGTAGAAGGAATGTTTAGGAGGATACTATCAGAATAAAGTGTAGGAGACTCCTCTGGTGAGCTGTTATTATCTAGTCCTTCTGAACCGGACAGATCGGACAGGCCAAGTATCATGGAATACATCCAACATTCTTCCACAGTCACGCTTGCTTTTTTTTTTTTCCTGTGATGGAAGCTGAGATACGGGCAGGATCAGTGATCTTATAGTGATTGTGGTGGTACAGTACAGGTCTTTGAGCTTTAGGAGGCTGGTAGTGTCAGGCACAGCCCAGCTGAGAGACGCTAGCCTGCAGCTTGAGAGAGGGGGGGGGGGGGGGGGCGCGCTAGCTGTGGGATGGCCTGATCTGACAACCTGCCACTCACCAGATCTGAGCGAATATCTGTCAGCACTTACAAACTAATGCCTCATCCATCAGACATGAAAACTCATGATGGAGAGAGGACAGGGACTGGTCGGTGTTCTGAGGTTGAGTAATGAGAGGTTTGGCTTTGAAAGCATTTCCTCTGATTGGGTGTTGGAGTGGGTGTGATGAGAGATCAAAGTTTGGTTTACCCAGTCTGACTCTCATCCTTTTTAAAACTGGATGTCTTTGAATAACATTTGGGAATGTAATATTAGTTTAGTGTTGGCGAATTTCTCTCTTCTGTCATCAAGAGTTCTCTTTGAGATACTTAAGTTCAGATGTTTCCTCATAATTTTTTAACAAGGAAAGCTAAATGACTTGGTGTCACACTAGCTTGTTTTGAGAAAAAATCTGCAGAATGCATTTAAACATGGTACAATTATGCTAAAGCGTAATCAAATTAGCCAAAATATTTAATAATCCAAGAGATCCTAGAGCTTTTTATTTTAGGACCCTGCTAGAGAGATATGATCGATCTCAAGACCTGCTGAAAATGTTTTGCAGTGAAATATGAGAGGGAAAACGAAAGTTAGTTAAACGTAAGTTCACTTTTTTTTTTTAACGCAAGTTACTTTTTTTTAAAAAATTTTCCTTTCATAAGGCTTTAAGGAATCTATGAAAATAAGGATAAACCTGAAGACATGACTTTGAGCTATACAGATAAAGAGAAAATATATTTTTTCTTTCTTGATGCTGCTGCAAGAGCAGCTTTATGGCTATATTAAACTAATAAATCATTGACATGGAACTTGCACATTAGTAAGTGAGTCATATGTTGGTCCAGTAGCTGGATTTAGTGAGTTCATTCAAATAAGGATTTGTCAGACTGATTCGAAACAGTGACTCTTTTTGAACGCTTTATTAAAGTTGTGATAGATGTTTTCTGTATTGTGACGTACGTCTGAGTCTAACGGACTGCATGTAAAAACTATGTGTTTTTACATGCAGCCTGTGAAGAGCGTCAAAGCTGAAAAGCAATGCGGGAAACATAAGTTATGCCCACCAACAAACTTGTTAATTTGACATGAGCTTACATGTACACATGAACTATTCTCACTTTGCGTTAACCACAATTTAAAAACTGTTGTAATTAACATTCATGCAATCGGTGGGGGATGTGCACTACATTGTGAAATTAAGGTCTTTCCAGTTCTGTGCATATATGCTGAATTGTATATGTGTTGATTCCATGTTGGCCTGCTTATGTCTTTCTGCACTCCTGTCTTTAATTCATTAAATGCAGGAGACCCAGACTCTTTTCCTATGGGTCATGCGTAAACTTGGGCTGAATCAATAGCCATATCCTGCTGGATGAAAAAACTAACAAGTTCTTTATGAACAGCTTATAAATTGAACACCGCATACAGCCATCCAGCATTTTATCAGTTCCTGCTGAGTTATTTGATTAAGCTGTCAATGCTTTCTTCATTAGTTCGAGAAAACAACTAATAAAAAAGCTGCTGTGGTTTGATAAGCTCCATTTTATCTGGATTGGTTCCAGCTCCAGATGTGTGATTTGCACTACAGCCCGACCGATATATCGTTTAGCCGATATTATCGGCCGATATGAGCCTGCCGCCGATATGATTTTTTTTTTTTTACAGAACATATAACCAGGGTCGGCACCAAAGCGCACAAAGTGAGGGGCAGGCACAATTTTTTTTGGGGGGTGGGACAGCAATATTTTTTTTGTGCTTGGCTGCTTTGAAATTTTTTTTCTGAAAGTAATTTTCAGATGCAACGGGGGGGGGAAAAACGGGATAAACACAAACGTGAAACTTGTAAATAAAATAATCTGATATATAGCCTACCCTCTAAAAAATGCTGGGTTAAATACAAACCAGTGCTGGGTTAAATAGGGACAAAACCAGCAATTGGGCTGTTTTGACCCAGCAATTTGGTTAAATGCTTAACCCAACCTTCAACCACTGGGTCAAAACAACCCAATTGTTGTTGAAAATTTTTTTTTTCAAAGCAGCCAAACACAAAAAAAAAAAAATGCGGCCCCCCCACCCAAAAAAATGGTTGCCCTGACCCTCAATTTGTGACCCGCTCTGGGCGCAGCACCCTGGTTATATGTTCTGTAAAAAAAAAAAAAAAAAATCATATGATAGGCCTGTAATTGATGGTATAAATAATACCGCCTAATTTTGTTTTAATTATACATCGTACATAAAAAAAAACAAAAAACACACATTTGCAATCAAGACAAAAAAGCCAGAAGTGAATGTAAACCAGATTTGGCCCAGACTCTGTTGCTATCTGTGTAGCCAAGCATAAGAATAGCCTACTAATGTAAATTTGTTAACCCACAGTAACAAATTTTAACAGATTAATCGCATATTTTAGTTTGCTGCATGCTTTTAAAAACACAAAAATTGTTTTTTTTTTTTTGAGGAAAATTAAAAAAAAAGATACGTCTCGTATAAGTTGCATTTTCAGAAAAATAGTACCCCTCACTTTACAACAAATCCTTTAAATTTAACCGTATCAGAACAGAATAAGAATTTAAAATATATAATTCTAATGGATATAAATATAATTGCAGTATATAATAATATATGCTTAGCAATAAACATGCCAAAACAAATTAATTTATAAAGAAACGTAAGGTAAAGGTGGGCTTACTTCTCTCAAGCACAAATCCAAATGTGTCCATATTCGTGATGTAGCTGAAGCGAAACTATTAGCCTTACTAGGTAAAATAGGCTTTGTAGTTCACGCGTGTTCCAGTATCGACGGAAAAATATAATAATGAGCAAAAATATGGCACAGTGGAGCGGGTGTCACGCCGAACAGCACGGTGAACGGATGCGCTGTTTCCAATGAATGCAATAGCTTAGTGTGCACGTGAGGCGCCGGCGCGATCAAACAGCTGAAACATAAAATAGACTACTCCGTCATTTTTGGTCATACAGTAAAGGCATAATTCGAAACTGCAAAGTGTTACCAGTTTGAAAATTCAAGAATAATAGCAAAGTTAATAAGAATTCTTTCTAAATGCAGCACCGTTCTTATTTCGCTCTGCATAACCTGAATGAAAACATTTTTATTTTTTTTTGCTAAGAACGAACCGAAATGAAAACATTTCGCTTTTAATCTGTGTATTTAACAGCCTGGGAAACCTTCCCAGGACAGTACCTTGCCTCACCGACTAAAATCAGGGAGCCCACCATGGAGACGGCACCAGAAGTGAGGGGCACAGTGACCGAGGTGGCCAGTGTTTATACGGGTCCGCGCCGCGGCCCAGAACTCATGCTTATCACATCGGTCACATCGCGCGGCGCGCGTCCGGTGTATGGTGCAGTGAACTGATGCCTCGTTCTATTTATGACGTGCTGACACAAAGTTCAAATGATTTTCAGCGGTCGCTTTGTCATTTCCTGTTGCGGTGCAGACACACGGTGTCAGCATAGTTTGTCTGTATACAGTCAGTAACATAGCAGATTGAAAAGTTAGTATCTTTCTGCAGTCCAATAGACGGCAGTGCGGTGGTGGCTTGAGTCTGTTGAATGGTGATTTAGTGCTACGTTGTCACCTAGTTGGAGAGACTCAATGCTAAGTAAATAAACAAAAGTGTCCCCGTAGTGCTGGGCGGTATGACCAAAATGATATCGCGGGTATTTTATCAAAATTCATAACGTTCACGGTACATGGGGTATTGTTACCGAGAGAAGAAATACTGCTGTTTATTGACTTAGAATGCCCTATTTTACGTCATGATGAGTGAATATTGTCAAAAAAAACCACACTAAATAGTGGGCGAACGGCCCCTTTACACATGTTAACCAGGAGTCACTCTCATTTATAATCGCGGCATCGTCTGATAAAATCAACATGTATCTACACTATGCGGCTATGCGGTTGTTTTGGCTATATTACGTTTTTGTCTCATGCAACACTGCCTGCGTCTGAGTAACAAACAAACGCTGGTAAGTGCATGTGATATTAAGAGACGAACTACGCTCATATTTATAATTCCAAACATTCAGTAAGCGACAGGTGCTTGGAAACGATGTTTTGTACTCATTTATTGACGAGTCACTGCGGTGCGGCCAACTGAATGCGCTACTTCACTGCACAGAACAGACGCCGAAAGATGTGACACTTCTCCGGGAAAGTCAGACCTCGCATTCACGGGACAGCACTGAAAAAAAATCTTCCAACTGAACCATAGCTGAGGTTTATCCAAAACAAAGTTGCTAGGTTTGTCAGTATGAATATTCTATAGAAAAAAGCCGCTAAAAGGGTCTGAAAGTTGCTAAATCTAGTGCTAAATTCACGCTCGTGTGTGTGTGAGTTGTGAGACGCGGGAGCTGAGGGCACGGGGCGGTGGATATTTGTGGCGGTCAACGTGGATATTGTGGATGAGACGATTGGGAAAATATTAATTTCGATTTTAAAAATTTTTTTTTACCAATATTGCGATTGCGATTTAATATGCAATTCTTTTTTAAAGCTCTTTATGTTCTGTATTATTCAACAAATAGCTATAAATCATTGTATAGTATGACCGACACAATATTAGATAGATTAAATGTAAATGTTCTTTTCTGTAGGCCTGGCCTATATGTTATGATGAAATTAGGTTATGCATGAATTGATATGAATTACATTTTATTTAACAACTACAATCACAGTAATATATTGACTGATTTGATGAACTTCCAACCTTGTAAGCATGTAATAAATATGTTTAAATAAGCCTGGTGTAAACATTAATATGAAAGTCAGTAACAAATCACACAAACTAAAGTAGATTGCAGAAATATAAAAACAAATCTGTTGCTTTACCACACTACTTTAGGTAATTAATTAAGTCACTGTAATAAACATATGTAAACATGTGGACTGCACTAAACACTGTCTGTTAACTTTAGAACAGTGGTTCTCAAACTTTTTTGGTCGCGCCCCCCCTTTAAACCTATAAAAAAAAACTGCCCCCCATCCCACCTCAGACTACCAAATAATTTCACTAAACATTATGAAAAATTAATGCTTTTTTAATTTAAAAAAACCTACAGGGAAAAAAACTTGCATCACTTGAAACATTGAAAAATAGCATAGAGAGAATAACTTATTATTATTATTATTCTCTCTCTGTTATTTATTTATTTTTTGTGGGTTTCATGCTGTCCGCTAAGGCATAGGACACACACAGGCTTTCCTCACCAACGACATTAAAGGGGTCATATGATGCGATTTCATTTTTTCCTTTCTCTTTGGAGTGTTACAAGCTTCCAAAAGAGGACGATATCCGCTTAATAATGCCTGGAGCTGATCCGTGCTGGTCACTGAGGAAATACATCAACTTTGTGCTGTGGATCGCCGGCACATTTATGGAGGACTGTTTACTGATCCTGGGAGAGAAACGTTAGACTAAAACGCCGGCAGTTCTGACTCACATAAGTAAGTTTTAATTTAAAGGATTTGCCACTGAAGATTCAAACGCGAAATTTGAGCAGTGTAGAGTAGCACTTGTTTGTCATTTCTCCTATCACAAATGCAGATATGGTTTTATGTTTATGCGGCGTGATTCAACGCGTAAAAAGACAGTATAAGTAAAGTCATTATAATCAGTAATTATGTCCCCTCTGGACGCAACAAATGCCTCGTTTGTAATGGTTTTAATGTTTTTGTCTCGTCACTCTGGCAGGACACGGCATCAAACAGTATGGTAGGGGCGTAACATTTCCGTCTCACGCTTGAACAGGTATTCAGCCAATCACAGCACACTGGGCTAGCTAACCAATCAGAGCACATCGTGCATTTTCAGACCGAAGAGCTTTGTAAAAATTGACGCGTTTCAGAAAGGTGGGGCAAGAGGAGAAACAATAATGTACAGTATGTGGAAAATGTGTTTTTTTTTTACTTTAACGCATATAAACACCTTCATTACACCAAATAAACAAAAAATGTTCTTGTAGCAGATAATATGACCCTTTCACTGTGTCTACACCGGACGCGAGTGGCAAAATACAGTCGAAACCATTATAATCAGTGACGCTGTGTACACTGGATGCGGCGCGGCGCGACCACAGACTGTATAGGGCGCGGCGCGACAAAACCCGACATTAAACTGATGCCTTGTTCTATTTATGACGTACTGACATAAAGTTAAAATGATTAGCAACGGTCTCTTTGTCACGTCCAGTGTAGAGCTGTTGCGGCGCGACGCACAACTGTAGCATCCGGTATAGACACGGTGAGTGAAGCCGAGAGCAAGATATGCCTCGTCATATTTTCTGCATTTAGCTTTTGAATGACCAACACCTGCCTGGGTCTGTGCGACTTCAACTATGGCTTTTCTCTTCCCTTTCACAAAAAGAGCCATCTCCCATTCTAAGTTACGTCCTGTTTATCGTTTTATTTCTTTTCTTTTTCTGCTAATGCCCCACGCTCGACTTGAAGCAGCGCTACTTAGACCGATGGGTGTGTGATCAAAGTACTGCGAGAGCTATAATAGAGAGCGGACGTCTCCTTATGCTTTCTCTCGATGTACTTGAAGTCGACCCCGATCTGATCTTCAAGTCGACAACCTCTTTCCTCTCACGTGTCAAGTGACTGTGTAATCGCAGCCTCTGCTATTTGAAAAATCGCGTTTTCTCATATCGCGATATTATCGTCAACGCAATTAATCGTTACAGCCCTAACATATGTGGGAGTTCTTCTGTGTCATAAAGTTATATTAGTTCTAAGCTTCAGTTTTGGAACTTTCACACTTATTAACACATACAGCTGTTCGCTCACCACAGTGCACCAGTGAAAAGGAACCCTTTTCAAACAGTATCGCGTTCCGAAACGTTGTTTAAGTGACATACACCGCGTTAGGCGCGGTTATTTTAAAAAATAATATAAAACACAAATAAACACCGGTCTTCGTATGAAACCGGTATACCGCCAGACTAGTCCCGTATTTTACTTTCACAATGAGCTTATCATATTCGTTTGATACATTAGTAGAGCCCTATGATTTCCACGATGCAAAAAACATGGACAGAATCGTGAAATCCAGTCATAAAAACGGAATTTACTGTACTGCAATATACTCTGTGTGGAAACGATCTCTGCACTGCTGCAGACGAGCTGCCGGACCGCAACCGTGTGCAGTGAACGCTTTAATCTGTTAACATGAGCGTGGAAAAAATACACACCACATAAGCACTGCAAACGGAGTAATGTTAACCTGGCATTATGTGTGTGCGCTGCGAGTTTGCATGAGCGCACGGTCTCCAGGAGAACGTGCGAGCACTGAATGCTTTAAATACTGGCAAGAATTAAAAAGAAATGCAAATTATAAACTTTAGTGACAATGTGACACTGCCTCGATTGTGCAAGTGACAATTCCTGTGTCAACTGTGCAGCTCGTTTATAGACAGACGCGATGTGGTGATTTGCGTATTTTGAGAGAGAAAGAGAGAGCGCGCACAGTGATTCACTCACGCTGTTTGTGGAGTTACGTCTCACACAAGGTTTTCAAATTACTTTATAAGTTATTTATTGAAGAAATATAGCATTATAATTATTTCACCCGCGCCAGACAGAGACTGAGACAGTGAGACTGATACCACAGAGACTGAGACGTTGCCACTGCATGTCGTGCCAAACCTCTCACGGCAGCGTCATCAGCTTGAGATCGTTTTTTTTGAGATTGGCCTTTTTAGAGACAGCCGATCAATCATCCCAACGTGATTATCGGCCGATAGTGATCGGTAGCCGATCAATCGGAGCACCCCTACTGTTAAGTGCACTGATGTCAGACTCATTTTGAATAATGAAATTTATTGTTAAATACCCTGCCTCCACTACATAAGGCCTATGTTTGTCACATCATTATAGGTGTTTGATCTCCACATTTGAGTTATCTTTGCAAAAAATGTGTTTATGTATGAATATTATGTTTATGTAGGCTATATACTCTATTCTATATACAGTACCAGTCAAAAGTTTGGACACATGAATGAGAAGTGTGTCCAAACTTTTGACTATACTGTACTATAATATAGCCTACACATAAAGAATATCGGGCGATATATATCGGTATAGGTCTTTTTTACTCCCTAATATCGGTATCGGCCCCCAAAAAACCCATATCAGTCGGGCTCTAGTTTGCACATCAAAGGCTATATTGCTGTGATGTGCATAGCTCTACAACCCCGGTCATCTCGATGTCAGATGCCAGAACGGCCAAGTCTGAGGTGCGTCTGATCAAGGGTGCTGTCATCAGAATTTGTCCAGCTCATTCTGTCCAAAGCCATTAACAGAAGCTCTGGATTCATTTATTCTGTGACAGAGCCATTAACTGTACCATTAAAGTACCTGAAGCTGAGGTTTGCACTTGTTTTTTCAATGATAAAATTGTTTCTCCTATTGTATTTTAAGGTCCAGATAGATATTAGCAAGCCATTTGTAGGCAAACATTCCTATTTAACTAAATAATGGAAATCAGGGTAGGTTATGAAATTAAGTATTTTTATTTTAAGTATTTATCCAGCCATTTTTATGAGCGTCTATATAAATTTTTTTAATAAAATATTTGCTGACCTTTTGAAAGCTTACATCTAAAGATGTTTACAGTTGCCTTTTGTTTCTTGGCCTCAGTTTAGTGAGCATTCGATGTAATAGGAGCCTGTCTGATCATAAATGTGTCTCCGCTGCCACCACAAATTGAGGCGCAGGGGTGGGTATTATATTTTAAAGCTAAAGGGGAGGACAGACGAGGGGGTTTTAGCAAGGCGAAGTGGAAACTAATGAGACTGCTGGGACAGAGGAGCTGTTGGAAGTGCCGGGTTCACTCCTAAAGAATGCATGTGGCTGTGCCCTAAGTTCACCCTCTGCTGTAAGAGGACATTCCTCTGCACTTTTGTTGCTGGTCCTCATCTCAAAGACGTCTTTTGAAATGGTTTCCTGGGCCACCGCTGGAGCAGGCTTGTAATCAGGATGTGCTTCAGATTTTAGTAGCGACAGCTTTCGTGATTGACAGTGTCTGGCAGGCTGAGCCATGTAACTGTCAGAAATGCTGCTTCTGTTGTTGGTTGTGGCTGGGCTGAAATGAGGTGTGGTCCTCAAAATTAATTTCTGTCATTACTATGGCATCCCCCTCATTTGCTCAGTGCACATTAGAGCTCATTAACCTAATCTAACAGGTGCCATTTATACTCCAATATCACAATTGATATGAATGATCATCGGCTGCAACAAAAAGAGGTCACGTGTAAAGCATTTGTTGGTATCGTATACACGAGATGGAAAGAGAAAATCCTAAGTAGTGATGTCCAAGTTCTTTCTTTTTTTGTTGGACCGGTAATGAAAATAATTGTGTAAACCGCTCTCTAAAACTCAATAGTATCAGTGCAATTTAAAAAATTGTAATTTAAAATGTGCTGATCCACATCAATAGATGGCAGTGCAGTGTCTAACACCACTCTGGTATCAGTATTTAGAGTACACAAAGAACTGCAATGATAATGTAAGCTAAAAACACTACAGAATGCATCTTTTAATACTGTAAAATAATTACTTTAAGAAGTGTTTTTTCAGTTTAACAGTAGTTTATCAGTAGTTGAAATTATTTCAGGAAATTTTTATATTGGAATAGAATTACATGTTTAGATATCAGTGTGGTTTTGAAACATCTCCAATGTCTATGGTAATATGCTAAACCATAAAATGACTATTTAAAAACAATGATTTTATAAAACTTTATAGCTCATATAATTTAAGTTTTGACAAGTCTTATAAAATGATACCATTACATGTCAGCCTTTAAACCATTTTCAGTCAAAATTATAAAGGCTTTTATGGAGTTAGGATAAAAAAAATGGCATTGGACATTTATTTCCGGAAGACAGTCATCCTTCCCTTCAGAGATGCATTCATATTTTCCTTTTTACATGGAAGACAGTCATCCTTCCCTTGAGCAGGAGATGGGCAGTTCATAAACAGGAAAGTCCCAAGTGTCCTCTGGAATTTCTTACTGGAATTGACGAAGAGATGGGGAAGATGCTGTTGTTTCAGTGTGAGAATGGCACATTTTTATGAAAGGCAATGTATTTACCAGTATGTTTATTTCTTCAACGAACATGCATGTAAGTATGTAAAGAAGAGGTTAGTGAGCGTGCCAGAGGTGAAATTATAGAGTTCAGGACTTTGTGATATTTCGAAAAAATCTACGGAGGAGCAGCATATCTACATCCCAATGTTAACTGACCCTTCGCAAAGACCCGCCCCCTTAGTTACTTCTGCTACATCTGACAAGCCATGGTGCTCTCACGCCACACCTCATGGTTTCCAGCACCCCGGACAAACAGTGACGGAGCAAAGAGGAAAATGACAACATGCAGACAGACAAGACAGAGCAGTGCCTTACTTATTGGGTGAGAAACAAGATGTACTCCTGCTTTTATAAATGGTCTCT
This sequence comes from Sinocyclocheilus anophthalmus, assembly GCA_018155175.1. Lineage (NCBI taxonomy): Eukaryota > Metazoa > Chordata > Actinopteri > Cypriniformes > Cyprinidae > Sinocyclocheilus > Sinocyclocheilus anophthalmus. The sequence continues at coordinate 92,222 of JADLZN010000981.1, read as the reverse complement.
GCTGTAAACCGATTTTTTTTTTTTTTTTTCCATTCCCTTCCTCATTCTACCAAATTATTATAGCACAAAATAAACGTGACATGAAACATAAGCAAGGTACTTTTATTACAACCAAGAAAAAGACTCCATACACCATTTTCAAGGTCATGTCCACCGACATTAATCTACTTTCATGTCTGGTTTGTTTGTCAGACAAAAGGAAGATTCCTTGATTTAATGAGTTGGTCAACAAACTCCCTGCCGAGCGAGTAGTAATCCCACATTCGTTTTATTTTTTATTACATTTTCCTCTTCTGAACTGTAGATCAATTTATCAACACAATCTTTTGCAATGTAGACTACTATTTGCTAACTAACTCACCCTTACTTTATGCAGCTGCTGAGGTGGGCAGTGTGAATAATGTGAACCATTCTAAACTAATCTGTGTGCAAGCTGCTTTCACGTGTGAAACAAGCCCAAGATCATCGATCCAAAGGAATGAGCGCGGAAATAGTAACGACAATACCAAGCAGGTGGGAGAATTAATTGACTAGTCGGAACAACCCTTACAGGGGTTTTCTGCCTCCTAATTTAACACATTTCTTTGTATTTGGTATGGATCATCTGCCAAGAATATTACTAAATGTACTCTACTTTCACACACATTAATGTCTAAAGTTGCTCTCCCGTGTTAATGTGCTGTGACTTTTAAAGTGGAGTTGATATAATTCTTGGTAGATTTTCAAAATGTCAGTCGTCTTTCCTATCATCGGTTGTCTTCTCAATCAAGCGCAGTAGCTCTGCGTAAGTGGATCTGTATGCATGGAGTCTTACCCTAGAGCGCTAGCTATCCGTTTTCCTCTCCCGGCGGCATTACTGCAGCTCTCTGATCTGAGCCAGGAAGTTTGCATCTATGCCACTGCAAACACTCAAACATTTGTCTGGTCTAGAGGCATAGCCTTATCACAACTTTTAGTTTGGCAGAGTGCCTCATGAAACACTGATGCTCTCACATTTCACATTCTCGCATAGGGATGTCCTCTCTTCTGATTGAACACAGCTGAGGAAACACTCCAACGCCTCTTCATAGATTCATTCATAACTGCTCTATCTGTTGTTGGAGCCGTTTCTTCCTGATGGTGCTGCTGAGGGAAGTTTAAATGTCTCTTTGCATATCTTTTCTCTCATGTGTCTCAGCCTAAAGCCATTAGTATTCTGTTGTGAGCCTCACGGACACACACAGGGAGCTCAAAATCAGTCCCCTTCCCCCCCTGTAGTGCACTTCAGTGGCCGGTAAGCAATCTATAGACCTTTGGAAACTCGAATGGTGAAGGAGACTCATTGAATTCTGTTTTATGCTCATTGCTGCCAAACCTTTCTACTTAAAGGGCCTCCATTTATTTACGAATTGTGGTAAGTTACTGGACGCGAAAGGGTTTGCTTGTGGCTTCTTTTATAAGGACCTTCGCCTGTTTTGGAAATAAGCAGAACAGGCGCAGGAATCTCCTTCCAGTCAGTCTAATCAGTTGTGACATGAACTGAAAATGGCCATGCACTATGGGTAACACAAAGTTCACGGTTCAGTCTTTGTTGCTAAAACTACAGTTTCTAGAACTGCTTATTAAGCCAAAGTTCAGCTGGAGCTGCTGTATGTCAAACGTTTCATCATTTGCTGCTTTTTTGTTTTCTTTTTAGAAGGAATCTCAGATAGCATTCATGCATCTCGAATCAGATGATACTTTTAAGCAATGTTATACGAGGTTAACAAGGGACTTTGTATCTCAAAAATGGTGGATACTGTGTTTTGGCATAAACAGTCTGGCTTTCGTCCATCATTCAATGACTCAACAGGCATCACTTGTAATTGTTTTTTTCTTTTTTTTTAAAGAAAACCCCCATAATTACTTGGGTTTGTCTCTTCGCTATAGGACAACGTATGTTTACTGCATTAGACTTCGGACACAATGTCTGCTGTTTGTCACTATTCAGACCGTGAAATTGCATTATCCTTTGCTAACTAGTTGTTAGCGCTTGAGTGAGTAATTGCCGATCATTGTTGGGAGTATGTGGAGAGGAGATGGTCGGCGTAGGCCCTCCGACAGTGTGTTTGGCTTATGTTGTGAGAGCAGTCTGGGGCCCTGGAAGGGAGTTCTGATTGTTACATGACTTTGACATGTTAAAACTCTTTTGTGGTAATTGAGAGGGTGGAGAGTAGCTATAGTGTGGCTAAATATTTATATTATTTGGATCATGATGAATTTAAGTAATTTATTTTGAATGTGTAGATCAATTTTTAGGTCAAAACCTCTGAGGTGAGACAGGGCAAAATCACAATTTTAAGTGAGGGATATAGACATTCATTATATGTAATTAAAGCTAGCTAGAATTTCATACTAGATTAATATTATGTTGGATATGTTGAATATTGATAATCTTGATCAAACTAATTTGCATTGCGGAATCTTATTGGCATCTAATACTAGTTTGACTTTCATGGATTACTTGAGGGGAAAAAAGAATTAAAATTATAATGTTTTTGAGCTGTTTTGGATGCCTTCACTAGCTTAAAATTCATGTTCGTTGTGTTTTGAGAATATCAGGTTCTGTTTTGAGTGTCTGCTTGTTCCAATGGAAACACTAGTATTCATGCAAGACGTAGCTGAAGGAAATGAATTCTGAATGCAGAATTTAGAGCCTGTCTGGAAGACGCTACGAGTGAGGATGTGTGAAGGTCTCTCAAATTAGATTGTCTAACATACAAAAGCCTGCATGATGAGGACAGAATTTCCTGTGTCAAAGTTGTCAAATGGGTCGAGATGAATCTTAAAAAAGGGTTCACCACAAACAGGAAATCCCTTTCTTTCTCCATGTCAACAAACCAAAACCATGCTTTGCCCTGCTCAGACTGCAGCCATCTCGTGGTTTGTAATCTCTCCACACCATTACGTTGGCTCAGAAAGGAGGGTTTAATTCTTGTTATATTGACTGTAGGGGGAGTTTTTGCGGGGGAAAAAAATGACAGGGCCTCTCTGTTCATGTTAATGACCTGTGGAGTTATCAGAGCTGAGTGTGAGAGAATTTTACAGATGTTTCTGCTTCTGTTTAATTCCCACACTCAACACAGAGGCCCTGCACTCCCAGCATGCTTCACACACACCTTTCTGTGCTCTGTGCTTGGACCTTCTTTTGGTGATGTACTATTTTTTTTTTCTTCCTCATTTATTGTGTCCATTTTCTCTCTTTTGATCATCTCCGCCACTTCTTTCTCTGTCTTCCCTTTTTCTCTGCCTATTGTGCAGGAGCATGATGTAATCCTTAATGGAGTGGAGCTGATCAAAGGGACACATCCTACTTAACTGCAATTCTATGGACTTTTTCCAATGCAGCTATTACTTCATCCTTTAGAGGTTGTTTTTGTATTATCCTTTATAATAATAAAAATAATAATAAAAAACATATTATTATTATTATTATTATTTGAATTCTTCTTTAGCTCAAGTGCTACTGCATAGTGCTTGCAACTTGGGTTTGATTCCCAGGGAATACAAGAACCGATAAAAGCAAATGCCAAATGCATTAATAGAAATTACAGGAAGAATGAAAATCCTATGGAAAGCAAGCTTTACTTCACGAGTGCATTTAGATTATTTATAAAATGTTATCTTACTACTATCTACTTTATCTTACTACTATCATTAATTACTCTTACTACTATCACACTCATGTCATTCCAAAGCCGTGATGAAATCCGAGAGCTTTCTGGCCCTACATAGACAGCAACACAACTGAAATGTCACAGAAACGCAGCAAGGACATCGGTAAAATAGTCCATGTGACATCAGTGTAGTGCTGGGTGTTATGACCAAAAATGTATATCAAGGTATTTTTCAAAATCATACCGGTTTCACGGTACATGACGGTATTTTTTTTTTTCATGCATGACCGGGTGTTAACCATATTTTCTACTGATTGAGAGAGGAAATACTGCAGTATATTGACTTAGAATGCCCTATTTTAATGAGTGAATATTGTCAAAAAATACCACAATAAATAGTGACTAAACACGACCCCTTTTAATACATGTTAACCAGGAGTCACTCTCATTTATAATCGAGGCATCATCTGATAAAATCAACATGCATCTAAACTAAAGACGGCTATGTGCTTGTTTTGGCTATATTACTTTTTTGTATATTAGCGCCCTGCCTGCGTCTGAGTAACAAAATAAAAAAAACAACAAACAAAAAAGTGCATGTGATATTAACAGACGAACTATGCTCATATTTTTAATTCCAAACAATCAGTAAGCGACAGGTGCTAGGAAACGCTTGTTTTGTATCATTTATTGTCGAGTCGGATGCGGTGCGGCAACTGATATGCACTGCTTCTCTGTCGCTCACAGCACAGAACAGACGCCGAGAGAGGTGACACTTCTCCTGGAAAGTCAGACCTCACGTTCATGGGACAGCACTGGTGAAATCTTACAACTGAACCATAGCTAAGGTTTATCCAAAAAAGTCGCTAGGTTTGTCAGTATGAATATTCTATGGGAAAAAGCCACTAAAAGGGTCTGAAAGTTGCTAAAGTCGTGCTCGTGTGTGTGAGAGGAAGCCGAGAGTGATGCAGGGGTGGCCGTGGATAGTGGTGGCGGTCAATGTGGATATTGTGGATGAGTTCTCTGTGTCATCACGTTTTATTAGTTTCTTAACAGCTTCAGGTTCAGAAACTTTCAGCTTGGTAACACATAAAGCTGTCCCTCACACAGCTGCAAACAGTGAAAAGGGACCCCTTTTAAACAGTGTCGCGTTCCGAACGTTGTTTAAGTGACACACTGGTATTGCGGTATTTTAAAAATTCATATCATAACTACGGTTTGGAACTACATGAGGGTGAGTAATTAATGACAGAATTTTTATTTTTGGGTGAACTAGCCCTTTTTAAAAAAATATGCAAAAACCACATTTGCTTTACTTTTTCTGGTAAAGAGGTTTTATGCAGGCAAAAATTGTTTAAGTTACATAAACCATTTATGACCATTATCTGATGAACAACATTGTCTAAGATGTTAACATGACCTTTCATGTTGTTATGCATAATTGGTGTAAGATGTTAACTGTTTCCCAGCTTTTGAGCCTTTCATTGTGTAGCGTTTTTTTGGGACGTAGCATATGTGCCCCTTCCGCAAATAACAGTATGCCTGCTCCTGTGTGACATTATCGAGATGCTGCCATGACAACCAAGGGGACTTCAGAATGGAGCAGTTCGTCTGGGGTGCTGTTTCAAGAGCCTGGTTGTGTAAGACATTATGGGCTTGATTAGGCAGCAGCTGAAGTGGCTCTCGGAGCACTGTGTGTGAGGTGGCAGGGTGACGTGAGGCAGTGCCACACAGTCTGAGCTTTTGTTCTGGACTCAGTGGAGCTGACAGTGTGTCCTGTGCTCCCCTCGCACCATGACTGCATCTCTTCTCGTTAGTCTGAATCAGATGTACCTACCCTGCCTCACGAGCAAGTTTGCAGAGAGAGATGGCCTGTGTTCAGAATCATGATGTCCAGTCCAACCCTTTCCAAATGAATCCAAAAAACAATGACAATATAACGAAAATGCATGCCCGAAAGTATTTATTATTAAATATTAAAATAAACTGAAAAATACAATATTTTTTTTATAAACAGCTATAGATAATAAATAAGTTAAATGAGTAAATAAGTTTTAAAAATAAAAAATATTAAGTTTTATTTAAAAAGGTTAAATAAAAAATGTTTGGGTGAGGTCTGAACCCAGGTCTCTTTACACACTTAATTAAAATTTCAGTTGTTAAATAATTTCTTATTTTTCTTGAAGTGAGCCAACATGGCCCCCTCAATAAACAAAAAACAAAAACAAAACAAAAAAAACAAACAAACAAAAAAAAGTACATGAAACGTGTGGCTGTTTGAAAATGCAATGTTACTGTTATTCAGCATACTTCAATTAAATACTGTGTGCGAATGTATTTATCTTTTTGCTCTTTGGTCAAATAATAGCACTTGTTAAACGCTTTGTTTATTATTCATCAAGCTGGAATATGATGGTCAGGTATGGGGCATTACATTGTGAAATAGGGTATTTAACAGTGTTGTTGGGTTGTATACTGAACATTTTTGACAGTATGGTTGGTCATCTTGGTAAGTGCATGCTTTGCATGGTACATACTATTCAGTAGTATGCAATATGCATAGTGTGCCCTTCCAGACACACTCATGCTCTTATTTAAAAAAAAAGATTTACTTTTTTTAAAGAGCTGTTCTCTTTCACTAAGGCCTGCTGAATTTAGTTATTCTGAGGATGTCTCTTTCTTCCTGCAGAGTTTGGATCGTTTTATGTGGATCAGATTTGACCTAGATATCCACTCTTGTTATGAGAGTGGAGGGGCTGTGTAGTTTTGTAATGAAAAGCAGACTACAATAGCCATCCAGAAATCATTTGAGCAACCGTCTCTTCAAGAAAATCACGATCAGCTTTGCCAGCTGCTGTTGATGTCAAACTGAAAAAGAGATGTGGGAGATTTCTGCTTATTCTGGAGACATTTATGATCCGATTGACTGTGGGCCAATCCTTTTGATTGGATTTTGGCTCAGTTCTTAGTATTTAGTTCAGTGGGCTGTTTAATGAGCATTATATGACTGTAAATAATTCCCTCAGAGAATCCTCCGTTTCTTGAGTTTAAGTCATCACACAGTGTTGCTTCTTGAATTTTTCACCACATTAACATTTATCTTTGATTGGCTTGATTTCCCTTTGAAAGAAACAAGAATAAAAGTATGAGCCTGCAAGATATTGTGATCCATTGGAGCCAAGACGTGGCAATAAGTGTCTTAAGTAGGGCTGCAACTATTCGATAAAATCAGTAATGAATATCAAGTTACGTTTTTGATTCGTCTCCTGTGACAAAAGCATTACCATTTTGCAAAAACTTTGTCATAACAGCAATTAAGTGATTCGAAACCTGTGTTGGCATTAACTTTAAAAACACTATAGAGCACACACATGTCCCTTAAAACAGAAAAAGAGACTTGAAGACCGTATACAATGCTAGACATCAAATTTAGGGTTTTAATTAATCTTATGCAATGCACATTTCTTGTAAACTGTAACTTCAAAATAATTGGAAGTCCCTTACGTCACAGTACCTTTACAGTAAAGTCATTACTTTATGTGCACAGTGTGTGTATAGCGAGCATTTATAAAGACTTCAGTTTGCATGCTGTTTGAAGACCGTAAGAATGAATATTTGATCAATTGAAAATATAATTGACTCAATAATCGATTATGAAAGCCTAGTCTGAAGCTTTTTCCCTTGACTGCGCATTAAGATATGGGGCTCCTGGGGTGGAGATGACTGGACTTCATAAAGACACTGCTGCCGTCACTCAGATACACTTTCTCTATGGACAGGTAAGGTCATGTTTCAGTCATTGTAGCTTATTAGGTGTTGGTTTGTGTTTAATTGAAGTTGTAGAGGGCTTTTATTTTGAAAGTTGCCATTTGAACAGTTGTGTCTTTAAACCAAATGATATGTTTTTTTTTTTTTCTGTTTATAGGGGAGGATACTTTCTTTGTTGGATGATAACACCATTCACCTATGGGAGATTGTGCAGAGAGAAAACCGATCACATTTGGTGGAGGTTCACAGCTTCAGCCTGCCTGGCAGGCCAGGCATCGAGAGCACCAGGTAAGGTTTTGTTCCTTATTCTGGTTGCATTTCCCCAAATTAGCTTAGTGATGCCCTTTATCATCTTGTCCAAACCATGACCTTTGTTGCTGCTTCTCCTGTGTAGTGTGACACGTGTGACCGTCATGCTGTTGAAGCTGAGCTGTGATCTTCTTGCTCTGGGCACTGAAGGTGGTGGGGTGCACTTCCTGGAACTGCCCACCCTCACCTTGCTGAACAAGTCACTGTTCCAGGATGAGATCATGCAGAGGTGAGAGCTGCCCTTCCCGTGTCCATATTGACCTTGTCATGTCATCAGCTCATCCAGATGTTACCACTTTACTATAGCTGTCAGAATGAACTTTTTTTTGGGCTCCGTTCAAATGTGCATGTGTAAAACTGAAATCTCAGTTATATAAGACTAAGATTTTTTAAAAGTCTTTTATGCATGCCAAGGCTGCATTTATTTGATAAAAAAAAAAAAAAAAATAAAAATAAAAAAACCAAAATATTGTGAAAGATTTTAATTTAAAATATACTTTATATTGTTTATAGTATACAATATGATATATTATATATATTATATAGATAAGTAATTTATTCCTGTGTTGCAAAGCTGAATTTTCATCAGCCATAACTTTAGTCTTCGGTGTCACAGGATCCTTTAGAAATCATTCTGATATGGTGACCCTGCGGAGCACAAAACCAGTCTTAAGTCGCTGGGGTATATTGTAGCAATAGCCAAAAATACAAAGTATGGGTCAAAATGATCTATTTTACTTTTATGCCAAACATCATATAGGATATTAAGGAAAGATCATGTGCCATGAAGATATTTTGTAATTTCCTACCGTAGCTCGAGTTTAAAGAGTACCCTAAAAAACCTATACTTGAGTAAAACGTAACAGATACCTTACAGTGAAAAAGTATCCATCACGTTACAAGTCACAAATTCCAAAACAACTTGAGTAAAAGTCTTAGAGTATCTGATTTTAACAGTACTTAAGTATTTTACTTAAATACTATACTAAATATAGGCTCAAAGATGCACTAGTCAAAGATATGCCAGTCAAAAACTGTAACGTTGTGGAGAAACTTGGGAAAACAGGCATAGGCAAGGATCTATGTGCTGGTATTTCATAGAAAACTAGAACAAACAGTAAGGCAAAAAACCAAAGGGAACAAAGAACAGAATGACTGGCAAAGAGACAACCATTACATTCAACAACTCAAGAGAAACTAAAGAAAAACTAGGGCTATATATACAGACAGGGGAATAACAAGCTTAACAAGATAAGACACACCTGGGGAGACTAATCAAGGGGAACCAATGAACACACGGACTAACTGATTACAAACACCACGGGAGACAGGAAGTGACATAAAAGTCCAGGGCAAGGCACAGAGAGCATGAAACAAAAACAAGAGAGTTGATTTGTGAGGAGAGCAATCGCGTTTATTTTCTAAAACCAAAATAATAAAAACAGAAACCCTCAAAATTACAAAAAAAACAAACAAAACAAAAAAACCAATATTTCAAAAGGTATCTTCAGTGTAATGGATAAATAAAATAATGTTAAGTAAAAATTAAAAAGTCTAAGCTTTCTTGCAGTGGATGTGCTGGTTTTGGCCTCATTGCCGGCTGCAGTCATGTCCTCATCTCATATATAAAACACCTGTGATTCACAAATACTTGCTAAAGAACTCGCATTCACACAAAGTAGCCTTGTTGAAAAGTTTGGGTGAGTAAGGGCAAAACAGTACTTTCAGTGACCTGTAATAGGCAGTATCACGTCTCTTGTAGCACAAATAAACTGCTGCAGAAAAGCTAGATGTCATGCAAAATGTAATGTGTAACTGCAACACTCATTTCAAATGTAGTGGAGTAAAAAGAACAGATACTCATTCAATAATGTAGTGAAGTAAAGAGTAAAAGTTACTAATATCTTTGATACTCAGTACAACTACAAAGTACCCGAAAAGATACCCAAGTACAGTAACTAAGTACAGTAAATAATTTACATTACTCCAAACTTTACACCTCTGCCGTAGTATAATCAAAAAACATAATTTTTGATTAGTAATATGCATTGCTAAGAACTTCATTTGGACAATTTTAAAGGCAATTTTCTCAATATTTAGATTTTTTGCACCCTCAGATTCCAGATTTTCAAATAAAATTTGTATCTCAGCCAAATATTGTCCTAACAAAAACCATACATCAATGGAAAACTTATTTATTCAGCGTTCAGATGATGCATAAATCCCAATTTCAAAAAATTGACCCTTATGACCGGGTTTGTGGTCCAGGGTCCCATATGCTGATTTGCTGCTCAAGAAACATTTCTCATTATTATCCGAAAACAGTTGTGCTGCTCGATATTTTGATATTTGATAAACTGTAATACATTGTTTCACGGTTCTTTGAATATAATTTTGAAATTTAATAATAATATAATGTCTTTTATATATCTTTACTTTCATTTTTGATGCATCCTTGCAGAATAAAAGTATTTATTAGTATAACCCTAACCCTGTCTGCAACCACTCTGAAAAGGATTTTCTGAATGTCTCTCAGGGGACAGCGGGTATTTTTTTAAGCCTCTGTGAATCAGGACGTCTACACTGGACACTAATAAAGATGGCCGTGCAGACAGATTCCACAGCACTTACCTCATAAAATAAGCATTTGGGGACTCCCACCCCATCTGAGAGGACTGTGCATGAGGTTAATGAAGCTGCAGCAAGACCTTTTGTTTATTTTCTTTCCCTCCTTTGGCCCTATCCGAGCTTCTTTTGTCAAACTTCTCTCATACTCTTTGAACTGGGAATGTCAAACTTCCTGATTCGCCCCTTCTTGCCCCTAGCTGTGGCTGTCTGTTACTCTGTCAGTAGATTATATACAGCTTGAGCTTTCCTGTCCCACTGCCAAGGCACCGACTTCACACCGCCACAGTTAGACGTTTGGAGTTCAGAAAGGCCTCAATCCCTGTGATCTGATGGGATCTTTAAGCCGCTGCTATCCATTTGTTATTGTAAGAATAATACACTGTTCGTTAAGAAGAAACCTGTTTTTCCTAATGACTGTAATTATGTCTGCTACAAGGCAGAAAATCACACAAACTATTCATCTTACTCTTTAAAGACGTTATTTAACTCCGAAATAAATTACAGCTTTCCCAGTGTGCCCTTTTGCAGATATAGCCTGGGTGGCTAAATGTGGAGTTCATCTGCTTCTGAGAGACCTTGAACTGCTCATTAACTAAGAACAATTTAGGGTAATGGGCATCCTATCTGAGCCACTGGTAATAAGTATGTGTCAGCCAGGAAACTACTGAACAAAATTCTTTTGTACCAAGTGCCAAATCTCTTGGGCCCCAGCCGAGGAGGTGTTTAAAATGGGGGATATGAGCTTTGCACACTCATCTTTGGGAATCAGCAGGATCTGGAATGCCAGAATATAGTCTGTGGCTCAGTAGAAAAAAACATTATTGTGTTTTATGGTGATTTGTTTTTCTTTAAGACATGGGGGCATCTAGATTGTACTGTATATGAGTTTTGTACTGTATATGAGTTTTAATGTCTTCAGAATACTTACTATAATTACAAATGGTGTGCTTGCAAGTATGAAACATAATATGCATCCACTGTGGTGTGGCCATCCTCTACTAACCTCACTGAAAACTAGTTTGCACAACTGTCTTACAATATCATTCAATTTTTGTAAATTTAAGGGTTCCTACAATCATGAAAAACGTGGGATTATTTGGGTTTATTATTATTATTATTATTTTCTTTGAGATAATGTAATATTAAGATTATTTTATTGAAAAATTATTACATTATAATTATGTATAGGGAACAATGTATTTATAAATTTTATATTTATAATGATTGTAGGCTTATGTAACATGTATATGTAAAAAATAGGTGTAAATAAATAAATGTAAAATATGAATTATATGATAGTATGGTGATGATGGTTGTTTAATTATTTATTTTTAATGAATATGCTCAGCTTTGTAATTTGATTATTTTTTTTTTGAAATTGCTCTTTGTGATTTCAGACTCTATAAAATCCTTATCCAGTAATCATGACTAACTAGAAAAATCTGGCAAAGATCATTTGAAAATCATAGTTAAATTCATTAGAACCTTATAGCCTTGTTCTGCACATTTTCAGTTTTTATAAATTCATCTAAGATCTAAAATTGCAAGATCTTCCATTAACGTTGACAATGTTCAACATTCTAAAGCGTTAATGCCATTTCAGTGTTTCCATACTAATTTCTGATTATCATCACATACTGACTTATAAACAGCAGTATCTTTCAAATCTGTTTTTCTGTTTCTTCAATTTTCTTGTAAAACCCTTATGTTGTTTGTGTGAAATTTAATTTCTTGTGGCTGTTCTTATCCGAAGCCAAGCCACCAGATGACTACTCCAGTCCTTCTTTTCCATGCGCCTTCCTCTTTTCCTCTTTCCCTTCATGGCTGCACCTCATCCCGACTCTGTGTGTGTTGTGTGTGTGTGTGTGTGTGTACCATGCACATTCCAGCTCTTGAATCCATGCCACAGAGGAATCCCGGACTGTGGCTTTTGATTGGTCATCATTTGTCTGGCTTTCAAACTGAATTTAAGCATGTCAGCGTCTGATAATGTTGTCAACTTCTACTGTGTTACTTTTGCATTGAAACCACTGATATTTTTTCTGTTTATTGAACATTGTGTTTTCTTTCCGTTCACCTCTTTAGACTTTGCAAACATGAATCAAGAGTAATTGTTACCAAATGTTCGATACATTGTTCTCAAAGCTTGGAGCGTGGTTTATTCATCGTTCATTGAACCCTGAGACCTGCACATTTTTCCATGTGAAATGCTTTTCCACACAAGCCTGCGTTTGATTCGGTTGAGAAAACCGTGTTTGGGGAGTTACGTAGTGTGTACATGGATTTGGGATTTTCACCAAATTGAAGTGCAGTTGGGCGGCACTACAAAGAGAATAAATGTTCCCAATGAACCTTCTGAATAAAAGCTTTCTATTTGTAATGTCATTCACATGTCTGGTTATTCCCCTTTTCAGCGTTCCAGAGGAGTACAAGTGTGGAAAATCATTGGGGCCTGTGGAGTCCCTGCAGGAACATCCGCAAGACTCTGATAAAATCCTCATAGGTTACAGCAGAGGTCTGGTTGTACTCTGGGACCTCAACAGTCGGCATGTAGACAACCTCTTTCTGGGAAAGCAGGTGGGTTTGTGTGTGAGTTTGCTTGATGTCTCTCAAATGGTTTTTGACACTCGTTGGGGTTGTGGTTTAAATGCATTGAATTGAAATAGAAATATAGACATCGGTGTTTTAAAGTCTCTGTAAATGCCAAATAATTGCACTGCAGAATTTCAAAGTGATCAGGTCAAGAGATCAGTCCACGATTCATAAAAACTCCTTTTAATTCCGTCTTTAAATCATCAGTGCCTAAAGTTAAGATGTCTAGATGGTTTAACTCCAACCTTTTGACCACTTCCTTTCATCGTCTTTGGTCCTTCTTTGACGCTGTGTATTGTGTGGGACTGTCACTCTTGCAGCAGCTGGAGAGTTTGGTCTGGGAACGGTCCGGGAACAGCTTGGTTAGTTCTCATAGTGATGGCGGATACATGGTGTGGGCTGTCAGCAGCAGCAATCCCTGCACTCGTGACCCCATCTCATCCACAGTACCATATGGTGAGCCGAAACACATGTCAATTACACACCCTTCCCTTTTTCTCTTTGTTTCTCTCGCACACAGATTGTTCGTAAGCAGTTTGTTTACATGTGCAATTACAATGCTCAAGTGGTCAAGTTGCATTTTCCATCTGTCTGTCCAAGTGGAAACTATCGTTCATAAGTTTGGGGTCAGATTAAAAAAACTAATTTTTTAAAATAAAAAGTGGTCCTTTATTCAGCAAGGATTATTGGTCAAAAGTGACAGTAAAGACAGTTTTCAGATAAATGCTGTTCTTTTGAACTTGAATTCTTGAAAAAATGCATCACAGTTTTTGCAAAAAATATTAACCAGCACAACAGTTTTCAACATTGACAATTAGAAATGTTTCTCGTGCAGCAAATCAGTATATTAGAATGATTTCTGAAGGATCATGTGACACTGAAGACTGGAGTAATGATGCTGATAAATCAGCTTTGCATCACAGAAATAAATTACATGTTAAAATATAGTTTAATAGTAGGGATGCTACAAATATTCGGCAACCGAAATTATTCGGTTAAAATTCGGAATAAGCGAAAAGGCAAAATAATATGTACCGAACAATGACGAACGCGATTAAATAGGGGCACGCGCTAAAGCAGCAAACATCGGCAGTGTGAAAGTATTTAAATCTATCAGAGAAAGATGCTATCATTACAAGCACCGATAGCGAGAGACCGTTTAGTTCTGCATCACATGTCTTCGATGAAAAGAGAAAGGGTTGATTGTTGCTGGTTTACTGTATGATGATTGAAATTGCGAAATGGCCTCAAACGATTAGTAAATAAACTGCAGAATGTTATATTTTCTGATGCACGCATGAATTGCATGTATTCTGACAGCGCTGCACAAGCTCGCGGCGCCAGGGTTCAAAGTCCAAAGCACGAGGAAAATCTGCGCTGAACTTGTTACTCGTCAGTTGCTCAGTAAAATTTTTGTGAATTTTTTTAAAGGCATGTGACAATGTGATACGTGCGACGAACATCTTCCCAAATTCGTAATGAGAATCATTTGTCAACAAAAAGAAGCACTGAGATATTCCTGCGGGTTTCTGCCAAAATAAAAGCCGAGCAAAAGCAACAACTCCATCAACATTCATAAAAGTATTGCAATTTTACTGTTGTTCTGTAAAAAAGTAAGTAAAATAAAGTAAGACAATAATAATAACAATAATTACCCTACAATTAATACATTTATTATAACATTCACAAACAGTGTTCAAATTCGCATCTGTAATATTTTCTAATGTTTAAAAATAAGTCTCTTCTTAGCAAGGCTGCTTTTAATTGTACAGTAAAACATACATGCCTAATTCAAGTCATGGTGAGTCAGTGTTCATTTAATAACTCATAATTTTATGTGAAATTGTGCTTGGTTGGTGTAATGTCTGCTAGAATGTATAAAAACTGTTCAGTGTTAAGTAAATATTTAAAAATAGTTTTTTTTTATTGATTTTTTTTATTTGAAAAGCAAGATAAAACAGTAAAAAGCACATTTTGGCTATTTAATTATGCAAGGGGGGGGGGGGGATGGCAAAATGGCCACAGGGGGGAAAAAAAAATGTAAAAAACTGTATTCAGTATTTGGCCTTCGGCCCAGTGTTTCATTTTGTTCGGCTTTGGCCAAGAATTTTCATTTCGGTGCATCCCTATAAATAAGATATGATTCTTTCACATAATATTTCACACTATTACTGTATTTAGTTTTCTACTGTAGTATTGATCAAATAAATGGAGCATTGGTGGGTGTAAGAGCTATCTTTCAGAAACATTAAGACAAATCGTACTAACCCAAACTTTGAGGCTTATTGTTGTCTGATTAATGTAAAAACATGTTGGACAAATCCGAGCTGCAATCGCATGGTCCGGGTCAAGTACAATTTCAGTCAGACTAAAGTGTTTACATTTAAATAAGACTCTGTTGTTTTATTCTGGCTGAAATTAAACATTTAACATGCATGTAAACGCACTTCATGTTTTGGACTGCTTTTAATGGAGGTATAATAATTCCAGTAGCCATAAGCTTATTGAGGACTGGTCATGCTGTAATGTTTGCTTAACTTGCACAATGCCAGGAAATGTTGTTCTATACCAAAGCGCCGAGTCCGTTCAACTTTTGTAATAGGCCATTAAAATCCTTCTCCAGACCTATTAAAGGGATCGTAAACCTCAAATGCACTCTTCACTATTAGCTGATGGTTTGTTGACACAAACCGCTTGGGGGATCTACGGATATTTTCCAATTTTTACCATGTACTCTGCCAAGATTTCTGTAGTTTTGGTGGTTTCTCTTAAACTCTGTTTGTCTTTCTGTTTTCCTCATTTTTGTGTTATTCATCTCAGGCCCCTTTCCCTGCAAAGCCGTGAACAAGATCCTGTGGAGGACAACAGAATCAGGGTGCGTGCTGTAATGTGTGAGAAATGAAATCCCATGATCGCATGTTTCGGTTCTCTCAGGAGGGTCTCCTCTGTTGTGTCTGTAGAGCTCCTCTAGTGTTGTTCAGTGGCGGTATGCCCAGAGCCAGCTATGGAGACAGACACTGCTTGACCATCCTCCAGGACAGCAGCCACGTCACCCTGGACTTCACCTCGCGTGTCATAGACTTCTTCACCATTCACTGCACAGACAAAGATAAGGGTGAGCCGGCACCTATGGCCCGGTGGTATGGCTTAATGTTTAAAGATTTGGGTGGTTTGACCTAACTCTTACTTTGAGCTCATAATATCAAACGATCAAAATTGATCGTAATATGGTTAATTTTGCTGAAAGTTCAACCCCAAACTGTTTTGTTATACAGCATTATCTATCTAGTGATTTTAAACATCTCTAAGTAATAATAGTAGCTATTATTATATTATTTATTCAATAATGGATGGTGATTGGTGGTTTGTGTAATAATATATATCATATTTATTTAACTACTACTAATACTACTACTACTACTACTACTACTTATTATTATTATTATTATTATGATATTGTTATTTATTCAATAATGGATGGAGGTTGTTTATTATTGTTGTACTACTACTACTACTACTTTATTATCATCATCATTGTAATTATTTAATTTAAAATAACAAACAAACAATTAATGATAATAATTATATTATTTATTCAATGGATGGTGGTGTGGATTTTATATATATTATTAGATCATATTATATGTATTTTATTCTATTAATCCATTCAATTATGGATGGTTATGTTGTGGAATAATATAATAATATATATTAATCTATATATGTGGAATAATATATTAATTGTATTTAATACTACTGCTATCTACTTTATATATTATTATTATTATTGTTGTTGTTTATTGATAAGACATATTATTATTTATTATATTATTATTATCAATAATGGATGGTGCTTTTTATTGTTGTAGTGGAATAATATGTTATTTATTTACTACTACTACTACTACTATAATTATTACGATTATTATTATTATGCTGTTACTATTATTATTAATCTTGTTGTTGTTTTTATTAATATTTATTGGTTATTTACTTGACGGATGCAAACCAGAATATGATTTTTCAGAACAAATAATTTTGCCATCAATGTGAAGAACACTCAAATTATGTAGAAGTGTACCATAAATATGCTGTCATATAAATGATCCAGCAGAATCTGAACAGTTTGACAGTATCATGTCTATCCTTGGTATATACCATCATACCGCCCAGCCCTAGTTACAATTTCAAACTCTTACATGCAGTTACTAAGCTACCATTGTACTCTTGATCGGGGCACTTGCTTCTGCTTCTGACCTGGGTTGCTTCTGCGGAGCTGTTCCTGTAATAAGTGTGCAATAAATCACTGATGATACATGCGTATGCTAAATGTTTTTTCTTTTATTTGCTGTGCATGGACTTCAGCTATTTTTGTGCTTCATAGAATTTGATGACCCATCAGCGCTTGTGGTTCTTTTGGAAGAGGAGCTGGTAGTGATTGATCTTCAGATGGCTGGCTGGCCCACTGTCCCTGCTCCCTATCTGGCTCCTCTGCACTCCTCTGCCATCACCTGTTCATGTCACATCTCAAATGTGCCGCCCAAACTGTGGGAGAGAGTGATCAGTGCGGGCCAGCAGCAGTGTCCTCTGCAGAACTATGAGGTGGGTGAATTAAAAGACCCCATACAGAAAGCCAAAACCCTCTGTTGGTTTAACAGGAAATTTGGATTTAAAATCGACCTGCATATTCTGGAGAATGTGTAAAACGATGTGTTGACATTTCCATAACTGACATATAGTTGGCTTTCATGCTTTTACATATGTATCGTTTTTCTTTCACTTCAGCAGAATACTAAATATTTGCATTTAGTAAAACATCTGTTATGTGTATAACATTAACATCATAAAACAAACACCACCCTTCATTTTTTTTTTGTCACTGTTATATAAATGAATTGATTTAATACAGCACGCTCATACTGTATTTTTAGATTTAATAGCTTAGTCTTTCTGAAATGGATTTTATCTAACAACCACCAATAAGACCAGCATCAAAGTTCTTATTTAATGTTATTTCATTAGAGAATTTAAAATTTGCCAGATGTTTTGTTAAAGTGGCCGCCCTGAGTGTGCTTTTTTCCCCTCTGTGTTGACAGAATTGGCCAATATGTGGAGGGAAAAACTTAACACTTGATCCAAAGCAGAAAGAACTGCTGTTAACTGGGTGAGATTTTATTTATGTTTTAATAATTATCTCTTATATTTTTGTATTTTATTTTTGTATCTCTTCCTATCATAAGAGAAAATCAAAATTAAGTTATTTGAACAGCTGCTTACATTTTTCTTCAGTCCTTTGATAAAACAGGCTTTAATGAAAACATTCCTGTTTATTTGGATCAGTTGTCAGGATGATTGTATTTGTTTTTTTTAGTCACGAGGATGGTACAGTGCGTTTCTGGGATGCGTCAGGAGTGTCGCTCAAACCGCTGTACAAACTGAGCACAGCCAACATCTTTCAGACAGACTGCGACCACAACGACAGCCTGACGCAGGCCGGGGAGGAGGAATGGCCTCCTTTCAGAAAGGTCAGGGATTTATGGGAGATCTGATGATTTTTTTTTTTTTTTGGTACTTTTAAAACAAAGCTTAAATCACATCATCTGAACACTGGGACATTTTATTTTATTTTACTCACTGTTTTCTTTCACAACAAGGGAAGCTTTAGCAAGTTTCTTGACCTCGCTCTTCTCTTTTTTTTGTTTGTTTTCCTAATCCACCTTTTCCTCTTCTTCAGCTTCTCCATAAAACACCAACTGCAGTCTGGTGCGTGGCCCACTTTAGCATATGGGATTCACACTGGAGTCGATTCCTTTTGCACCTTAATTAAAAGCAGACTGTCTGTCTGATGACTGAAATGCTTTGCTGACATCTGCTGAAGATGAAGCTCATTGCTGCTCTGGATGGCACTTCTGCGTTGCTTTTGTTTTACCAGTGTTTTTTTTTTCTTTTTTCTTCTCCCTCATATGCACATTCCTCTTTTCTTTGTTCTAGTCTTTGTCCGCAGCGGTTTGGCTGGGATTAGACATTGTTGAGGGGCAATGTGTCTAGAGGGGAAGGAAATGCAGTCTTATATTGTTACCGATTGCATTATATTGCCCATAGCATGTGGAGCTATATGGCTGAAGCTTTTTCTTTAAGGCTGTATAGATGGTATTTGACTTTTCTTCAGCGTGTGGAAGATATTTTGTTTGTTATGGTTAGACTTGATTGGCTCAGGTGTGTTTTTGTACTAAACGTCCCTCATAAAAGGGATATTGTAGCTCTGTTCGTGCAGCCTTAAGAATCAACGAAGAAGAATAACAGTCCGTGTTTGCTTTTCATTTATTTCCAGGTGGGCTGTTTTGACCCATACAGTGATGATCCCAGACTAGCAATCCAGAAGATCAGCGTCTGTAAATACAGCGGAAAACTGGTGGTGGCTGGAACTGCTGGACAAGTAGGATCCCTAGTTTTTAATGATTAATGCAAATATATTTTTAGTTCAGTAGCTTTGTCAGAGATTATTTTACTATAGGGAGATGAGAGGGTCTGTATTACTTACTATTGCGGCTATCTTGGATCATGTGTCCCTTAATAACCAATAACATTACAGCCTTGACGTCATTGAATTTCAGTCAGATTTGTGCGACACTCAGTCGCCGTTTACGCCTCCCATAGGAATGAATGAGAAATGCCGTAAGCTGAATCGGTCGCAAAAACTCAGTGACGTCTCTTATAAAACGGCATTTTTTTCGTGGGTAAACTCTAAAAATAGTTCAATCCAAAAGTATTGTTTGGTGTAAAACAGGTTGAAGATTAGCAGATAGGCTGACGATTCATTGATGTCGATGAGCTGTTTCCTCTAAAAAGCTGTTTATTCGGCATAGTGAAGCCTCTCCTCCATTGACATCCATTCAAACAAGAAAAAAAAAAAACGGCCTCTGGTCTCATTTCCCGCGTACTGCCAGACCAGAAGCGTTAGCACTAGCCGTTACGCTTTTTCGGCTAGTGGTTGCAGGCTTGACTTCTAGTGGCTTTGGCTTTGTTTCAAAAAGCTTAGTTAAGCGGCTTTGCTGTGTGCTGTCTAAAAAGGCTACATCCTAACCATAATGAAACCTCATAACCTCTTAAAGTGATAGTTCACCTAAAACTGAAAATTCTCTCGTTAATTACTTAAACCCGTAAGACCTTCGTTCATCTTCAGAACACAAATTGAGATATTTTATTAAGACGGATAGTTCCGTTCCTTGATTCTGATTGGCTGAGCCGCGTTCGAAGCTGTTGTAAATTACTCTACAAACATACACCTTTGTTTACTTCTGTGTGTTGCTCGGCAACCACTTTGTTGCAACCACAACTGTTTCTGAGGAACTACATTGTTTGGTGGAAGAATACTGTTTTTATTAATATCATTACACTTTTATTTCATTTAGTGAAACCGTACTCCGTATATGGAATAACCGTTTTATAAAAGCAATAAGCCCCGTGAAGCCGTGGTTTTACAGTGAATTGATAACAGCTAAGAGGGTTCGCGTCGCGTCGTGCCTAACAACGCTCTTTAGCTGTTATAAGTTCACTGTAAACCACGGCTTCACGGGGCTTGTTGCTTTATTAGAGGAAATCCGAGAGCTTTCTGACCCTCCAAAGACAGCAACACAACTACCACGGTCAAGGCACAGCAAGCATTGAAATAGCCCATGTGACATCAGTGGTTAAACCATCGTTCTATGAAGCTACGAGAATACTTTTGTGCGCAAACAAAACAAAAATAATGACTTTATTATTAAACGAATGCTCTCTAGGCTTTCAAATGGCTATTGACGTCACAAAAAATAAGTGGTAATGTTGCAACCTATACTCTGCTCCCAGGTTATAGTTCTGGTTCTTAGCGACGAGAAGTCCGATCACATGATTGATGTGGCCACGGTGGACCTGCTCCAGGACCGAGAGGGTTTCACGTGGAAGGGTCATGACCGGCTGCCTCCTAGGAGCGGCTCAGTAGTGTTTGCTCCTGGATTCCAGCCGGTTGTCCTGGTGCAGTGCATGCCCCCCGCGGCCGTTACCGCGGTAACCCTGCACGCAGAGTGGAACCTCATTGCCTTTGGCACCAGTCATGGCTTTGGCCTCTTTGACTATCATCGGCGAAGTCCAGTGCTGGCGAGGTAACTCGTGGGGCCGTCCAGAGCTGCTGTGTTACTTTGCCAAATGCTTGTTAATCAGTGCTTCAAATTGAAAGAGATTGATCTCATTTGCTATGAAGATATTCAAGTTGTCTGAATTGGGGTTGGCTCGATTTGTTTACTAACTACGTTTACTAAATTAATAATCGAAATCTGTCATGTGCAAACCAGTCTTCAAATCAAGCAGGGTCTTTAAATGAACGACTATCTAATAATGACAGAATTAATAAACGCATGATTGTCTCGATGAGCATGTCTCATCCGAAGCTGCGTTTCCAACTACATTTATTCTACAAATATTTCATGACGCAAACATTAAAAATAAACAAGAAAATGGAAATGTATTGCATGTGAATCCAGTTAATTGTTATTATAAAATATTCTTGCATACTCAGCATCTGCTGCTAGAATGTGCTTATAATTAACAACAACAATAATAATATGATGATTATAATACATTTCTTAAAATAAAACAATATTTTTGATTTATTATTAATAATACTTTTGTTAAAGTAGTTTAAATGTATTACAATTATATTATTACCAACAACAAAAATAATATCATTTTATAATTTAAATTACTTAATAAAAAATATTATTACTAATACAAGTTATTGTTTAAAGAAATGTATTTAAAATTATTTATTATTAGTAATACTTTTAGTAATGTAATTTCATTTATATTATTATTAACCATTAACAACAACAATACTTATAATTTATAAACATTTCTGATAAACAAAAAAAAAAAAAAAAAAATATATATATATATTTTAGGTGTGGTGTATTATTTATGATTATTAATACTTTGTTAAAGTAATTAACGAATTAATAAATGCATATTAAACTTGATTTACAAAACACACAATAGTAATAATTCATGACGTTTTAAATTATTTATAAAAGTTAAGTGATACAGAATGTTGTTTTTAAAGAAATGTATTAATACAAAATATATTTTCCATAATTATATTACGATTATAATACTTTATAAAGTAATTTACGTAAATTAATTAAGTGTTATATTAATTTAATTAATACGTGATGATTAATAATATAGTAATCAATTTTATTAGAAGTATTTTTTTAATAGTAATAACTGTATAAAATAACTATATAATAACTATCATTTTATGAATGTTTATATTTATAGTAACAGTAATGTATTATCCATTGCATTCCCTAAGTAATGAATACAATTTTTGTAGGTATGCAATAAACCTTAATCGGAATAAGGGTTTCCTTCAGCAGTTACAGTGCAAAATAACTTCATGGGATATAATTAAAAATCTGACTTTTGTGTGACTGTACTTTGCTATAAGGAAGGTTTTGTGTTTTTTCCATAGGTGCACTCTACACCCCAATGACTCTCTGGCTATGGAGGGCCCGCTGTCTCGAGTGAAGTCTCTGAAGAAATCGCTGCGCCAGTCCTTCAGAAGAATCCGGAAGAGCAGAGTCTCGGGGAAGAAACGTGCTGTGGTTAATAGTCCCACCAGTAAAGTGAGTGTCTGGAAGTCTCACATACATACATGCATTACCATCTTACAGGTTTTTGTGATTCAAGGGGATGAGGCCATTGTTTGTGAGTCTGCTGACCTGTTGGTTATTAGTTTTCTTGTCTTCCTCAGGTGCAGGAGCACGATGCTGAGGTGGCGCCAGTGCAGAGACGGATTGAGCCCCGCTCTGCAGACGACTCGCTGTCTGGAGTGGTGCGCTGCCTCTGCTTCGCTGACACTTTCCTCAGAGATGGTGAGAATTGTGGGGGAAAAGGGTTCAAATATGGCGCAGTGTGACTAGTTTTCATGTAACTGAATTTGACATTACGATTCTATACTATATCAAATCCATCCTATGAATTAAATCCAATTGGGATGTTTAAAAAAATGTGCAAATATACTGCACAAATTTCAATTGTGATTATTTGTGAATTATTCCAGTTGAATTAATAGTTTGACTTTATCAGTTGTACAAGCCTGTTTTCAATTAAATATATTGAAATACTGATATCAGATCAGCATAAGCAATTTTGCTGTTGATCTAATTCCAAATCTAAGTTTTGTCTGTCCTGTGTGAAATGTGTGGGCTTTATATTATTCAATCTGATCAAGGCTGCTGCACACTCGCCCACGTTTGCGTGTTGAAATGATTTACGCTGTCACTTTATATTACCTTACCTTGTCTGGGTCACAAGCACGAGGCAGCCCAGTTTCCCTCATCTTCCAGTATGTGACCTCGTGACTCAAACATACTGTTGCACAATAGTGGTCAGATCATGTTTGGGGAGAGCTGAATTTTCCATGAGGGAGTTCTGAACAAAGTAGTATTGTTTTATTAGTGCAATATATTTAAATGATTTACAATAATGGGGGAATAACTTGCATTTGTACTGTGCAGTTATGAGTGTGAGTGGTTTGCTATTGGAACATAATAATAGGGTCAGGTTAGGTCACTATTGTCTGAAACAGCTGTGCTGACTGAATAGGGAAAACTAAAAAAATGTGCTCACAAAATACTTAGGCCACCAAATCAGGTCATGGAGAGTGCTACTAATAAGCTGATTCAGATGTTAGATATCAGATCCAGAGCTAGGGTGGACACGTGGAGCAGAATTGGGAAACACTTGCTAGAAGATCATGATTCATATTCTTGTCAAAGCTTTATTTCAAAACGATGCTTGCTTACTCCATAGTTTGGGGTCGGTACAATTAAAAATTTTTTTTTTTTTTTTTCCATTTTTGAAAGAAGTCTCTTATGCTCACCAAGCATTTATTTGATCATAAATACAGCAAAACCGTAATAATGTGACTATTACAATTATAATTTAAAATAAAAGTTTTGTTTCAATACATTTAAAATGTTATTTATTCTTTTGATGGCAAAGCTGATTTTTTTTAGTAGCCGTTAGTGTCACATGATCATTCAGAAATCATTTAAAATGCTGATTTGGTGGTTAAAAAGGGGTTTTATGATGCTTTTTTTAAAGATCATTATTTTGTTTATTTAGTCTAACAAAATGTTGACGTGCTTTAATGTTCAAAAACACATTATTTTTCAAATACTGTACATTATTGTAGGTCCTCTCGGCCCTGCCTCTCTCATACATTGCGTTTTCTACAAAGTCCCTCCTTCCGAAAAGCGCAGTCTACTCTGATTGGCCAGCTGACCCAGTGCATTGAGATTGGCCGAACACCGCAAGCACTCGTCGGAATGTAACTCCCCTTACCATAATCGCGAGCTTAATCTTTCAAAATAAATGTAAAGACAGAGCCCGAAAGGGGAACAGAGTCTCATGACAGACACACAGTGATGAAGCAGCTATGTGTGCAGTGCACAAGCCACGGTTAAGACAGCTGACTCACGGTGAGTGTGTCTCTCCTCTCTCTCTCTCTCTCTCTCTCCTCGTGGACCACACACACACACACCACACACGATCTCTCTCCTACGCTAGCACGCACTACGCATTTGAACAGTCAGTAGCAAATACTTAAACTAATAACAAACAGTAGCTGATTCAGAAGCGCCAGATTCTCATAGCAAAGTCAGAATTACCTCCTCTCCTAGGTTCACGAACGGTCATCCATAAAATGCATTGCTTTTCTGTTGTAAGTATCTCAGATTCCTAAATGCATCTACTTTCGGAAGGGCAACTAAAGTGCTTTTGCTTTCGCCTAGAAACACACAGCGTCTCCCTGACACGCTGCTTCAACACTAACTGCAGTTACAGAAACCACGCCTTCTTTCTCTGCGTGAACATTTGGGCGCATTATGCAAAAATTTCCACATAGTGAGGCGGTACGATACAAGTGGGGCAAAAAAAAGTATTTAGTCAGCCAAATGTTGCAAGTTCTCCCACTTAAAAAGATAATAATTTTCATCATAGGTATACCTCAACTATGAGAGACAAATGAGAAAAAAAATCCAGAAAAAAATCACATTGTAGGATTTTTAAAGAATTAATTGGTAAATTCCTCGGTAAAATAAGTATTTGGTCAATAACAAACAAGCAAGATTTCTGGCTCTCACAGACCTGTAACTTCTTCTTTAAGAGGATCCTCTGTCCTCCACTCGTTACCTGTAATAATGGAATCTGTTTGAACTCGTTATCAGTATAAAAAAAACACCTGTCCACAACCTCAAACAGTCACACTCCAAACTCCACCATGGCCAAGACAAAAGAGCTGTCAAAGGACACCAGAAACAAAATTAAATTGTAGACCTGCACCAGGCTGGGAAGACTGAATCTGGCAATAGGTAAGCAGCTTGGTGTGAAAAAAAAAAACTGTGGGAGCAATTATTAGAAAATAAAAGACATACAAGACCACTGATAATCTCCCTAGATCTGGGGCTCCACGCAAGATCTCACCCGTGGGGTCAAAATGATCACAAGAAAAAAATCCCAGAACCACACGGGGGGAAACTAGTGAATGACCTGCAGAGACCTGGGACCAAAATAACAAAGGCTACCATCAGTAAAACACTGCGCCGCCAGGGACTCAAATCCTGCAGTGCCAGACGTGTCCCCCTGCTTAAGCCAGTACATGTCCAGGCCCGTCTGAAGTTTGCTAGAGAGCATTTGGATGATCCAGAAGAGGATTGGGAGAATGTCATATGGTCAGATGAAACCAAAATAGAACTTTTTGGTAAAAACTCAAACTTGTCGTGTTTGGAGGAGAAAGAATGCAGAGTTGCATCCAAAGAACACCACACCTACTGTGAAGCATGGGGGTGGAAACATCATGCTTTGGGGCTGTTTTTCTGCAAAGGGACCAGGACGACTGATCCGTGTAAACGAAAGAATGAATGGGGCCATGTATCGTGAGATTTTGAGTGAAAACCTCCTTCCATCAGCAAGGGCATTGAAGATGAAACGTGGCTGGGTCTTTCAGCATGACAATGATCCCAAACACACCGCCCGGGCAACGAAGGAGTGGCTTCGTAAGAAGCATTTCAAGGTCCTGGAGTGGCCTAGCCAGTCTCCAGATCTCAACCCCATAGAAAATCTTTGGAGGGAGTTGAAAATCTGTGTTGCCCAGCGACAGCCCCAAAACATTACTGCTCTAGAGGAGATCTGCGTGGAGGAATGGGCCAAAATACCAGCAACAGTGTGTGAAAACCTTGTGAAGACTTACAGAAAACGTTTGACCTCTGTCATTGCCAACAAAGGGTATATAACAAAGTATTGAGATGAAATTTTGTTATTGACCAAATACTTATTTTCCACCATAATTTGCAAATAAATTCTTTAAAAATCCTACAATGTGATTTTCTGGATTTTTTCCCCCTCATTTTGTCTCTCATAGTTGAGGTATACCTATGATGAAAATTACAGGCCTCTCTCATCTTTTTAAGTGGGAGAACTTGCACAATTGGTGGCTGACTAAATACTTTTTTCCCCCACTGTATGTGGGGGTGTGTTAGAACGAGCCGTTTTAGGGGGGTGTGGCAGTCTTAACTTTGATAAAGAATATCTCTTTGGTTTTGAGACTTTAGTTTTTGCAACTTCATGGATCTTATCTATGCATAATCAGCTTGTAACACTCCAAAGAGAAAGGAAAACTTGAAATCGCATCATGTGACCCCTTTAAACTAAATGTAAAGGTTTCACAATCTGTCAACACTTGAACATTGAGATGTACCCCTCTATATAATTAGAGTATTTCAATGTCAGTTTTGCTTAAAAAAAAAAAAAGATGGTAACAAATCAGGATTTGTAAAAGTAGACAAATCTACGGAACTGGCATCATGTCATGCATGTGTTTTGTAAATGAGACTCCAGGATCTTAACATTTATTGTTATTGTTACCTGGTTGACAGCATTATTTTTCCTCGGTTACTCAGGAACGCATCACGGCCCTACAATGTGGGCCGGCACGAACTCTGGCTCCGTGTACGCATACGCTCTCGACGTACCCTCGCAGGAGAAGTTCTCTGAGCAGAGCGTGGAGGCGCTGCTGGGGAAGGAGATCCAACTCATGCACAGAGCTCCAGTGGTGTCCATCGCTGTGCTGGATGGCCGAGGGAACCCTCTGCCGGAGCCGTATGAAGTCTCCAGAGATCTGGCCAAGGCCCCAGACATGCAGGGCAGCCACTCTGTTCTTATTGCTTCTGAGGAGCAGTTTAAGGTTGAGAGATTTGCAACTAAATAAATTGGATCATGAAAAAAAATGGATTGGAAGTGAACAACCTTTCTTTTGCTTTATGTAGGTTTTCACACTGCCTAAAGTAAGTGCGAAGACCAAGTTCAAGTTGACCGCCCATGAAGGCTGTCGAGTCCGAAAGGTGGCACTGTCGAACTTCACCAGCGTTAGCTCTGAAGATTACTCTGAGAACGCTCTAGTGTGCCTTACCAATCTGGGTGACATCCACGTGTTCAGTGTGCCAGCACTGAGACCGCAAACACGCTACGACTGTATCCGCAAAGAAGACATCAGTGGCATTGCTTCCTGCGTGTTCACTAAGACTGGACAAGGTTAGTAGTTCATTCTCAAACAGCATGGAAGTAATTTCTAGCTTTGAGCTTTTTCCCCATGAATGAGATTCAACTATGTTGCCTTCAATATTATTAGGGTTGTACCTGATTTCGCCCTCGGAGTACGAGCGCTTCTCGCTGTCGGCTCGTGTGATCACAGAGCCGCTGTGCCGAGTGGATGTGGAGCGACCTCACGATCTCTCTGCTCACAGGTAAACCAGAGAGATTTCACTAATCAGTTTAACAGTGCTCTGACCAGGTGCTATGTTGAGTTTCCAGAAAATTGCCTGTCGAGTCTGAATGTGAAATTCCTCCAACATCAAAGTTACAGCAAATTAGATATTTGAGTTTAAATATGCAATTATGTTTTGTATCGGGGAGATTTTACTGTTGGTGGAGCTACTCAAGCAATTTTGTAAAAACATCATCCTATGGGTAAAATTTATCGTGTAACCTAGACTTTATTTCTCATTTAATAGTTTTTTTTTCTACTTTGGTTTTTGATGATATATGAAATGTGTGTTGGGATTAAATTTATTTGCTTTTACACTGATTTGAAAATTTTGTTGAAGTAACGGTGACAGTTGG
Source organism: Sinocyclocheilus anophthalmus (assembly GCA_018155175.1). Lineage (NCBI taxonomy): Eukaryota > Metazoa > Chordata > Actinopteri > Cypriniformes > Cyprinidae > Sinocyclocheilus > Sinocyclocheilus anophthalmus. The sequence goes on along the minus strand of JADLZN010000981.1, from coordinate 64,074 downwards.
AAGACATCAATGGCATTAATGGCAGCGAAATATTAATAATATACACTGTCAAGAATAACAGTCCATTTAAAAAAATGATTAACAGTCCATTTAAAAATAAAGGCATTGAATTGAATTACATGGATGCATGTTTTGGCAATCAGACCTTAATATTCCTTATTAGAGTACTATATACAAAGACATTTCCAGAATACTTGTATTCAGCAAGGACACACTAAATGAATCAAAAGTGACAGTAAAGACATTGATAATGTTACAAAAGATTTATTTTTCAAATAAATGCTGCTCTCTTGAATTTTATATTTAATAATTCTGGAAAAATATCAGTTTCCATGAAATATTCAGCAGTTTACAACATTGACAATGATAAGAAATGTTTCTGAGCAGAAAATCAGCATATGAGAATGATTCGAGGTCGTGCACTGAGGACTGGAGGAATGATGCTGAAAATTCAGCTCGCGGCACAGTACAGGACATTACACCTCCAATTGTACGTATATTCCAATGGAAAAAGTATTTAAACTACATATGCTGTTGTAACCCTGTATTTTTGATTAAATAAATGCAGCCTTGGTGAGCAGAAGAGAAAACAAACTTTTGAATGGTAGTGTACAGATGGGTAATTTTGGTGGATGATCCCCCCCCAGGCTCAAGATAAGAAAATTGGAGGAAGGTCAAGTGTCCACAAGGGACATTCGGGGAGAGTAATAATTCTGCATTTTCAGCACATTTCAATCTTTTTTTAGTGGTTCCAGCACGCCGCTCCCACCACAGGCTAATGGAACACACAAGACACAAGCAGAGAGCAAGTCTGTTGAAACTGAAGGTAACAATTCTGCACTCAAGTCTTGACAGATGGAAAATAAATGTCATTTTTTCACCTAGCTAGCTGAAATTACCAGCATTTGTGCGCTTTTGTTTTACTGGAAATTAGAATCTTTATGACTGAAGTCTAATTTATGTACTTGATGTTTAATGTCTCATACAGCAGTTAATTTTTCTAAAACTATGATCTCACCCCTTTTGTGACAATACAAATCACAGTCAGAACATGTTGTGTTTCAAGAAATGCAATGAGTTCCTTGGTTAGGCTGAATAAAAAGATCAAACAGGATACTATGTGGTCATTCTCTCAGGGCTCTTGGATGAAATGCGGAGCGCCTTGTCCTCGCCCGTCCTGGATTCTCCAAACAGCAGTGCTGACGTCACTCTGGACACCACTGGCGAGCTCACCGTTGAGGACGTCAAAGACTTCTTAATGTGAGCGCTCTTTACTCAACTATTCTGGTCTATTAGAGTTGAGTTTATTTTGGCCTCCCCTCGATGTTTTGCTTCTTTAGGACTGTGGATGAAGCTGAGAATAACTACAGGAACATGACTGAAGAGGATGGGAGGCCTCCTGGGATTCTCATCAACTGAGGCGAGCCGGCAGACAGCTGGAGGTGAGGAACATTTACAGCACGAGCAGGCACTGTGGCCTGTTGAGAGTAGACCCCCGGCGTGCCTGACTGAGGAAATAGACCCTGCTGAGCCTGCCGGGTATTTAATGTGGAGATCCATGCTAGATATTGTTTAGGATGTGCATTTTGTTTTGTTGAGGAGGAACAAAAAGTACTGATGAAACCACACTACATTTATCAGTAGTGACTATAGTTCAGTTGTTGCAGTATAGCGTGTTTTTTTTTTTTTGTGTGAATAATAAACAACATCTGGTAAAGTTATGTCTACTGTATAACTGTCAGAATTTCTTTCTCTCTCTCTTCGCAATGTCATTCTTCAGATTTTGGGGGGTTGTGTTGTCTTAAAAAAAATTGGTCTTGTATGAACTGATATGAATCAGTGTTTCTGGTTAAAAATAATTTAGTATTGGGAAGTCTGATATTTAATTTAGTATTGTAATTAGTTATTTTAGTTGGTTTTTATGAGCATAGTCTCAAATGAATCAGCTTATGTTTATGTATTTATTACAGATTCACTTATATCCCTTAATTTACGTGGTTTAGTACATGATTTGGTTATATTCTGCTATTCAGCAGCATTATTCTGTTTTCATGTCCTTTAGATTAGGGTGTTTTTAAATTAATTCATTTTTTTTATTAGTGATTTGTTAGTGTATTCAAGTACATTCAGTTGCTGAGATTGGTATTGTTTTTGAGTGGGGAAAAAGTACCTCTTCGCCTCCTTGTGGACATGTTTGGCAGTGCAGAATGGTTTGATTATAGTGTGCTTGGATGAGTGCCTGTAATTGCATCAGTATTTAAGCCTTAATGAAGTTGTTGTTTTTCAGGAGCATTTATGGGTGAAGACTCATCAGCTGAACTCGTTACTTCTAATTGGATCTTGACAGAGCAGTTTGTGACTCCGGAAGTTGCACCAAACATTGTTCATGGGAATGTTGCACTTTTTCCCCTGTGCCAAAAGACTGAATGCTTCATTCTGTTATCCTCTTTTTCTTCACCTTTCCTCCAGTTTTCTTCTCCTCCTCTTTTTTTTTCTTTCTCTGACAACCGTTGGTTCCTTTGAGGGGCCATAAAATGGTACATTTGAGAGGTGACTTTTAAAGGGATCAGGCAATAAAACAGCCGAGATGTTGCACAATGTCTGTATGCAGGTAGGGGGCTACTTGCACTGAACCCGTGAAGTTTTTCTTCTTCGTTTGTCTTTTAACATTCCTGTTTTGTCATGTCACCTCTCCTCTAAATTCCTACATTTAGAATACATAACTGCTATGGTTCACGAATCTCGAAGGGTATTTTGGGGCGACCAACTGCACAACAGAAAATAACTATTCAAGCTTAATTATGGGAAAAAAAAAATATGAAGTGCCCTGCTCATTTATGAAGGTATATGTTCTCTGTATGGAGTGTTTGCTCCCCCCCCCCCCCCCCCCTCCTGACAGCCTTTTCAACAACATCTATGATACTGTGATGGTTTCTGACCTCAAATCGGGAGTCTATTGAAAAGTTCAAGTTATGGACCCTGTGGGTTTGATAAGAGATATTTTCCTCTCATTCAGTCATCTTTATTATTATTTTTAAATAATGTCCCTTAACCACTTGCCATTGTAAGTTAACTGTGAAGTGTGTCATTTGAAGGAACATGGTGTGAGTATTCACCGCAGTCATTCTAACCAGTTTCTGGCACAGTATTAACACGGTATGAAGGAGCTAACGACTTTTTCTATTTACACAGTATTCTTTAGAATAATTTTATATGGCTTATAAAGGTTGGCATTTTGTATTTTATAGATATTTCACTGGCATTTAAGTAACTAGGCATTTCTAACACTGCATTTTGTGGGGCAATTATCAACAGTTGTGTAGTATTACAAGAAATTACTATACTATAGGCATTAGTGTAGCTAATTGAGGGAAAGAGTCATTGAGGGAATAGGACAAGAGTTGCACAGGCATATTTGAATAAGACACAACTGGCTCCTTGGGTCAGATAATGTGCTTTTAGGAGTAAAGTAGGACTTTTAAAGTGAAAGGCTCTATTTACGTTGTAATTACAAAGAAAACTGCACATAAATACTTTGCTTGGTATTGACACATTGTCACATTTTCTCCCTGCATTTTCTGTTCTTTGTTTTATTGGTTATGTCAAAGGGACCTCACTAATTGTAGTTTAATTTTTGTTTGTATATTTGCCTTACATAACCTTTACTTTCCATCCTATCCTATGAACAGGTATTTAATTTGTATTTTTCTTGTGTAGAATTTTAATTTGAGATATAGCAATGCTAATGAAATCTTGAATGTTAATAAAGTATTTACTCCACATTTTATTGAATTCAGTGTGGTCTGTGCTCAAATTATTTAAATGCCACGTTTCCCGGTATTTACAGCCTGTGAATATACTTCAATATATCTTGTAAGACATGGTTATAAAAAACAAAATAAAACCACAACCATATATACTGATAGATGGTTATGACAACCTACATTTTTCCATTAATTTAATGCATCAAAGTAAACCAATTTCAACTTATGAGATTTAACTAGAACGGATTCTAATTTTTTTTTAGCAATGTCTATGAAATGATTATACTAAGTTCAGTTGCTGACTTGAATTGAATTTGGTGGAAAGAAAATGCAAATAGTCTTGATATTATACTTGCTGTAGTATATCAAATTCAGTATTATTAATGGTGCAAATAGTCCATGCAGTCTTTCAGTTAATATGGGATTGATAATTAGGATTACTAAAGACTGCATGCATAGTTATACAGATGAACGTAAAAAAGTGAGTCTGGAACACTGCTGTCATGCCCATTTGTTTTATTAACCATTATGAAAAACTGATTCTGTGAACTTAAAATATGCTAAACGGCAAAAGCCTTTTAAAATGAAAACAAGTCTTCTAAGGTCAGACCTGAAAGACTCGATCGTTTTTTTTGTTTTGTTTTTTCAAAGGAGAATTCTTTAAACATGACCACAACATCATCTTGAAAACTAGTACTCTTATTGAAGACAACAAAGTGCTGATAATCACATTTAACCTACACAAACAAATATCAAGTAGTAGAAATATGATTAAGAATGTACAAAAATCAAAATTCTGAGAGAACATTCTATACATTAAGAGCTATTGCATCATATCCTCTTCATCAAAGTAGCGCTCCTCTGCATCATGGCTTACAATATCCAGGTTATCATAATCTGAATTCTCATCCACTTCACTGCAATGAAAATATCAGTTATTGTTACTGCAATTAAGATATATTAAAGGGGTCACATGATGCTGCTAAAAAGAACAGTATTTGGTGTAATTAAATGTGTTTATGTGGTTTAAGGTTCAAAAAACACATTATTTTCCACATACTGTACATTATTGTTTCTCCTCTATGCCCCGCCTTTCTGAAATGCGTTGATTTTTACAAAGCTCATCGGTCTGAAAAGCGAGGTGTGCTCTGACTGGCCAGCTATTCAGTGTGTTGTGATAGGCTGAATTCTTTAAGCATGTTGCGCCCCTACCATACTGTGATGCCGTGTCCCGGCCGGAGCGACGAGACAAAAACATGAAAACCCATTACAAACGAGGCATTTGTTGCATCCAATGGGGACATAATTACTGATTATAATGACTTATACTGTCTGCCATCTGCATTTGTGATCGGAGAAATTACAAACAACAAGTGCTACTCTACACTGCTCAAAACTCGCGTTTGAATCATCAGTGGCAAATTCTTTAAATATAAAAACGTACTTACAGTCTGTCAGTCAGAACAGCCGGAATTGTAGTCTAACTCCTAAAACCCCACCCAAAAAACCAAAAGGATTAGGAAACATCCTCCATAAAATGTGCTGCACACATCTGAAATTTGGGTTGAATTGCACTGTTTTCAGAACAGTGTTTTAAATACAACTTAACCACTGATTTCTAGTCGTGTCCTCTTTTGGAAGACCAATCAAAGTAGTTTCGCTTTCACAACGAAGCACACAGTGCCTTCACGACATGGTGGCGGCAGCAACAATACTACAGCGAGAATAAAAGTTACACCTTCTTTCTTTGCGTGAACATTTGGGTGGCGTTATGCAAATCTTTCCACATCGTGACGTAGACATGTGGGGGCGTGTTAGAACCAGCCGTTTTAGGTAAGAGCGTGTTTGACTCTTAAATTTTATAAAGAATATCTTTTTGGATTTGAGACTTTAGTTTTTGCTACTTTACAGATCTTCTTTATTCACCATGAGCTTGTAACACTCCAAAGTGAAAGACATTTTTTTTATTGCATCATATGACCCCTTTAAGATTAAGATACAAGGTTATGTAAGAAATAAAATATGGGCAATTAGCTCTCTACAGTATAGTTCAATAAATAGCAACAACTGATTTGAAGAGAAATACATCCTGGTAATGCAACATTCATATTTTAGATTCAAACGTTGAGACCTACAGTATATGAGCAAGCACTATGATTTGACCTGTAGTTGAAGTCATCTTTGCCATCCAGGAAGCGCTGATGCATTTGACTGAGGAACTCTTCTCTCAGCATGGCTTTCTCTTCTGCATTCGGCTCCCACTCTACCTGTCTGGGCTCGTCACTTTCTAAAACACACAAACACATTCATCCATAAAGAAATTAAATGGAATCTGTCATGAGTCAGTCAGTGGGATCTCGCACCTTCCTCCTCAGACTCCTCATGAGCCTCTCTTCTGATTGGCCTGTTGTTTTCTGAGTGACACACTGCCAGGCCAACCACAGGTAACTAGGGTCAGCGACGTCACAGCGCTAGCTGGAGGCAGCAAAACAAAGAAGAAACTGGAGGCGGCCCATTCAGCAGATTCAGCTTAAAATATCATCTTGTTGTGATGTTGGGTGCCAGAATCGACGTATTGAAATGTAATCGCATATCTGCTGCCACTGCCAGACAAAAAACCGACGACAGCTGTGGTTAAATGCGAATAACAAAACGAGCAGACGACAGAACGAACTCCGTCAAAACTTTCTCCGACCGAAAACTCAAAGCCCCGACAGACAGATCACACGTCTTGCAGGTGACTATGCCCCGTTTCTGTTATCATAAAAGGTTCAATAAAGTATTGTCTTTTGTTGTTATGGGTGCGTCTACAGATTTCTTGCCATATGTCTGTGTTTCTTGCATCTCAGACTATGTATGAAATAATGTCAGCGTGCATGTGTGTAAAACAACAAACTGACAATTTATATATAATCATTTGTAATTGTATATACATTGTTGTGATTAATTGTGGCTGGAACAATAGTGTAGCTGTAAAAATAGTTGCCTGCTGAAATTGAAATATATATACATCATCATGACTAGATAGACACGGTGAGTTTGTCTTTACTATACATGTTAGATGTGATCCACCTCATAGTAACAATCGTCCATCCTTTGAGTGAGAGTGTAACGTTACAGGTCGGCCGATCTGGTTTCGTGGTTAAAGTGAATTTTTTCGACATGTTTCCGTGTTGTCCTTTCTCAGCAAAAGCATGGACGCGATGTTTGGCAAAAGGAGAGTGGGACTGTAGGCGGTGCTCAGGGTGGTGACTGAAGACGGTGACTGTGTAGTTCTGACGTCAACTTTTTACAGAAGTCACAACGGTTCGTGAAAAATAGCTAGAACTTTAAGCAGGCTGTGTGAATTTTACTGTGGACTGACTGTTTTGAAACTTATATGGTAGTTAAATAGCCCCTAGACCTCAGTAATCGTGAAAAAAGCCAGGAAATTTCAGTTTTGACAATATGGGACCTTTCAGTTAAGTGGTCGCTGGGGTGTATTTGTAGCAATAGCCAACAAAACATTGTATGGGTCAAAATTATCATTTTTTTCTTTTATGCCAAAAATCGTTAGGATTTTAAGTAAAGATCATGTTCCATTAAATTTTTTTGTAAATTTCCTACCGTAAATATATATATAAACTTCATTTTGATTAGTAATATGATTGCTAAGAACTTCATTTGGACAACTTTAAAGGCGATTCTCTCAATATTTTGATTTTTTTTGCACCCTCAGATTTCAAATAATTGTATCTCGACCAAATATTGTCCTATCCTAACAATCCATACATCAATGGGAAGTTTATTTATTCAGCTTTCAGATGATTTATGAATCTCAATTTCGATAAATTGACCCTTAAGACTGGTTTTGGGGTCCTTGGTCACATATCAAACGTGAGATTCAAAGACCTTTATATTTTAGATATTAGATGTTTTCTCATTCATCAAGATCCTGACAAATGTAATCAGTCCCCACACAAAATATACGCCGCACAACTGTTTCACTGATCTAATCATAACTGTTTTCTTGAGGACTAATTAGAATGATTTCTGAAGGATCATGTGACACTGGAGACTGGAGTAATGATGCTGAAAATACAGCTTTGCATCACAGAAACAAATTGCATTTTAAAACATATTCAAATACAGAACATTTATTTTAAAATAATATTTCACAATATTACTGTTTTTGTAATATTTTTCATCAAATAAATGCAGCCTTGGTGATCAAAAGAGACTTCTTTCAACAACATAAAAAAAATCTTACTCCAAACTTTTGAATAGTAGGGTATAATTTATATTACATTATTTTTACCAATTCTTTTTTTTTACTGAATGAAATATATGACTTTAATAAATGAACAATTCTCCAGGTTCATCCGCGCCATCTTGAATTTTTTTTCTTGCTGAAATGCATTTTGAGACTGCCTTCTCTGTGAGCGATGCTGCGTTAGAATTTGGTCAAAATGAAGTATTTTAACAGGCAGTGTCATTTTGTAACTTTCTGGAGGAGACTTCAAACAAGCTGCGTCTCATTTCAGAGGCAGTGTCCTCCGGCGGTCACATTTGTCGGTTGCATACGTCATTGAGGTGGTCTCGTTTTAAAAAAAAATGTAATGGTAATGAAACTGATTGTTATTCCTTTTGAGGTGTAAAATACTCTTAATTTCTTTCTTACCCTTCTGAAGAGCACGGAGAGCTGCATAACGATGGTTACGGACCTGTTTCCAGTCGGCTGTGCTGGATGCCCATCTCTGAATCTGCAGTCACTGCTCAGGTGTGAGAAAGCCTCTATGTGCCCTGGCTCCAGATGGGCCTGATAGCGCTCCAGAAATACCAAGGACTTGGATTTGTACTGATCCATTAAAACCTCATTCTTCTCCTGCAGAGTTAAATCTGGCTCTCCCAGCTGCTGGCTTTTCACTGGACTCCCACTGGCTGCTATAGCCGCGATCACTGAGCCGAGACAGCTGGATGGCTGCTCCTGAGGAAAACAAGCAAGAGCCACATGGTTAGACTCATGTATAGAATTATATTGCATGAGCACAGCTCAAGCACCTTTTGATTTGGAGAGCTGCTTGTTGTGTTGTGGGCCTCCTTGACTTCTGTCTCAGCAGCAGGACATCTGTCTTGAGCAGCAGGTTCATTGCAGTTGTCAGATGGGTTAGGTGTAGGGCATGGCTGGATTTCGCCCCACATTGCTGTCTTCTGCTTTAGAGAGCAGTGTCAACAGAGATTCAAGAGGTTAGTATCATTTGGTAATTGTACAAAATGACTAGATATTATCTTATAGGTGGATTTTAAGCAGACTGAATGATTGGAAAAGCCTTCATTCATCACCAGAGAAAAGTCTGTAATTTCAACGACAGGTTGAGACATATGGACTAAAAAAAATCCACACATGCATACAGTAGTAGATGAATTGTCACAGTAAGATCAATGGACCTTTTTCACATTTCCGGGTTTCTCAGCAGCGGAAGTCGTCATAGTTTGGCTAACTTGAATAGCAGTGAATGGAAGAGTACCACAAATATATTTTTTGAATTCCCATTTGCTCAAATAGCAAAAGAAAAACTCTGCGATAGTGTTTTTATGAATTTCATTAAAAGGAAAAAAATTGAGACTGATAACGGCTGTCAGAAGAGAGAACGATATCAAATTTACCGTCCCTCCCATAGACGCTGCATTAGAAACACCCTCGCATTAGCCTTAACTGTTTTTTTTGTAATTTGATGCAAAGGTGATATAATACAAAGAATAGTGTAATAAATGCACATACATTAAAAAAAAAATACAAATATGAAAAACTTTCGAGGATTTACGATGCTGATGACCGTTAAAGGGATAGTTCACCCAAAAATTAAAATGTGATGTTTATCTGCTTCCCCCAGGGCATCCAAGATGTAGGCAGAAGAAAAAATTTACTCTATTATCACTTCAGTAGAACACATTTGATGATTTTTAAGTCCAGCCGTTGCAGTCTATCAGTCTTATAATGCATGGCAATGGTAACAAAGTCTATGAGTGTAAAAAAAACATGCACAGACAAATCCAAAATATACCCTGCGGCTCGTGACGACACATTGATGTCCTAAGACACGAAACGATTGTTTTGTGCCAGAAACCGAACAGTATTTATTAATTTTTTTTTACCTCTAATACACCACTATGTCCAACTGTCTTTGGGCGCGCGCACGGCTTCCTGTGCGTGAGGTGTGTACGCGCTCTGGTGTAGTTTACGCGAGCGCCGGAAGTGATCTCTCGCGTGTATACATGCACTCATTGTTTCACAGTGCACAGTCATTGTAGGTACGGCGGCTAATCAAAATGGTACTTACTTGCGCTTATCCGGATTGTTCAAACTGACTTCTGAGCCTGCTCGCCTGAAGTTATGGTTGATTGCTCTTCGGCTGGATATCCACACACTGTGACGAGTCGGCTGCCTCCCACTAATTATCAGCATCACTCTGTCCCTTAATCGCCGCCCTTCGCCAGGTTCCCGACAGGATTGGGTGCGTGAGAGAGGAGGGGCGCTGGAATAGCCAGGGCTGGCGGCGTGTGATGGGGCGCACCTGAACCGAATGGAGCCTCATCAATGCCGCTGTTTAAATGCCAGGCGCGCCTCTCCTCGGAGGACCGGTCTCTTCCTCTTGCATGCACGCTGGTGTCCTTGTGGGTTCAGGAGGGGTGCGTAGAGGGACTCCCGTGCCGCCAGAGTCGTGAGCTGCCAGACCCGCAGTCCGGACGAGAACCGCACCCGTTACACGGCCGTCGGGCAAGGATGCTGGGCCGTCTAGTCCCTTCAAGTGCGCAGAGAGAAGGACGAAGCTGCTGATAGAAGCCGCCGCCCCTCGCGCCCCGGACCGGAGAGGGGAGCGCGCGCGGCCGCCGGACTCCGCCCCTTACCTGGACCCTTCCTTCCTTCCTGACCATTGCCCTTCCCTTCACGAACCCCGCAGCATGACGAGGACACCAGATCCCCTGTTTATTTTGGACACTTGATTCCCTTTTTTCTGGACACTTTGTTTATTTTCTGTTAATAAACGGTGTCTGTCGTTTGCTCCTCCCGCGACAACACCCATTAACGTAAACTACGCCAGAGCGCATACACATCTCACGCACAGGAAGTCGTGCGCATGCCCAAAGACTGTTGGACATAGTGGTGAACCAGAGGTAAAAAATTATATAAATACTGTTCGGTTTCTGGCACAAACCGATCGTTTCGTGTCTTAGGACATCAATGTGTCGTCATGAGCCGCGGGGTTTAATTTGGATTTGTCTGTGCATGTTTTTTTTTACACTCATAGACTTTGTTACCATTGCCATGCATTATAAGACTGACAGACTGCAACGGTTTGAGTTAAAAGTCTTCGTTTGTGTTCTACTTTAGAAACAAAGTCACCTACATCTTGGATGCCCTGGGGGTAAGCAGATAAACATCAAATTTTCATTTTTGGGTGAACTATCCCTTTAAACGCGTCAGTCTTGTGAAAAGGGTCCAGAACAAGCTTTTAGAAAAGTGAATTTCCATTTCATGAAAAGTTTTAATTTGACTTAAATAATGTTCTAGTTGTGTGTTACGACTTACTCATCTTTATTCAAAGAATAATTCCTCATTTACAAGCAAATGCTTCTCTTTTTACCCCGTAATCTCATGTTTTGATAGTCAGTAAGGGACTATCTTGAAATTAGCATTTTGTTTAAGTACATAGTAAAGAATTCAAAAGTAGTCACGTAGCTTGAGTTGGCGCAATGCAACTTTATTTGTCTGATAGCATGCATCAGACCATGCAAAACTGTACTTTTCATAAACGACCCTTTTGTGGATGTCAATGAGCTGAACACATCTCACCTGTACATGTGCGGAGTCTGTCCATCTCTGTCTTGTCCCACAGCTGCTCATGTTTTCTCCCTCCTGGGGTTTGATAACGTTACATCTCTGTCTTCTACTTCAGATGGCAGTTTTAGTGCTAGCCGCTGTTGATATATCACCCTGATGCTTCTGTCTATCTATCGTTGTTTTAGTCTACCAAAAAATACCAACGCTAATCATACTAAATGTGTAACTTACTGTATGACAACAGTAACACCTTAATATTCATGGATACATTTGTAGTAATAGGATATATGACAGACGCTCGTACCACTTAATCAATGTAATCATTTTACATCAGTCCTTTTACTTGTCCTGTATTCAAAAAACGGCGTTTTAATGCGTTCTGTGACCGACCGTCAGTGAGTGTAGGCACACTATTAATTCCGTGTGGAACACTTTCAATGCAAACCGATAGTTCCGTTTATTCCAACGTGTGTAAAGTTCACCACTGTCCAGTAGATGGCGACATACGCCAACACTCCGCTATACTGCTCCTGTCTTCGACCAGTCAGAAAGCGAAGCAAAAATAGTTATTACAGCGACACAGATGAATAATCATTAAAATTAGCTGCATATAGGATTTTTGGAGGATTTTTTTAAATCATCCAGTCAGGTAAGTAGAGAATAGCGCATCAAAAAAAAACATTAATATTTGCCGCCAAAATTTCCACAGTGTTGCTGATAATAAATCTGTGGTAACTTGGTTATCTCATATTCGTTTATCATAATTTAAAAATACTTTAGTAAAGTAAGCAGCGAATTTCAGTCACCTTACTCTGGCTTTTTGGACGAGGTTCATGAGACTTCAATACTTTTTATCCGTTGTTATGCTTGACTTAATACATGTACGTTACCTTACTTTACTTACCTTCGACGACTGGAGAGTAAGAGTGTAAATAAATTCTTCAAAACACACTGATTTGAATCGAGTGAATGAATCACAAAGCGGTCCATAATATCTGGACAGCATTCCGTTATACCGTTCTCGTTCATTTTAATGGCAGTTGCTCGGCTGGCGCAGGATCCCCAGAAGTACCTAATTCATAATCTTTAATCATGGGCAGGGGCGCCGTTATGGTTTCTTGACCCCCTGAATAGCATGTTGACTTGGGCCCATCACGTTCCGGGCCCCTCTCCTTCGTGGGGCCCTTGGAATCGTCCTAACCTTCCCCCGTTATGGCGCCTCTGATCATGGGCGCTCAGTTCTGCAGCCATGCTTAATGTATCAGTAACCTCAGACATAAATACAATAATAATAATAATAATGACTAAACCCTTTATTAGTAGTGACTAATATCCTAAAGTATGAAAGACAACAGACTGCGTATGTTCATTTCAGCTGGGTACTCTACTTTAATATGAAATATTTGCAGTCTGCAAAATGTTGCTTACATCCATTTTACATGTCATGTAATGTGTCCATGAATACTCAGCCACTTTTGCCAAAAAACCCCCAAAGATTATATAGATGTATTTTGCCAGATGGTGTAGTTACTACATTTGCATCTACGTCTGGGATCCTGACAATGCATGTCTGCATACAGGTGAAATGTGTGAGTTAACAGTTCCTTTACAATGAACATATCCACTGGTTGAATCATACTGCTTTTGAGTCCAAGTCTCTACTTCTTTCAATTGAGAACATTATCTCAACAGCTGTTTATGAGCTATGCTATAGTTCATAGGTTCACAGGCTCCTGGACACAATTTTAACCATTCATAAAAGATGAATCCCTGTCTAGCCATCTGAGATTTCGGTATGGAGAAAGTTTAGAATGGTGTCATTTAAGCTACACTATTTTAAAGCTGGTGGGTCTGAACTGGCTCTGTTTTTTGACCTTATCTTTGCTTGTTTGCCCCTCGTTAAAAACAAAAGACAAATGGCATCTGATTGAAAAAACATTTTTAGGGACAGTTTAATATATTAACATACTATTGAACTGTCTATATAAATTTAAAAACAAATTACACATCTTCCTTTAGCTAGAAAATGATTATCTGTAGATGAGAGAATATCCCTCAGATTGTGTAGAAAGGTAAAAAATACGATTGTGTATATAGCTTTTCAAACACTTCTTCATCAGCCAAGTCATATCAAAACCAAAATAATAATAATTTCAGACATTTTGCATTACATAAAGAAGAGAGGAGGATATCATCATGAAAGCTTGAGGAAAATGCTTTGATTATTTATTGAAGGGTTAAGGACATTAGGCTGCTTAATGGCAAAAGCTCATATTAAATAAAAAAAAAACCCGCTAAGATTGTCCATGTGCCCAAAGTGATTAAAACACTTTAAGCAGTTATATACTACTCCATCCATACAGTTCTATCATTTATTCAATAACAATTAAAAAAAAAAAAACTCGACAATCCTCTTGCAAAAACATGGATCTAGTACCGTAAGATACATGAAACACTGCACACATTTGTCTCAAAGTCCAATGTTAAATTGATGTCCGATTATGTTGTCAGAGTACATACTTTTATCAATTGTAATCATCCATGATTTTTGCTAAAACTTCTAAACCTCTTGCACTCATCTCAACATAGGCTATCACAAAATATTGCATTAGACAACAATAAGTGGGTTTACTCATTTCTACAAAGAGGAATACCTTGTAATTACATCTCAGTGCAATTAAATAAGTCTACAAATGGAAAATATCTGAAAATTGAAATGTCAAAAACATACAGATGTTTGAATTTCTAAATCTCTCGATAACATGCAACTGATTTTCCCTCTCCATCTTTTGAGGAGAATCATAAATGGAGGAAAAAAGTAAATTAGCACAAAAGCTGCATCAACTATTTTAAATCTCAGGTGATACATTAATGACACTGGATATGTAGTTGTGTGATTTATATCATTTAAAGAGCAGGATTTGCAGGTGTCATTTACCTGTGATTTGCCAAAAACATCATGGCTTAGTTTAACTATACATAAATCACATTGATCACTTCTAAAACAAATCAAAACATTCCTTTCATTAAACAGTTGTTTCACAAGGGCACAAACCCAGAGGTGCCATTTCAAAGCAGAGCAGATCAAAAAATAGATCAGACGTGTGCTGATATAAACTCCGTCAGTCTTCTGCTTTGACAGTGATAAAGTTTGAACATCAGGAGAAACGGTCACATTTACATTTGAATTACTCTGTCCTTCACATGCAACTTGTGCCACAGCCAAGGGCCACAAAATGTTAAAATAGGTTATTTTCTGGTTAAATTTGGTTACAATGTAGAGTGTAGCAGAAATCGTAATATACATTTTGAGATGAACCTGAGTATGGTAAAGGGTTGTGTTTGTGAGATGCACGTTACTGGCTATGTTTGCTTAAAAAGTGAGTAACCTAACTGGGTAAACTTACAGAAACATTTATAGTGTATTGCACTCAGGCTACAGATCATTTGGAGTTTGGTTCTCATTGGATCTATATTATACGACACACCCCGTCCTCCCAATAGAAAAATAAAAATTATCTCAATATCAGTAGGCCTTAACAGACTAGAATTGATCCCACAGCTATTTGATTAAAAAATGTACATTCACAAGAAGACAACAGAGGACAATTCAAATTGATGTGTGCAAAAACATTATAGATCTCTATAAAAAATATGTGCATATGAATAGAGCTTGTTTCTCCACTAATACAATATGTTCTCTATTTACACATCATGAGTCAATAAAATACATAACATGTACAGTTCTTATTAGTCTTTTAATCTGTATACTCTGTCTTTACAGAAAACATTACCGATGCTCATGACAAAGAGAGGAGAGACTGACAAATATGATACAGATGTTACACAACACTACACATCCTGAACTCAAATCAATGTGATTGAGCACTGGGATTAAAATAAGAACCAGAGTTCCATGTGGAAACCTGAAATTGCATATCCCATGTTCAACACAGTCAGATTAAACACTGTTCCCCGCTAGGATCGGTTGCCATTCCTGGCTGACTTTCATGATGATATTACATCTGAAAAAGAAACAAGGAAAACTTTGGCTACAGAAAGAGGTCGACATCCCCCATTCAACTAGTTGCCGCACCCTTGAGTGTGGATGGTAAAATTTCACTAAAGCCGATGTCCCTCATTGGGCTGTCCTGTTTACAGAGCTGAAGTCCGTGGATTCTTCAAACCGGCTGTCAAAGGGGGGCGGCTGTGTGTTTTCACATAGAATGCCTGCCAGTCCGCCCATTGGGGTGGGGTGCGGCAGGGACAGATACTCGGCACAGTGAGAGGGGTGCCGCTCTACTTTGATGAGCGGCTGGGTAGACAGCTGGTTCTCTGGCAAATCCAGAGAGTCCCTCTGCAGGGCCAGGTCATAGGATGGCGTCCTCCTCCGTAGTAGCATGCTGCTCTCCGACAGCTTTTTCATGGATGCGAGAGAAGCGGGAGCCTCCGTTTCAAACAGGGGCTCGATGGCGATACAGGGAGGGCTCATCTTTTTCTTCCGGGAAATGTACAACGACTGTCCACGCATGGGAACGTGCCTCTTCTCACTGAGTTCTTGACCAAACAGCCCATCATCTACTGAAGAGCAAATCTCAATCGAGTGCCTGCGATGGTCATCGGTACCATAGGGTTTTTCCAGAAAACCCTCCTTGTCCACGCTGAAGCACTTCTTCGGGTCTTTGACGCTTAAGTTGGCAGCACTGCTGCAGTTCTTCACGGGGATGGGAAGCAGCATCCCTGAGGTGGTGTAAGGAGACAGGGAGTGACTCCGGGCTTCTGCCCGAGTCCCTACCCACAGCCGTGCTGTGCTGTTGATGTGGCGGACCTCCTCGTCAGTCGGATCGGCGGAATCAAACATGGAGCCACTGGGGCTGGTGCTTCTGCTGCTGCTGGCCAGGCTGGGAGGTCTGGAAGGGATATTGTGCTGGCTATGGGGCTGCTGGAAGGTGCAGACACTGGGGGCATGTCCACGTGGGGGCAGCAAGGGTGACCCCTGAGGGATGCTGGGTCCGGTGATCCGAGGAACACGCAGCTTGAAGCTGCCTGTAGTTATTCCTACCTGTCTGTTGGGATTGTCTTTGGAGTCGAAACTTTGCACGTCGACGGAGTCATTTTTAATTGCCTTCTGAAAGAATAAACATAGGACAACGTGAACTGCAAGCACTGAACAACAGTGAAGCACTTAATACGGATGGGACGAGTGAGAGTATACCTGTCTGCGTAAAGTCCTGCCTATGCTGTGGGTTGGAGAGGGCATGGGAGGGGGAATCTTGGGGAGGTAGTTGAACTGGGAATGGGGAGGAACACCGGGGACCTGGAGCAGGGAATGGCTTTCGCATGGCTGGGAGTGGACTGAGGTGATAGAGCCTACAGGAAAGGTTAATGAAGACTTTCATACGTTTTTTCCCCCTTTCGAGATCAGTAATTATTAATACACAAAGTCATGTACTCCGATTCTTTATACCTAATTCAAGGTACCCTTGACTGGCTTCCACTTCTTCCAGTGGATAAGGAGCACTGGCTGGCCTCACAGGGCGAAACATGTAGCTGTCATTGGGCAAAGAGTGCATCCTTGACACTGACATTTTCCGTGGAGAGAGCAAATTCTCCTGTGTTCTTTGAATCCCCTCATCCTGCGGAAGAGAAATGCATTCTTCTGCTTTTGCCCTCATACATAAACTCACAAACCTATAAACACCTAGAGCCAAGCTTGCCAGGTTCATTCACCAGCTCGCTGCAGCTGACAAAGCAAATACACTCCTTGCCAGAGCAGCCCATGAGGGGTAACAAATGTTCCTGGCCTCCCCGCAGAGCCTCACTTCTCACTTCTCACTGTCCACATCCCCTCAGCATATTTTCTTTGCATTGTGACAACTCAGCACCCAATAAAACACAAATGCAATTCTGTTGCCCGCAGCTAACTCAGGCTGCTCCTTATAGAGTTAATGGTGCTCAGTAAGTGCAGAACTAAACTAAGAAAACAAATGGGATAAAGTTTCGTACACTATTGCCAGTTCATTATACCACTTTTTTTGTCAAGGACCCCCAAATATAATGATCCCCCAATGAAAGAACTAAAATATAAAGGCAGGTATATATTTTAATGTATAAAAAAAAATATTAAGTGTTATATACCCTAGTACTCTGTTGCAGCCCCCTGGAGTTCCCCAGATCCCAGTTTGAAAACCCTTCATTATACTTAAATACCATGAAACCATAAATGCATGGTTTAACTAAAAACATTATTTCTTTTCGACACTGTTTATTAATGAATTCTGCGTCATTTGGGGCAAACCGTGGCATGTATACCTGTCTATGCTTCTGCGGGTGTGGTCCTACATAAGTTGCCCTTCCTTCCGGCCCTGAAGAGCTCCCTGCTGAGATGTTGCTGAGACGCCGAGCCATTTCCATCTCCATCTCAATCTCAGCGTCCATTTCTGCATCTTCTTTAGCCTCCTTATTGCTCTCCTCCAGGTGTTTCATCAGTACGGCCACCACCACGTTAACCAGCACAAACTGAGCGATTAGCACAAAGGTGACGAAGTAGATGGGGGAAACCAGGGGCAGATAGCTGAAGCAGTTACTTTCATTTGGAAGGCACTCTCGCAGAGTGTCCTGCAAATATGCGACACGTTCATGAAAAAAACTGCACCTATAAAACACTCTCAATGCAATTAGAAAAATACCAATGAAAAGTCTTTCTGCACCGTATACCTTCATTATGCCATTCCAGTTGTCCCCCGTCGATACTCTAAATAACGTTAAAAAGGCCATTCCAAAGTTCTCAAATGTAGCATGTCTGCTTAATCCTTCGCATGGGTTGTTGTCATTGCATTCTAGATGAAAACATAGGTAAATAATAGTTTGATGACAGTCAAATTCTTTATTATACACAAAAAGCATAGCTAGACTATCACTGAATGTGTTGCTAAAAGTGGAGATAACCTGACAGAGTCCCCTGTATTACCATTAAAGAAGCAAATGAGCTGTTACCCCCAAACACGTCTGACACAATAATTAGGATTGATTTTAAAGTTGAAGGCTAATGAAAGTAATTAGAGTGCTTGCCCTTTAAGAGAACGCATAATCCTGTCATTCGTGTTCCAGAGGCCTCTCGCAGGGATATAAGTAGCATAGAAATGTCTATTCGAGCCTAGAGGCTATCTTACAAAAACGCTGCCATTGCAGAAACAAGCTCCAAAGATCAACAGAGCTAATTTAGGTTCTTCTCCCATTATGACAGTACTGTATTCTAAGGAGAGCTCTAATACTGTAAGAGAACTGAAGCATGCCTTTGGGGACCAAATTTAAGCATTTCTAATCCAAAAATGAGAGTGGCAGCTAAGGTAGGGCAAAGCCACTAGAACTGTGAAATGGAGAGCTCAGTATGAACTGAGCAGGATTGCAGCACTGACCTAGTTTCCCAAAAAGCTCCACGCCAAGTGCCGCATAAATGAAGAAGAGGAGCATAAACAGCAAGCCCAGATTTCCCACCTAAAGAGAGGAAGCGCATTATCACAGTATGTTATTAAACAATCAATCATGGGGAGTAACATCATGTTATAGATATTTTATCTCTGTCCTCCCCCATGTCTTACATATCCACACAAAGACAAAAAAATGCAATTGTGCAGTACATCTATATCTCTTTAAAGCAAAATCACACACACAGCATATGCGTGTATAAAAATGTTTTGTCAGGTAATGTTTTGTCTATAATACACTGTACAGTATATATTAGAGGAGTTACTTTAGCTGTTACAATATTCTTCTCGGGAACACTTTATTTTAGGGACCAAATCTCACTATTAACTACTTGCTTTTTTGCATGCATATTACTAGCATATTGGCTGTTTATTAGTATTTATAAAACACATATTCTGCATGACCATATTCTACATCCCTAAATCTTGCTCAATACGTAAACTTAAGAACTGCCTTACTAACTTAAAATAGGCAGTATTTAGGAGTGTATTGAGGCAAAAGTCATAGTTAAGAGTTACTTAATAGCAAGAATTGGAGCATAAAATTAAATGTGTGTAAAAGTACATTTGTGCAACCTAATTGTATTTGGCCATGTTAAATAATATATAACAAAATTATATTTTTAACAAGTTATGTATAAACATAAATGTAATATAACAAATATAAATACAATATCATAAATAATATAAATATTTTTTTATAAAAATATATAGTTATTTTAAATAAATACATGAATGAATTAATAAAAACACAACATTAGTTACCTGTGGCAAAGCTTGCATAACTGTGTCTAGCAGGGCTCTCATGCCTGTAGCCATCTTCAAAAGCTTCAGTACTGCGGGCAAAGGCACAAATCAAATCCCACAAATCTATTTGTAATAGAACATGCAAATAACTTTTTTGTTAACTAGCTAAAATTAAAGGACCTCTGGCTATTCTCAGCACCCTCATAATGCGGATGATAGTGGGGTTGATTGGCAGTGCTGCGCTCATCTTGATCTCCTCCAGGGTGATGCCCATGATAGAGAGCAGGACTATGGCTAGATCCAGCTGGTTCCATCTGCCAGCACATTACAACATCATACCGTTAAAATACAGCATCCAGCAGCGAGCATCGTTTAGCTAATCGGTTTTTGAGCATTAGGCAAGCTGAGCAAACAAACCGTACACAGATTTATGAGCAAATAGTGAAAATAGAACAACATACTGTTGACTGCACCTGTACATGTGCTATTGTAGGATTAATGATAAGCAACAGGGATCATGACTCCTTTTAATTTAGCATGTTTCATTTAACTGAAACAAATGATTAATCTCGTTCCCTACGCATGATATGACATCAGATGCCACATATTAAAACATGACTTAATCACACTTAATTACAAAAGTGTTTTACAATGTGTTACCTGATGATGTGAAGTTGCCCTGCAATAATATACATAATTCATTTAAGGATTCAAATGCTTGATTACTTCCAAATGCAATGCAATAAGATTCAAGCAACAAGCAATTTGTCTGTCCACACCAGACTCATCCTAGCTACGGGATGCAACAAAATCAATCAACAATCAATCACAGCCAATCAGAAGAGCACATGGGCGGGGTCTCTCTGCAAGCACACTGCACTTTTAACAAATGAGTGACTGATACCATCTTTGGTATGGAAGTTTATTTCTTTTAATTCATTTTTTAAGATCTGAGGTAAATTATCCACTCTCGCTTTCAGTATGGTAATAAGGTCACCAAAATTGTTGCAAAAAAAAAAAACGATCTCATAATTGACCCTTTTAACATTAAAGGGGTCATATGATGCTTTTTTACAGATCATTATTTTGTGTATTTTGTGTAACAGAATATGTTGACATGCTTTAATATTCAAAAAAACATTATTTTTCAAATACTGTACATTATTGTAGGTCCTCTATGCCCCGCCTCTCTCAAACGCTTAGTTTTCTACAAAGCCCCTCCTTCCGACAAGCGCAGTCTGCTCTGATTGGCCAGCTGACCCAGTGCATTGTGATTGGCCGAACACCGCAAGCACTCGTTGGAAATGTAACGCCCCTTACCATAATCACGAGCTTCATCTTTCAAATAAATGTAAAGACAGAGCCCGAAAGGCGGAACAGAGTCTCGTGACAGACACAGTGATTAATATGTGTTTGCAGTACACAAGCCACGGTTAAGACATCTGACTCCACTGTGATGTGTCTCTCTCTCTCTCACACTCCTCTCTCATCTCGCTCGCTCGCTCGACACCAACACGCACACACACACGATGCGCAAAACTCCGCATTTGAACAGTCAATAGCAAATACTTAAACTAGTAACAAAACAGTAGCTGATTCAGAAGCACCAGATTGTCATAGCAAAGTCAGAATTACCTCCTCTCCTAGGTGCACGAAACGGTCGTCCATAAAATGCATTGCTGTTCTGTTGTAAGTAATCTTAAGATTCCTAAATCCATCTACTTTTGGAAGGCCAAATAAAGTGCTTTTGCTTTCACCTAGAAACACACAGCGTCTCCCTGACACGCTGCTTCAACTAACTGCGGTTAGTGAAACCACGCCGCCTTTCTTTGCGTGAACATTTGGGCGGCATTATGCTAATATTTCCACAGAGTGAGGTAGATATGTGGGGGCGTGTTACAACGAGCCGTTTTAGGGGGGCGTGGTAGCGTCTTAACTTTGATAAAGAATATCTCTTTGGTTTTGAGACTTTAGTCTTTGCAACTTCAGGGATCTTATCTATGCACAATCAGCTTGTAACACTCCAAAGAGAAAGGAAAACTTGAAATCGCATCATATGACCTCTTTAAATAAAGCACATAATCAGTACCTCAGATCCTCATTGTCATAGTGTGTATGTTGTTCTAGCCACAATGTCGCAAATAAAAATAGAAACAATTTCTAAAATAGAATCTACTGTCACTCGTCGCATATCACCTTCACGGCTGGTTAGGACAAAAACTCTTGATTAACATGGAAAAGATACCTGTTATGGTGTGTTGCAGCGCTTCTGATTAGGACAGTGTTTTGTTAATTTCAGTTATATTTATAACATTGCCAAAAGAACAAAAGTCTGAAGCATAAGAGTGATTTACATAATCCTCCTTTTAATCTCTCCCACCCTCTTTTATCCCCTAAGAATACATATTTTGATTAGTTCTTCATTAATTATTGTGAATTATTTTTTCTGTCTGATCTAAGTGAGAGTCAGTCACGCTTTGATCTCATGTCTTTGTTGGCTTGAATATTCGATCATGTGCACACCATATCTGAATGAAGATAAAATATATTATGCTGTACACAAAGCTGATGGGGTCTTTAATTAACTTTATTGGGTTGAGGACTTGGAAATTACTGCATGACTACAGATATCTAAGAATACACATATCCAATGCACAAAGAGAGCATGAGATAAGGGACAAGGTCACTGAGGGGTTGGGGACCGACAAGACTCCCCATAGACCTTCTTAGACTTTAGTATCAGGATTAAATTGATAATGAGAATGTAATGTATATAGCAAGTGTAATAATACCATTGTGCACACTAATAAACACTTATGAATAAAGCTTGAATCCATAATTGTTTTGTAAGTAAATATATAATAATTTTAGCACAATTTCATAATATCAGTATAAAATGGATTTTATTTCCAGAAATGTATTCAGTGCAATATATGAAGAGCTCATTTGCAAAAACCGATAACGTTTTTTAACTGCGCTCCAGGAATTCATCAGGATCACCACTTCGTCGACCCTTCGGCTTTTCTCACGTATTTTCATTTTCTCTACCCCTCTCCCTGGATTAATAATAATACCTTAAACAAATTATAGGTAGAGTTACAATTAAGTTCCTTGGAAAATACTTTTTTATATTTATTGTTTTTTTTTTTTTAACATATTAAAAGTTTGTTTTATAGCAAAAGCAGATAACTTCACATTTCATGTTTTAGAGTTAAAAAAACACTTGTTTAATCTTTGTAATCTCCTCAGCTGACAATGTAGATGCCTGACAAACGTTGTTGTTGTTTTTGTGATCATAAACTGTATGGATATGATTACACGCAATACACAGAGCTTTTCCCTCACCATTGTAACGTTTGAAAACGTTTAAGCTTTTATTTTCCTTTTTCGCCCTGAAAAAGATATCACAGCTTCATCAAGTTTCTCTTAAGTAGCCTCCTTCAGTTTTTGTTTATATATATAATTTATAAACAAAACTTCACTTAAAATTAAACTGATGCACCTAAAAACTAAAAACAATACATTATGTAAGGAATAATTGACGATGGGCCGTTGAATTATTAGAAAAATAATGCACACCCGAGGTGGTGATGCGGCCACGACGCCTCAGGTGTGCATTATTTTTGTAATAATGCACCGGCCCGGAGTCAATTATTCCGATTATACTACAGTTACCACACCTCAAGACATCGATCAGATGAGATATTTAAAGGGATTCGTCCGGTTTTTGTACTAAAATCGCTATTGTGAGTTGGATTATTTCTTCCGCATCTCATCCAATGCCTCTTTTGCTAGTTCCAAAACCTCATTTTAAAGCTGCTAATGGAGGTTTGAGCCATTGATAGCATTCTAATGCAGTAATTAATTAAGTTATTAGAAAGAGTGAGAGACAGAGACACACAGAGAAAGAGAGAAAGAGCTTGTGTGAATTAGAATTACTTCTGTGCGTCCCTCAATAGTGTTCTGCAGCAGCGTCTCTAAACCGCGCTGTTATTACCTCGCTAGTGAGAAAAGTCATGTAGCTTTTAAGTTGCTAAACTATTTTACAGAGCTAACTGATCAATCTTCATGTCAGCGCTGACAACCCCTTTTTGTGCAAACTGCTGACTAGTTTTGTGGGGCTTGTGCGAGCACGTGTACCTGCAGTATTCCTGTGTGCTGTATGAGCTACTGTAGGCTAATCTCCGTTATTACAGTCGACTATGCTAAGTGATATGGAACGTAATGCGGCAAGAGAGCCCTGGAACTACGTTTGCCGTGCGTTTCCCTGAAAATAATTGCACGCCTCAGAACGTTCATCGCCAATCAGATTAAAGCATTCAACGGCCCCGTGGTATAACACCGATTAATACAGTATTTGTTCCATGTCTTGTGCTGTCTCCGCGCGAAAGGTTTCTGTGCATCTCCAAGTCTTCTCCGTTTTCACACATCCTACAACACTCAATACAGCGCCACATACTGGTCTGGCATGTATACTACATTGTTTTGTGTGGACGCAGATGTTTCTTGAGACAGGGGGAAAAATAGATCGGATAGGGAAGGCTCTGGCTTCGTGTGGACGTAGCCTTAGTTAGCTTTGACGAAACTCCTCTCAGCTAGCACGTCTTTTCAAAGTGAAAGTAGCCTTGTCACCTGACCTGAATACAGCGCGCTGATTGGCTAAAATGGACTTGTCGGCTTCTGTTCAAAAACAACAAGGGCGCTTGTCGGCTTCTGCAGTAAAACGTGAACTCGCGATGCATCGAAAGTGGACAAAACTGGCTTTTTTTGACGCAACGTGTTAAAAAAATAAGAAGGAAAAGGAAAAAAAAAAAAAAAAAAAAAAAAAAAAATAGGTTGCAGATCGGCTATATGGAAATAATGCATGGCAATCAGCTCAATTGTTTTTGAAAGTGGCGTTTATCGGTTTTTGCAAATGAACTCTTCATATGTATGTTGTTTATCTTATTTACAGTGTATTTACATTCACATTAGATATCTATTGATCCATATAGTAGGTCAGAATACCTCTCTTTGAAGAATCTCCGAAAACCGAATGCCACAAGCTTGAGTAAAGCCTCAATTACGAAGATGATGGTAAAGACATAGTTACAGTATTTCAGTGCCTCTTCAAGGTACTGTGTGAGATAGAAACAATGATTTCAGCCGTTTTAATGCTGCAATTTACAGGAAAATAGTATTTTGACGCTTAAACCACATTTAATAATGCATAAATGTCTTTGCATTATATAAAAATATCAAACTAGGGGCCAGATTCAAGAAAATCTTAAGAAAAAGTTCTTAAGGTAATTATCTTTAATTGCCTTTAGAACAATCGTAAGAAAAGAATATAAGAACATTTATTAGAATGTTTTTGAAAAACAAAATATTTGTAACTTTATTCTTAAGAATTTTTTGTGAATCTGGCCCGGGATTTATTTTATAGAATGTCTACAAACACTTTTAAAGTTTGTTTCTTTTTGGTTTTAAATGATGAAATGCAGCTTTATGCAACTGTAGATCACTAGATCAAACACATTGAGATTCAAAGTGTCCGTAGACTCACGTGAGGCTGATTGAAATGCTCAATAGACATAGTGACCACATTGATGCAGATGATGCAGGTGATGAAGAGGTCCAGGTAGTGGTTGGTACACAGTGTGTGGATGTAGAGCCGGGCTGGAGAGTAATCTGCATAGTACGGTCTCTGCTGGGCCTCTGTTGATACAGTCATACAGACAGACAGCAGAAGAGTCAGTGCAGGGTAAACACAGAAAAACCAAATCACTGATGCAGTGGAAAAAGGCACTGGGTGTGAGGGGACAACTGCTGCAGAGAGGACCGGTACTTATCTTGCCACCATTGTGATATTATTGCTAAACTATCCGTTTAAACCTCTCATGCAGCACCTGTGCCTTCATGGGTTTCAAGCATGCTGCTTTGGTGAACATGCCGTTGTAAACATGGCAGTATGTGGGAGAACATATGAAAGGACTTCTGTGAGTAGCACAGGTTACGGGAACATATCGAGTGTTTCTCAAGGAGAGCTTAGAGGCGACTGTTCATCGATTAGTTGTACTGTGTGTGATATATTGGACATGACAGCAACCATAAAATTGATTTGAGTTTGAATCCATCTTTCTGAGTCTGCCATAAAAGCATGTTTACAGGTAAATACCATATGCCAAGAGAGAAGCCTTTGCGCTACTGAATATCTGATAGAGATATTAAACATGCAAGTACAGCACAAGCATTAAATGAAACATCTCTCCCTAGCAGATACCACACTCGTGACCACCCTGAAAGGCTTACATAGTTGCACACCGAAACAGCATGTCTTTCAGTAGGATGGGATAATGGCAGGCCCAGATGGAATCTGTTGATGTTTTCAACATTTTCTGATCTGAATTTGGGGAATATCTGATTAATTCTGTACTCTTAGTGATAGCTGAAAGATTTATTACTAGCATATTAGTCCAAATATTTAATGAATGAGCTCAAGGGTAGAGCATTTAATTTTAATTTTGAGGAAATCCGCTGAGCTTTCTGTGGGTGCAGATTCCGTGTAGGTCTGAAACATGAACAGATCCACAGATTGGTGATTTGGATATATTGTATATAGAAATGTTTCTTCAACTTCAGGTACCTTTGTGTCCAAAGGGGTTTTTGTTGTTTATGTCACAACTACGTTCATCTAAACAAATGTGAAATTAACAGTTGTGGTATTTATTGCATATACATTTTTGTTCAAAATTATGTCCCTCACTTATGGCGTCACACATGGTGTGTCTGTGAACCTGAAAATTAAGGTAAATCTCCTTAAGTTGTTGTAAACAATATTTTATCATCACGATTTCGACTAGAATACTACTCAGCACAATACACAATCTGAGATGTGATGTGAATTTTCATAACAATTCTCCTGTGATGTATGACAAATGTGTTCTATGAAAATATTTTCTTAAAGTCCACATGGCCACAGTTGAAGAAACACCTTTTTATACTAGGGATGTCCCGATCAGGCTTTTTGTGCCCCAATGCGATCGGAGTCATTGAGTATCTGTCGATACCAAGTCCTGATCCGATACTTGTATATTCCTAGTGTTTGATGCTTGATTCAAATACATTAAAGTTATTCAAATCAATCCAATGTACAGTACAGTATACAGAGTTGTGCAGAGAGTAAAAGATATGTGTGTATACATATATAAGATATATACTCTATGTATATATCTGCACACTGTATAAAGACATTTGTAGAATATGGGACTACTGATGTAAACGTCTTTATATATTTTATATACAATAAACAGAATAATTACAACATAAAGGTAAAAAAGTGGAGATATGATTAGAAAGCATGAAGCACGCGTCTGTCCGTCAAAACCGAAGTAAGATGCAACCCATAGCAATGCGTTATGACAACGACGTCTCAGATAGTCTGAAGGCAGATAAAAGTAAACGATAAATGAATGAGTGATCATTACAAAAGTGCGCATCAAATATACTTTGTTTGGTTTTAATGGCAGCTAAGCACGGACATTTGAGCGTCTTCATTTCCTTTTAATGGTGGTTGGCAAATCTACTGGAAAGTGAATACTGCCACTTACTGCACATCACCGGCATTACAGCTGACGTAAAATAAGGATCGGGCTAAGGAGAGCTGACAGCGATCAGTTAAAAAAAATGCTTGATCGGCCCTGATCCCGATCCTTAAGATCGGCTCGGGACATCCTTAATTTATACAAATATTTGCCTTCTTTTCTTCCCTGTCCTGCTAAATGCATTCTGTGTTGAGGACTGTTTTGTGAGATGTCCTTCGATCTATCCCAGATGAATGCATGGAGGGGCTCTTTGAATAGATTCAGGGAAATAAAACTCAACTGCTATGGACTCGGCTATGAGTACTATAAGTCACAATCACATACACGATTAATCCCTTGACTGCTGTAAAGGCTGGAGGTGCCAAGTGTGACAAACTAGATAAAACTGTCAGCTTTTATGCAAAAGATCATTTATCAGGAAGCTTTGCCCTGGCAGGCGAGGTGCTTAAACAAAGAACACACTTCTTCACATTTATTCGTTTAGTCACTTAAAATCATGGCCGGCATTCTTAGATTCCGTAATGCTCACAACCAGACAACCCTAATAGTGCCCTCAGTGTACCAAACTGATTTAGACAGACAGTCAGACCACAGGCTACTAACCATATTCAGTCTCACAACTGGATAGTATGATGATGTATAGTACTATGTTTGAGTTCCACTCAACAGCCTCCACAATCCCCCCCCCCCCCCCCCCCGCATCCTTTGTGCAACCTGCCTTCCCAATGCTCACAACATTGTTTCCCACATCCCCACTATCCTTTAATTTTCTTACCCCTATTGGATCACCCTTTGAAAACATGGTTTATTTTAATGGCTGTTAGGTCTTTTTTTTTTTTTTTTCTTTTGTGCACAAAGTATTCTCGTAGCTACGTATAATTGCGGATGAACCACTCATGTCACTTAAATTATTTTACAGATCTCCTTGCTACGTTTCTGGACTTGGGAACATTTCAGTTGCGTTGCTGTCTATGCAGGGTCAGAAAGCTCTCAGATTCCATCAAAAATATCTTCATTTGTGTTCTGAAGATGAACGAAGGTCTTATGGGTTTGAAACTACATGAGGGTGACTAAATAATGACAGAATTTTCATTTTTTGGTGAACTAACCCTTTAACTTTGCTGATTAATTAAATTAAATGCATTTATCAGTTTTGCTTAGTAAATCCCCAAATGAAGATAAATCAAAGACACAACAGGAGAGGACTGAATCCTTGAATATAAAAAGGATTATATATTTTGATCAAATAAATGCAGCCTTGGTGAGTATAAGACACTTTGTTTTTGAGACTTCAAAAACATAAAAAAATCTTACCGACCCAAAACTTTTGAACGGTAGTGTAAACTTGGCAGTTGTTCACAGAGGACGCACTCTTTGGTCGAAGTACACATGCAGACTGACATTTTTGGCCATTGCGCCACATATCGTGCCATGATCATAACATATTAAAAGCAATTTTTTCAAGCTTAAAAGTCTTTGAAAACCATTATTACATGCGAGGATGGCCAAACAGCTTTTTGCTGCCTGTTATCAGTAAGTGTTTTTTGGCGAGGTGCGTTAATACTTCAACCTTAAATTGTAGGAAAATGAACACTTAACTAACACATTAAATGAACAGTCCTAATTAGTACTAGTTCAAACTTCTATTAATTTACCACACTACAGTATATAGAGTATTCATAGCAGGACGCTCTGCTGCTTTGGCCATGATGCTGACCCCATATGTACTTTGCAAACTTCCCCTGTTGGCTTGTCATGCAGCATTTTGTGTTGCGGGCATCTCATGCAGGAACATGCTGCAGTCCAGCACAATCCAAGGCTGACATCAGATCAGTGCCAAATTGTGCATGGTTTTTGAATTTCCTCAGCCTTTTGACCTTTGTCATTTAAAAAAAAAAATCTTTCTCTAGCGTTCTCTCTCAGGCTCTGGAAGCAGGCAGTGCTCAGAAAAATAGACTACCGACCAGACCCGCAATTCGCCTTACTCCTGCGCTTTTTCTCCAGCAGTCTCTGCCTCTTCTCCTCACGCAGGCGCGCCTCCTCTTCCTCCTGGTCCTGACGACACTTGTGGAAGTTCTCCACCACCACTCCCACAAACATGTTCAGCACAAAGAAGCTGACGATCAGCAGAAAAGAGATGAAGTAGAGGAGCATCCAGGGGTTGTGGTTGCGCTCAGGCTGCAGGCGTGAAGGACAGGAAGATAGAGGACAGATCCATCATATAACAAATTAGGAAAGTCATGTGATTAAAGCCATGTGCCAAAATGAGCAAAGCAGATCCAAACCTGCATGTCCACCCCAACAGCGTCCAACCCATCATACATTATATTGACCCACCCGTCCTTACAGGAAAGCACGAACAGCGACATGAGAGCCTGCAGAAGAGAGACACGTGCCGGCAAAACCATCATTCATTCAGTGCAGTTACAGAGCTCGTAATGACCATATCACTGCAGACAACATTTGCTGAAAGTCCTATAAAAATGAAAAAGCAGTATGACCTCACTTTTTCACTCAGCTGATCGCTTTATTATTGTTTAAAGGGTTAGTTCACCCAAAAATGAAATTTCTGTTATTAATTACTCCCAACGCAACTATCATGTTCAAGGCCCAGAAAGGTAGTAAGGACATTGTTAAAATAGTCCATGTAACATCAGTGGTTCAACCTTAATTTTCTGAAGCTACGAGAATACTTTTTGTGTACAAAGAAAACAAAAATAATTAGGGAAGCACGATATGAAAAATTAGCCGACACCGATAATTAAGTCCTTCTTATGGTCGATACTGATAACCAATAAGTTCATATTTTTTATTCTTATAATCTACAGTTTGTGCACCCAGGAGAATAGAAAATCTAAAAAGCACTGATTAAACTGATATTTTAGTAGCTCTGGCCTAACTATAATAGCAAACATCAGTCCTGACTCTTCAAATGTGTTTATTTTTTTGTGTAAGGCACCACAATACTCTGTAACAGAAAGAGTTTACCAGAACTATGACAGAACTATGGTTTACCTGCAATTAACAACTTATTAAAAACAAATTTATATTCAAGTATTTCATGCATAACAAAGAAGTGCATCTATTCAACCTTTAGTGCATGAGGATGAGGAAGGTATATTGACTTTAAGTCATGTTTTTCAAATACATAATAAATAAAATGCATTGACATTTGTCAACCTCGGAAAAAAAACAAAAACAAAAGTGCATCCTTAAAAGTGCAAATGGCATAGAGATTTCTCTGAAATGATATAGTTTAACATAAAATAAATAATAATAAACTTAAAATGATTTCCAATTTGCACTACTCAACATGTCTTACCCTCCTCTAAAGTATATATATTTTCACTTGTCTCTGTTTAATGTCTATTTGTCTTTTCTATTTGTTATATGAGGGCATTAGTGGGAGATTCTTGATAAACAGAGGCATCTCTGACTTCTCACACCCAATTCTGTGTTTTTTTCATCCATAACATTTGCAGCAGCAGGAAATAAACGTTCACTGTCTATGCTGGAGCAAGGGGCTGACAGGTATTTCCGTGCAAGTGAGGCAAGGTCTGGGAACTGGGATTTATTTGACTTGGGCTTAGCACTAGTAGCTGCTGCCGCGACTGCTTCATATTCTTTTAGTACAGCTTCGCTGCGATGACGACCTTTCAAGTGAGATATAAGATTTGTTATTAAAACTTGACGTATTGTTGTATTAACCTTTTTTCCTCCTCTCGAAATCCTTGCTGAACATGCTTTGCAAATAGCAATGGTAATGTCCTCCGCTGCCACCGAGAAAAAGACATGTTCACGGGTGATGACGTAATGAGCACGATGCAGTTTAAAAGCTGCAGTCACTTTTCACTCGGAGGGTAGATGATTCTCGGAAAAATCAGACTGATTGATTCATTTACCAGCAAGAGTACTTTATCGGATTTCATTTATTTATCGGAGCAATAAAAATGATGTCAATTTCACCCATATCGCCCGATAATTTATCTAAATTTAATATAGTGCATCCCTAAAAATAATGAAATAAAGTAATGTAACTATTTCTTCTCTTCTGTGACAGTCCTTGATGCACATTAACAAGAGTACCACGATGCATTCCTCTCTTTGCAAACAAGTCTCAGTGCATCCGGTTTCTACGCCAGAACGCCGGCTCCTGCATCAGCAGCACTGCACGCATGCATTGTGGTACTCTCATGAACGTGCATCGAAGGCTGACAGGAAAGAGAAGAAATTGTTGAATAAAGTAGTTATTTTCATTTTCTTTGCCACAAAAAGTATTCTCGTAGCTTCATAATGTTACAGTTGAACCACTGATGTCACATTAACTATTTTAATGATGTCCTTACTAACTTTCTGGGCCTTGAACGTGGTAGTTGTGTTGCTGTCAGATTTCATCAAAAATATCTTAATTTGTGTTTCAAAGATGAACGAACATCTTACGGGTTTAGAACGACATGAGGGTGAGTAATTAATGACCTATCGCTTTAAATGTGTCCAAACCAATGAATAACACTTACCTGTCCCAAGTTGTCAAAGTTGTACTTTCTCCGAATCCATTTGTAGTTTGCTTGAAGACAATCAGACTTATTGGTGATGTTTTTGGTGTCGCCACCTTCACAATGGTAAAACTTTCCTTTGAAGAGCTGTAATTGATAATATCGCAACTGCGTTATCTGAAAATCCCTCACATTTCTGTTGAAAAGCATGTAGCACTTGAAGCAATTACCTGAACTCCAAGAATGCCAAAGACAATAAAGAAGGCACAGCAGATCAGCACAATGTTCCCAATGGGCCTCAGGGACGTTATTAGCGTTTCCACCACCAGCTTCAGTCCAGGAGCACGACTAATCACTCTATTTATGTGAAAAAACAAAGGCGCAACCTATTTCACCCTGTTTGAATTCCAGGAACATTTATGTAATGGTACAATTGTCTGGTACAAACCTTTAAGATCGATAAACCTCTGCTTAGTCTTACCTCTCAAATAATTAAAGGATAATAGACTTCATTTGGCAAAGCTTTAGTTGAATCGATAAGTGAGAAGGGGCTTTTAGCGTGTAGACTCAGGAGATAATGCAACCACATAATTAACCTTCAGTTTATTCCTTAACTGGAGCAATGACCATGTAGCGGATTTCATTGAATGCTTGAACCTCAGACAGGCGCGTTGTGACCTTTCGCTGACTCACCTCAGCGGCCGCAGAGTTCTCAGCAGACGAAGAACCCTCAGGATGCCAAGGATTCGGTTTCCACCAGTATAGGCCAGAGAGACCAGAATGTCAATGAGAGAGACAGAGACCAGCACCCCATCCAGAACATTCCAGGTGCTCTGCAGATAACTTTGCTTCCCGGCGCAGAAGCCGAGGGCCACCACCTTTAACACAAGCCATATCACATCTGTAAGAGTGTTTTGTGGAATGAATACTCCTTATATATAGAGAAAAAACCTGTACCATACCTTCACAGTCATTTCAGCAACAAAAATCACAGTGAAAACATAATTGGAGATACTGAGGAACTTTCGCTCCTGAAATGAAGAACAAAAGGACATAATGTATCGTACATCCAGTAAGCATGACAACACCAAATATTAGATGCAAATGGCCATGATTGCACTCAAGCAAACTTACGGATGGCTGAATAGAGGGTCTTTCCAGAGCAATGGTAATGCAGTTTAGGAAGATGAATACCAAGACTACATGATCAAACAACTTGTGAGAAATTAACCTTTGACACATCATCCGAAACCTAGGACAGAATTGTATAACAATATTGCATTTCAAAACTGAATGTGAAACTTTGAAAGGAAAGCAGTAATTGGCCAGTTGTTGTTGGAGATGGCAAATGCTTACTTGTTCTGAGGAGAGAACAGGTAAAGGGACCACTCTTCATGATCTTTACACCACTTAGGTTTATATGCCTCAAACGTCCTCTTGAGACGGAAACAGAAGCTCTGTAACCCACAAGAGAGATGTATAAGCAAACTGAACAAGAACTACAGCTAATTACTACAGCTCTAAACACTAACTACAGCATTGTCAGGAGTTTAAAGTGTTTAGTGTAGATAAGAACCTCCGGTTATAAACATTACGCTAATGGTCTCGATTCAATATATCAATAAAGAGGGATTCAAATGGATGCTTGTTTCAATTTGATGAATTATCATTTTGTAGCTCTAACTGTTTATTTTTCAAATGTGTTTTCTGCAGTATACATTTTGCACAATTAAAATCCTTTTTGTCTAAACGTCTAATTGATGCTAGGTACTTGGCTAGAAAGATGGATTCACTTGAAGAAATGACACTATGAAGCAGCTGTAATTATGCGGATGGTAATACAATTGTTGGAAATCATTATAATAACATTTCCAACTAACTTCCACTTGTTCATATGAAGCACTGACACTTTTATGCAGTTTTTATGGACTTTTTTCATGTACTTAATTATGTCGTTTCAGTTAACACCATGTAGCACCTTTCAAACAATTGAAAGTGTTTTTCTTTTTTCAACAGCTCAGTAGTGGCTCCATGATGCATAACTCAAATTTTTTTTTGCAAGAAATAAAATAATTTCAGGAATATAAAAGACATTTAGCAGATGCTTTTTCCAAAGTGACATATCATTCATTAATTTGGAGTTGGTAAGATTTTTTATGTTTTTAAATGAAGTTTCTTATGCTCTCACCAAAGATATATTTGATCAAAAATAAACGGTAAAAACAGCAATATTGTGAAATATTATTACAATTTAAAATACAATTTTTAATATTTTTAAAATGCTAAAGCTGACTTTTTAAGCAGTCATTACTCCAGTCTTCAGTGTCACATGATCCTTCAGAAATCATTCTAATATGCTGATTAATATGCTGCTCCAGAAACATTTCTTATTATCAATTTTGAAAACAGTTGTGCTGCTTAATACTTTTGTGGAAAACCATAATATAATAATTTTTCAGGATTCTTTGATGAATAGAAACTTCAAAAGAACAGCACAGGACAGAAATATACAATTTCGTTTTTTTCTTTAAAAAAATCCAAACGTTTTAAAGATTACTACTATTCTAAAATGAGTAAAAAATAAAGAATAAGTTGTGCATGTCCAGACTTTTGGCTGGTTGTGTATGTTATTTGTATGTAAGCCTGTAGTGTAGCCCTGTTGGTTTCTGTTTATTTCACAGCACTTGAAACTCAATTTCAAGACGAGGCCTCTTGAGTGAGCCGATATCATCACTCTGACACCAATAAAGGTCACTTTTCACCCAGCAAGAAAAACAATTACTGCCTTCAGACTACGGGGCTGAATCAATTACAACATGCCAATTTGTCTCCTCACAAGACAAACCCCTGGGAAGACATCTTCGAAAAGCAAGTCATAAGCACTGCCTGACTATAACAAACAACACAGCATTAAACCATAACTTACATCATCCATGTCCTCCTCTGCAATGGAGTCTTCCTTGCTGAGGTTGGCGGACAGGTCAGTGGGCAGGTGCAGGCTTCTTCCATTGCAGTCGTGGTAGTCTCCCAGTGAGCTGAAGCTGGGGGTTTGGGGCAGCTCAGGGATATCTAGAGAGCTGGGATGCTGCAGTGAGCTCCCACTGATATTGGCCAGCTTCTCCCCCTCCAAGTCTTCGTCCTCAAAGCTGCCCCTGCCGTCCCCAGACAGCAGAGACTCCCTCTCCCCAGACGTGTCCTTCCTTTTCAAACTCGGCGCCCGTCCTAAGCTGTTCCAGCTTGACCTGCGGCTGCCCCAGTTACTGCCTGAGCCACGGGGGTGGCATGGAGATCTTCTTGGGCTAGTCTAGGATAGTAAAGGAATATGCCTACGTTACACATATCGCTTGTTCCTGCAATTAAGAACTACAGTCATTTCTAGCCTTTCATTTGTATTGGGGCACATCGAAAAGTGTCCCCATATTTTGATATTTTTTGACGATGTTTTGCATATAAATTGGCTTTATCTGCAGTAGAGAGTTGTTTACAAGCTGTACACGCAATAAAAATCTGCTTTGTCACTGACAAACAATAGAAGACATTTGCAAGTTTTGTTTCCTACAGTGGATTTAAGGTACATATCCACCTCATCCATTTTTTGATTGTTTGTTTTCTGTCTTATAAAGTAATCCCTTAAGGTTTTGGAGAGAGAAACAGTTGCAAACGATTCATTGCATGAGGGAACTGTCCGAATGAATCAAAGTGAATCAAAAAGAACACAGTTTTGTTAATAATATTTTAATGGGGAAGGGCGAGTGCAGGTTACGGTTTTCTCAGTCTCCTGCCCTGGTGTCTACATGGGTCGGGGCGCTGACTAAAGTAAAATAAATAGCATGACCAGTAAGAAAAATCAATAACATGACATTTAGGCATTTGGAAAGACACTTTTGAAAAATAATTGAACATTTAAAAGGGCCTTAAAAATGTAATTTTTGTTAAACTTTTAATAAATTGCGGGTTTTTTAATAGTTGTGTAAGTGTTCAGGTTGGTGCCGTGGGCGGGTGTTTGACGGGGCGTTTTTAAATTTTAAAATGTAATAACTTTGCTGAAATAAAACCCATATAACTATAATACCCTGACTTTTCCTAAATGTGTGTATATTTTATTATAACATTATCTTATTAAAATTACAAAACACAAAAGAGTTCATAAAAGTTTCTACCTTGAATGGCCAAAGCGGTCAGATTGACCGTTCGCATTACAGACGGCGTGTAATTTCTGCTTTTGCAACTTTTTCCCCGCGTTTGAAGATGCACGTCACAGTTTGCTAGCAACTTTTGTTCTAGTTGTTTTTATATTCTATTGCTAATCTAAAATTCCCATTTGTAAAAAAGCCAGGTGGACAACTCCAATACAACAACTGCTGTCATTCAATCTGCCACGGTTCCAGGTACATATGTTAGGCTAAAAGTTGTAATGATAACATAGCCAAAACAATATAATAATAATAATGATAATAATGGCTATTATTATTTTTATGTTAATGCTATAGCTAATGCATATAGGCTAATTTTAGCCCCGACAAGACTGATATTGTGAAATAAAACAAACTAATTAGGCTTTTTTTTAGCGACAATGACAGTTTATTATTACCTATACTATTATAATAGATCCATTTATTCATGGATCACAATTCCAGTGGTGGCTGCATAGAATTGTTTCCAACTCATCTGATCCAAACATAAATATGTCATAAAATAGAACAACCGACCTTCAAGCTTCATGTAAAACCTCAAAGAAGCTTCGCATGTAAATAATGTATACAAAAATGGCATCAGTTCAGTCTATTATTAACGTTTCAGAATGCCCGCTATGGCCATTCTGTAGTTATAGATTCCAGTAGTTTCAGTGTAAGAGCATACATTAAAGGAAAGGGGTCTATGATGCATTTAAATTTTTAACTTTGTCTTTGGAGTGTTACAAGCTGTTTGTGAATAGTTAAGATCTCTGAAGTTGCAAAGACTAAAGTCTCAATCCAAAGAGATATTCTTTATAAAAAAGTTAAGAGCCAACCACGCCTACCTACAACGGCTCGTTCTAACACGAAAAACAAGTCGTCCTCCACATTCCTATCTATGTCACGATGTGGGAAGATTTGCATTATGCCGGCCAAATGTTCACGCAAAGAAAAGAAGGCGTAACTTTTATTCTCGCTGTAGTATTGTTGTTGCTGTGTGTTTTGTTGTGAAAGCGAAACTACTTTTTGGCCTTCCAAAAGAGGACAATATACGCTTCGTCATGCCTAGAGCTGATCCGTGCTTGGTCGCTGAGGAAATACATCAACTTCGCGGTGTGGATCACCGGATCGGCTTTCACCGGGGATGAAGCGGAGTCCAGCCCGGGGTCGTCCCATGTGGTTGCCGCAGCCCGCCGGATGCTCCTTCGTCGAATTCGCCGGCCGCGCCGTTCTCAAGCCCGCCCTCCTCTGCTCACTCAAGCCGGCCTCCGAATACTCTAGTCCG
Organism: Sinocyclocheilus anophthalmus; assembly: GCA_018155175.1. Classification (NCBI taxonomy): domain Eukaryota; kingdom Metazoa; phylum Chordata; class Actinopteri; order Cypriniformes; family Cyprinidae; genus Sinocyclocheilus; species Sinocyclocheilus anophthalmus. Next base: position 26,715 of record JADLZN010000981.1, on the reverse strand, counting down.
CCGCTCACTCAAGGCCGCGGTGTGTGACGCTGTTTCGTTGTGAAAGCGAAACTACTTTGTTTGGCCTTCCAAAAGAGGACATGACTAGAAATCAGTGGTTAAGTTGTATTTACAACACTGTTCTAGAACAGTTCAAGCCAAATATTCAGATGTGTGCTGCACATTCTATGGAGGACTGTTTCCTGATCCTGGTAGAGTAGACTACAATGCCGCTGTTCTGACTCAAAGACTGTAAGTAAGTTTTTTTATTTTTAAAGAATTTGCCACTGACGATTCCAACGCGGGTTTTGACCAGTGTTTAGTTTAGCGCTTGTTGTTTGTCATTTCTCCGATTACAAATGCAGACATGGTTTTATGTTTACGCGGCGCGATGCAACGCAATGCGTAAAAAGACAGTATAAGTCATTATAATTCGTAATTATGGATGCATAACTGGATGCAACGAATGCCTCGTTTATAATGGGTTTTCATGTTTTTGAATTGTCGCTCCGGCCGGACAAGGTATCACAGTATGGTTTGGGGGGCGTAACATTTCCGTCTCACGCTAGATGAATTCGGCCAATCATAATGCACTGGATAGCTGTCCAATCAGAAACACCTCGCTTTTTCAGACCGATGAGCTTTGTAAAAATCGACGCGTTTCAGAAAGGCGGGGCATAGAGGAGAAACAATAATGTACAGTATGTGGAAAATAATGTGTTTTTTAACCTTAAACCGCATAAACACATTTCATTACACCAAATACACAAAATAATGTTCTTTTTAGCAACATCATATGACCCCTTTAAATGTATGAGTCAGTGACAAACAATGAAGAAACAAAAAAATTAAGGAAATAGTTTAAAAACGTGCCATGTTTGTAAAAAAATTTGTTCATATTTATGTTTGTTTCATTTTATTTTGAAAAAGCATACCACTTTCAGGAAAGGTTTAAATTTAATGAATATAAAAATATCATGCGGTGCAACTATCAAACAGAAAGTGAAGTCATGTTGTCTATACACCTTGAATATACGTTGTATTAAGTGTACACATATTAATCATGTTTAAAAAAAAAAGATTAATATGTGTACACTTAATACAACATATATTCAAGGTGTATTAAGTGTATTAAGTGTACACATATTAATCATGTTTTAAAAAAAATATTTAAAACATATTCTACAATACTTAGGTAAAATATTGTAGAAAGTAAAATATCATACATTTTTAATTAATAATTATCTTCGTAATATTTTCGTCGTAGAACATGACATTACGTAGAAACCTGAACTAATCTACACATGTTATAATGATAAATGAAGACGTCACTTCCTGTTTTATGTTCTTTTCACAACTACTGTACTGTATGCTCAAGCAATCTTTATGTGATGTCACTGTAATGGACACCTGTTTGTAATTTAACAGCTGTTTTTTTTTTCTTACCAGTGATTTTTGATCAAAAGCATTTGGATCTATTGAGATGCCACTGCCCCGCCTGGACTCGGTCAAACCAAACACTGACTCGGGGCCGAGCGAGCTCTTCGGAGTGGGCATGGGGGTGGCAGCAGTGCGCATGATGATTGGAGGAGGCAAAGTGCCTCGAGGATCTACATGCCCATTCGCTGACATCATCAGAGAGTACATCTTCAACTCTGTTGGTGGAAGTAAAAGGGGTTATTCAAAGAAAGTCATCACCATCCAGTAAACAAAATAAAAAATGATTATCCATGAATGACAAAGTAGTAAAAGTAAATGGAAGAAGGACACATAAAAAGGGCATTTTCCACAGTAGATTCATATATGTGAAATGGTGATGTGGTTCTAGAGGACCCCTGGCCTCTTTAATGGGGTCTGAAATGAACTTAACTATATGCCTGAATGAACAGGCTAAGAATAGGAGAAATCTATGTTGTGTAAAAAGTGTGCATTTTACATGTTAGCCCGGCAATAACATTTTATGTGTAAAAGAAAGTAACCTGTAGCTCGTAATTCCCCCATCTTCTCTTCCTCTTCAAAGTTCACAGAGCGCTTTTCCTCATCTGCATCTGACCTGTTAGCATCTCCCTGCAAAACACAAGAGCTTTCTGTGGACAGCTCCCAGTATTTCAGTAACCATTCAGCCCACTAAAGTGTTATTCAGGATGCACTGAAGCCATACAGGAGCCGTTCTCTCAGAGGACGTCGGCCTCTGGCATCAACAACACACTGGCCTTCACTCAGTCACAGCCTGCTGTACATACATACAGCTGTGGTGCCCATATTATCAGTACTCTGTCTGCTACCCTGTTAGACCTCGATTGCGGTTAGGGTTGTGCGAAGTTGGTGTTTGTTTTAGCCTTTGCAGGTTTACACCTACTAATAACAAGTTCACAATTCACACAGACCCCAGCATGACAGATGGGCCAAACACTGCAGCACTGTATCAGCAATGCAGTTTAACTCCCCAGACTATCTGGAGAAAGCAGCTACTTTGTTTGTGCACAGATCTGCATGCTTAAGAAGCCAAATTCTGTAAATCCCTGAAGCACAAGTTCAACCTTGTTCAAGGAGCGACCAATTTGCATATTAGCTACATATTTAGAGTTCAAATGAACATATATAATGTACAGTATGTTCGATTTAATTCCTATTCGATATTTATTTAATTTCTATTTTGTAGATAATATAAACTTTACATGTACAAAACAAGTTGTGAGGACTGTGAAAAACGGCACAAGCGTCTTCATGCTTGTTAAGCTAAATCTGAAGTAATGAACACAAAGGCTTACAACTGTTAATCAAATCTTCATTTTAGCTTTAGATTTAAACATGGAGTTGATTTATTGGCTTATAAGATGTCAATTTTGATGTTTTATATTTATTTTTATACATTCATGGTGTAAAAAAAGCAGTTAATTGAAGCACATTCTTTACTTTTTTACATTTGATGCTGTATTAATTTAATTACTTAAAGTGTCCCAATATTTTGACAGTATTTTGATAATGTTTTGGATGTTTGGATATAAATTGGCTTTACCTGGATTACAGTTGTTCACAAGCTGTATGTGCAATAAAAAACTGCTTTGTCACTATAACAAATAATAGAAGACATTTGCAAGTTTTGTTTCGTAAATATCCACCTCGTCCAACAGTCTTATAAAGTATCCCATTACCATTTGGTATAGGAAACCACATTGCAAACGATTCAGTGCCTGAGTGAACTGTTCAAATGAATCAAACTGAATCACAAACAATTGTAAAGTTTGACTGATTAAATCGAAAGAGTCATTCATTTGCAAAAATGGTTCTGTTTCATTCTGATTCTCAACAGCTGATAGAAAACACACGTCTTGACTGCCGAAATATTATTTGGAAGAATGATACTTAGGTCAAATACTTATTTTTATGTTGACTGCAGTGAGCAATGAAGTTTAACTCCGCAGACTATCTGGAGAAAGCAACTGCTTTGTGCACATATCTTTAGAAAAAATAAACACTACTGAAACTGAGCCAGCTGAAATAGATGTTTTTTTTTTGTTACCTCTGCCTGAAATCCCTCCACTAAGATGGCCACCAGTAGGTTAAAGAGCACATAATTCCCAAAAGTCATCAGAGCCACAAAGTAAAGAGCCGCCCATGGGGTGGTGGACGCCATTCCATTATAGAGGACCACGTTCCAGTCTTCCTGGGTCAGGATCTGAAATACAAACGTAAGCAGCTTGAGAAACAGAAGAGGACAGAGAACGGCTGAGTAAATAAAAAATCTGCGATGTATCAATTAAATGTGCAGTAGAGTAGTGTTTTGTACATATAATTTCCTGCATCTGAATTACATAGCGGGGGAAATTAATTGTTGAGTAGTGTTGAGTAGTGTTTTGTGATGATACTGTACAAACTATTCAAAGTTCTGCTTCTTACTGAAGTGAAAGTAATTGGCTGTCCCAGTCTAGCAATTAAGTCTTTTTTTAACTGCAAAATAATGTCGTGATAATCTAAAGAGAATAGCTGCAGTACAGCATTATACAGATACAGTGCAGGTTCAGCAACTCAGCTTCATCACAGGAAATTGTGCTAATGCAGGATATAATGCACACAAAGGCCTTCCATTGTAGTCAGCTGCATAGTAGCTACTATATAGCTCAAGATATTGATATGGAGTTTATAAATAGGTTTATGGGATATACAAATATGTATAAATAACCCTAACCTGAGAGACATAAGCAATTTATTTATGGCCAGTGTTGGGGAGTAACTAGTTACATAACAGTGTTACGTAATTTGTTTACGAAATAAATGTAATCCATTACATTTACTGAGAATAAAATGTGTAATTAAATTACAGTTACTTATATGTCAACGATTACAAAGGGGGTTACATCTGAATATTTTTTGTAAAAAGTAGGATACGTTAAATAATATGAATTTGTTGATTTGCCTGTTTTAATGTGCACGATGCCTTTAAAGGCAATTTAGTAAAGTGATGCTATTCTGATGCTTTTGATTGGTTCTCTTGTTTGAATCTGCAGTGCACCACTTCTGCCAGTTATTGTACATCAATCCACATTGCTGCTGAAAGCTTTAGGCTACAACCTGTCTGAGAGTTGATTAACTGATTAACAGTTGAAAACATTTGCTAGAAATTTAGAGAAGTAATCAAATGTAATCAGCTACATTAAAAAAGTAACTGAAATAGTTACACAACTTAATACATTTGAAATAGGGTAACTTGTAATCTGTAACCTATTGCATTTAAAAAATAACCTTGCCAACACTGTTTACGGCACACTGCATTTGATATGTCAATGTCTCAGAGTATTAAATAAAAGTTGAAAATAATGTTTCGTATTAAGGACAGGTCTACACAACTTTGAAATAATTTTTCAAAGCTGTAAACAAAAAGATTATTGGATTATGTAAAAATGTAAAATTTAATTCAGTGTGTTACTTGCTATTTCTTTGTAATTATTGTGAAATTTACAAGCAATTTCTTAGTGAAAATTGTTTCTACACCCATTTTTTTCCCAGTGTATGCATTGCCTAACCCCAGCACAGTCTCTCTTCTGACCTGAAACACAGTGACAATGGCCCACAGCAGGGAATCAAAGTTTTTCCTGTCTGGAATGGTGTCTCCATTCTCCATTTGCAGGCTGAATTTGCATCCAAAGAGGTGCATTCCAAGAATGCTGTATTGGCAATAAAAGAAAAATGAAATGAATAAACATTTTTGCTAATTCCAGAATTATGCTGATGACAAGACAACACATTTTCAGCACATTACTACTCACAAACTAGAATTAATGTTGCACAGTGTTTTCTATAAGTCAAGATTATAGTCTTGGTGACACTGCACACCAAGCTCGGTTCTAATTGGCTGAGTGAGTTGTGGGTGTGGTCTGCACCTGAATGTGAAAATGAAAAGCATGAGCAGCATGCAGAATGTAGCCACATTGTCCATGGTCTTCATCAGGACTACCAGCTGTCTGCGCAGAGCAGGGAGGAAGCGCACCAGTTTGAGCACACGCAGGAGACGAAACGTCCTCAGCACTGACAGACCCCCATCCGCCTGCCCTATGATCTCCCACACACTGTCACAGAAACACATGGTTATATTTAATGCATTTCTATATATAATAGTTCAGATAAAATAAAAAAAATCATAACCTCAACAATGCTTACATACAGTATGTTTAAATGAATATGTATTTAAAAAAAGAATTTCCCACTATCTTTCATAGTAGCTTCTGGGTAGCTGATTTTTTTAAATTACTACAATTTTAGGTCATTTTAATTAATTTTTTTAACATTCCATATTTTTCATTTCATAATTGCAAAATATACATTTTTTTTTAGCGTATTTGATTATACACTAACTGTTTGGGGCTTTTTACACTTTTTACTGTATTATTATCCAAATAAATCCAGCTTTGATTTATTTCAAAAACATTAAAAACTTTTCAAATGCATTGTATATTTAGTAAGTTTAGTATTTTAATAAGTATTATATAAGATATAGACACATACAGATAAATAAAAGGTCTTACCTTATGACTACAATAATCCCATCAAAGATGTTGTAGGGGTTCTTGATATAGCCAAAGATGCCAAAGGCCAGCAGTTTGAAGAGCATTTCGAGGACAAACATGCTAGTGAAGACGATGTTGCTAATCTCCAGAATGTTTGTCAGCTCCTCAGGCTGTGAGAGGAAACAGAGCCACACCTCATTACCGTCTGCAGGCCAAAGTCATGCCAAGATACTGCTGCGAATATAACATATGAGTGACCTTAATCACCGACCCTCATAATGGCACCTTCACACACCTTTACTCTCACAACATCCCATGAAACGCCTGAGGATGGGAGTCAGACTACTGTATATATATACAGAGAAGTGAGAGAACTGCAGCACATTCGAATGATAAATGAACAGTTTATGTAACACAATACCTCTGGGCCAAATAATAAAAGATATTTCAAAGCAATTACGATTGTTCATTTTCACACAAACAGCTCCAGGGCTGAGGTTAAACGAGCAAAATAAAACCCAAAGCAGTATAAGCTCTTTTATTGAGAGCAAAGCAATGCAGATCAATCAGACGGACATTACCTCTAAAATCTGTCCATCACAAGCAGTTTCAGGGCCAGAGAATTAGTCTCCTTACATTTGCTGATGCAGACTATACCAGCTGAAGAACTGAAGAATTACTACTGCACTCTTCAGTTCTTTAGCATAGTGCAAATCAATAAACACATTTTAAAGGAAGCATCAATGATATTAGCCTTTTGGTTCTGCTGGCCATTATAAGAGCAGCAACCCTCAGCATTCACCTGGATACTGCTCACATTAACACGGTTATAAAATCAAAACGTCAAACTGTTAGACAATCACTATCGCAACGGGCAAGCTGAAAGTCACTGTGTTAAACACGTCCATTTAGAAAGATAAAACCAGTGTACATTTGAGCCTATAGGGCTTCACTGCTCTTGTCTTATCAGTGCTTTTAAAGACACATAAACCTGCATTAGTGCATTAGATATCATTAACAAGCCTAACGATTATTTTACAGTATTTAATAATGCTAATGTAATTTCTACATACACAAGTTGTATAAATTAACATTAATATATTATTAACAAACATGAATTAACAAAGAACTTTATTGTAAATTGTTAGCAATGAAATATGTTTCTATTAAAATAGAAGCTATCTATACTTATCTCATAACTGAAACAAACCTTTGCAGGTATAAACCATATCCAGCAAATAACTGAAGTAAAACTGCGCTGACAGGTCATCACTAGGGGGCTCCACGGCCTCTGCTGCCTGCATTGATCTACATACATTAATCACTGTTCTTCATGAATATTTATATGCCACTTCCCCAGACTGCTTGTTACCCAGGAACAACAGATTAGTAATGGATTAGTAAAAGAATAATGAAAACCCTTCATTATACCCACTTCGACTGCAATGTTAGATTAGACAAGCATTTTCAGCCTTACTGGCATCAATCTTTGATTCTAAACAATTTTAGCATCATCAATTTAGTAGGCTATTTGTACATTGGTATTGAAAGAAAACAAGATAATCCAAACCAAAAAAACATGCTAGCAGTGTCGACATAAAACAGATGGTAGTCACATTTTCAGTGGGCAAACTTCCATTTAAAGCTTACAATTTATGCAACATATATACATAAACAGATGTGCTTGTGTGGTGTCCAACAGGTGGCTTTATGAATCATTATTCCAGCAGCGGACACCACCTCAGGTGCCAAGACAGCTAAAGTGTGTTAACTGTAATATGGTTTGAAATAAAAAATATGATGCTAATTTACCAGAACAACTCTGAAGCAACAGATTCAAAAACATACCATGGGGCAAAAACATTGTTTAGTGTAATTTTCCTCACAAAGTGAGACATGCCATTATGCAGTGCCATAGACTGAGCCCAGTCGTGATGAATTCTAAACACAATCTTCCAGCCTGTGAATAATTTTTCCAACAAAATGACAAGAGAGGATTAGTGCATTTCTGTTTTAGAAAGTTATACAATTACACGACAATATTATGTCTATGATACATCCTAACCAGACAATCTAGCTCATCCCCTCTTCAACAAAACCATATAGGGATAGTTCACAAACTAACAAACACACAAACAGCCTCACAACCAAAAAACAAAAATTCTATCATTATCTACTCACCATCATGTCATTTCAAACTTGCATGACTTTTTTCTGCTCCAAAGCTAAATGTGACTGTATTTTGACCACTCTTCCACTATTAGAAATAAAGGTTCTTTATTGGGCATTGGAAACTGTAACATCCATGGAACCTTTCCATTCCACAAAAGCTTCTTTATACTGGAAAAAAAGTTCTTTAGATTATTTAAATATTCATGGTCTTAAGAATTTGTTCACAAATCAGATTCTTGAACTCACTGATTCAACAATACAGACGCTGCGATTGTGCTGCGAAAATAATCAGTAAATATGTACATTTCTATATGTTTCTTACACAAATCAATTGTATGAGGTCAGAAGAGGAATATAGTGTACAGACTATTTTTATGATACTTGTGGGGGCTTTATTAAGCCCTTTTCATGTCCTTTCAACATGAGGGTGAGTAAACTAAATTTATTTATTTTCGGCTGAGCCATTTACACTACACACAAATCAAATATCAATCCCAGCTTTCCTGAACATGGTCTGTCTGAGTGCAAAGCTACAAATTCCCACTGCTGCTGCATCAAGCACATTTGCTGGACAGAGCAATGGAAAACCGACGACAGTGAAAATGCATGTTGGGACACTGGGCTTTCAGTGGCGGCAACATGGCAGACTAAAGGAGAGTGATGTTAGCAGAGAACTGCTGCACTTCTCCAGAGGGAGTCAGCCGCTGCACCCTTTACTGCCCCATTCCTCCATCATGTCCCATGATGCATAACACACATCTGAAAGCAGAGCAACTCAGAAAAGGCAAAAGGAATGAAAAACAACAACACTGTCTGTTACTTTCACGGCTATTTGCGATAATGTTAATCATTTTACAGCTCTAAACCATTCAATGACCAGCACAATCCGAAGATAAACACAGCATGATGTGTTTGATAAATACATGTATGATTTTGATGAGAATCTGGGTGAAGCTATACACACATGTGCTTTGTAAATGAGTATTTGATGCATAACGTATCAATGAATGTCTATCTTACATCCTGCTGTAATGGGTCAACACTTTTTAAAGGTGCAATAGGTGATTGTCTTCTGAAACATTTTTTGTTATGTTGGTTGAAAGTCTCTTCTCATCCCGACAGCAATCACTAAGTTAAGTGGTCTAAATGTATTATTATCTAGTGTGGAAGGCGTAGGACCAAGAAATGTTGGTCCAATCAAAATGCTCGTTCCGAGCGTTTTGATTGACTTTCCTACCTGCCTGTCAACTTATGAACGTATTAGCATACCTCTGCGCACCCGGCTTGCGCAGACAGGATCAGCGCGTTCACACACGCTGTGCAGACAGAGCGAGAATGGCAGACAAACATCAACAACCTGATCTTCCTTCCTGGTATTGTAGTACTTTTACTAACTGTGCTATAAAGTTTTCTCACCGGTGAATGACACATGATGTTTTGTAGTAATGTTGTCTCTGGTCGTCTGGTCTGTGGGCGTATATACGTTCAGGAGACGTGGTTTTGGATGGCGATTTGCAGGGAGGGTGGGACGTTCACGTTCAGTGCTATCAGGCGAAAGTTAGCATTTGCCAAGATTCCTACTGCAGACCTTTAAAGCGTTTAATTTTTTGTGCCTCTAGTGAGTTGAATTGCAATTTGTTTGAGCAGCCCGACTATGTGGAGCGAATTTTGTGCCAATATTCATCAAACAAATCCAGCGTTTTGCAAATAAACACAATCAGCTTTGCAAAGAAAACTCGACGTTCAAACAAAAAAAAATTCAGAATTGCGAGATGTAAACTTGCATTGCAAGAAAACACTCGAATTGTGAGATAAAAAGCGCAATTACCGTTTTTTTTTTCAGTGGTGGAAACGGGCTTCCATACTACACAAAATACATTATTCACTTGAAATTAGTTTATTATTCAGCAACATTTACATAATAAGACTGGCTTAACCAAAAGTCTAAGTTTGGTGCGGGGCTAGGGGTTTAACCAACTAATGAAGAAGGGAAACTAATGAAGATAACTTTTTTAATGCATAAATATTCATTGTAGTCTTTCAATTAATACAATAACAGAAAATCTTCAAGAATAATAATATACAAAAAAAACAAAACTATTGCCATTAAAAACTATCACTTGGTCACAGAAACAAACAGCCCTGTCTTAAACTCATGCCATTGGCTGAGCCACTGTTACTATGTTGTGCTGGTCAGGATGTTCAAACAAACAGAGGAATGTTTTGATAAACCCACAGAGTCATTGTGTTTACACCTTCTCGAGAATCAGCCAACAAATGCCATACAAATGGCTTCAAAATACTTTTAGAAGGAGAACGGTACATCTCACTGCAATGATGTGTCCACTTCCCAAAAGTATTTCATGTGAGCTATTCAGTCTCAGAGGTAATGAACATGTCTATCATTTATCAAAGTGAAATAACTGTATGTGCAGTGGAGACATGCGTGAGTCTTCGGTGATGGGGTGAACAGTGGCGTAGGCTCTGTGAAGTGACTTTGACTGATGCAGTAATGAAGACTGTCAGTGGCCCCATGTAAATCCGATTAGGTGGTTGATTGACTCGAGAGTGCAGAGACTCTGCTGAGATACTAAGAGCATTCAGTACTTTGATCAATGCACCCAGCCTTATCTCATTATTGTAATCCTCCCTCAATAACTACTATGGCGAAAGTGTATTCCAATAGCTGGCAGTACTGAACAAACACCTATATGGATAAGCCTTGAACCATTTGATTTTAAAATCCCCATGAAATCAAATTAAAGTTTTTTTGGGTGTTATATCAATATGGTAATCTTAAGGTTATCTATAAGGCAGTGTGTTCCAAAACAGTGACAAAATGTGCATTTATAAGATATAAGCATTCAAAAACTTGCAGTTTGCACTTCGCCAAACAGACGTCACATCGTACTTCAGCAGCTTCTCATCAAACTTTCTGTCCAATCAAATGGTCTCTAGAATCCGAAGCGCCCGGCCCTTACACTATAAAATAGACGCTGAAGCCTTGGCTGAAATCGGTCACTTGTCCACAGGATTAGTATTTTCTGTACAGTGAATGGGCTATACTATATAGGGGACAGGGAATGATTCAAACACTGTAAATATGCTTTCCATTGAGGAAAAAAAAAAAGTCTGGTTTCGCGCTGTGTCACGCTAACCACCGCACCGTGCACACACACTCTGCTCCGGTCCAGAGACACGATATCACATAGCGGATCAATGCGCAGTCCGCGACTTAAAGGGGTCATATGTTGTGATTTAAATTTTTCCTTTCTCTTTGATGTTACAAGCTCTTGGTGCATAAAGAATATCTGTAAAGTTGCAAAGACTAAAGTCTAAATTCCAAAGAGATATTCTTTATAAAATTTGAGTCAGCCACGCCTACCTAAAACGGGCTCATTCTAACACGCCCCCACATGTCTACTACGTCACATGTGGAAATATTTGCATAATGCCGCCCAAATGTGCACGCAAAGAAAGAAGGCGTGGTTTCAGGAACAGCAGTAGTGTTGATGCAGCCATGTCAGGGAGACGCTGTGTATTTCAGTGCGAAAGCAAAAGCACTTTATTTGGCCTTCCGGAAGTAGATGCAATTAGGAATCATTGGTTAAGATTTATTTACAACAGAACAGCACAACACAGTTGTTCGAATTTGTGCAACGCATTTTATTGACGACAGTTTTTTGAACCTAGAAGAGCACAATGCTGGCTGTGCACAAAGGCTATTTCTAAAAAAAAGGGTAAATTCTGCCTTTGCTATGACAATCTGGCGCTTCTGAATCAGCTACTGTTTTGTTATTAGTTTAAGTATTTGCTATTGACTGTTCAAATGCAGAGTTTTGCGCAGCGCAGAGTAACACGTCGTGTGTGTGTGTGTGTGTGTGTGGTGTGAGGGGAACAGGGTCACATCACAGGAGAGTGAACTGCCTGTCAGAAATCATAGCACGTCAGCTGTCTTAACCGCGGCTTGTGTACTGCATCATCACTGTGTCTGTCATGTGACTCTGTTGCCCTTTTTGGCTTGAACTGATGGTAAAACTAACACCATTATTAACTGTCTTGATATTTACTTTAAAAGATGAAGCTCGCGATTATGGTAAGGGCGTTACATTTTCCGACGAGTGCTTGCGGTGTTCGGACCATCACAATGCACTGGGTCAGCTGGCCAATCAGCAGACTGCGCTTGTCAAAGGAGGGGGCTTTGTTGAAAACAACGTGTTTGAGAGAGGCGGGGCATAGAGGACCTACAATAATGTACAGTATTTGAAAAATAATGTGTTTTTTGAACATTAAAGCATGTCAACATATTCTGTTACACCAAATAATTATTTTTAAAATAGCATCATATGACCCCTTTTAAATGTATCGGAGCTATTTGAATTCTACACAGAATGCTATATTTTATAGTAATATGGATGAGATTGTGGCTGGCATACCCTGTCAAATGCGGCTTTACGGAGCTCAACGGCTCTGAACGGCTCTAGCCCAAGCTGTGATATAAACAAACACTATTGGCTATTTTAAAAAGGGGCGGGGCTGCTTGACATGTCCCGCCCTGTCTTCCTGTTTCAGTTAAAATGATGTCAACTCATAGAGTAACGCTGCATTTTTCTAAGCATTTCAGGGGACCTTTAAGTAAATGGCAATTACTCCGTAAACAACCTGTCTATCACATTGTGCAAAGTATTAACTGTAGGCAACTTCTTGTACTTAAATAAAAAAAATTATTTAGTGCTTGTGAACTATGAAAGCCTGTTTCCAAATCAGAGGAAACAGTACAAAAGTAACTGAGAGAAACAGAGTCACAATTGTGAAATTTAAAGTTATATTGTCAGATGTAAAGTAACATTTTGAGATAAAGTTATATTGTGAGATATAAAGCCCCACTGGGAAATAATTTATTTTGCAATAACAAGAAATAAAGTAAAAATGTCAGTAAATAAAGCTTCAGTTGTGATATATAAAGTCGCAATAACCTTTTTGTTTTACTCTGAAACGGTAACAGCTTTCCATAATGGACCATATTTGTGACATGTCGACAACAATTTCATACGGGAAACACATTTAATGTAAATAAACATATAATGAAAGACTAGCCAATAAGCAAGCAGCAACACAAATAGATGCTTAAAACTATCAGACATACTAAAAATGAATAACCATAACTCAAAAAACACTGTTTACAGGAACACTGCAAACCTTACCCACAGAAATTATATTGGTAACACAATCACAAGAAGTTCAAAAGACACTTTACAACTCAAATAACAATCATTTTACTGTAGAATTTATGTTAATTCTTTAAAACAGACCAAAGAATTTCTATGTAAGGAGGTCTCCAAATCCCCAAATCACCATAACAAATGTCTGCTAACTATTTTCACCTCTTCTGCTTCTGAAATGAGGATTAAAAGATCCCTATTATGTGTCTTGGCTTAATTAGACAACACAAGCTGTTCTTTAAAGTAGCATAACGATTAAAGATTTTACTTCAGAAGCAGACATGCTACCTAGGACCCACATTGGTATTCAATAAGCTATGCTTTAGTCAAAGAGCAACCAATCAATCATATATAATCACACATACTTATTAAATGTAGGATAACGGTTTGTTTCAGATCTATTATTAGCGTACTTATCCTCCATTGTGGAATATGTCAGTTTGTTTTTTTTTTTTTTTTTTTTTTTTTTTTTTTTTTGTTTTTTTTTTTGTTTTGTGTTGGTTTTTTTTTTTTTTTTTTTTTTTTTTTTTTTTTTTTTTCAATCAAATGCTGTAAAGTCAAGTGGTTACACGCAAGGTGGCGTCTGAACCTTATTTCTAACCAGAGCTGCTAAACATTATTTCAACAACAATCGCTCTCCAAACGGCCTTTTAGCAAAGTTACAATATTTAATTTCATACAAGTACTACTCACAGTGCAGTTATCAAATCTAGTGCAATTTACAGTACATTGAGCAGGAAAGTTTTTTCTGCTGGCCTTGTTGAGCCAGTTTTTTTTTTTTTTTTTCGACCTGCCGCTGGCCATATGCACTGCTCTTGGTAGTTGCACGGTCCATTATGGAAATGAGATGTTTGGTTCTGTGTTCTTTACTTTTTTTGAAAATTGTCAACTATTCCTAATTTATACTTCTAAGACTTTGTCAGCTCCTTAGACAGTCTCATTTGTGTCAGAAATTTTAATGAGATTTAAATGAGCAGAATTTCTAACAATTAGTACATTACAGAATACCAAATGTTCACGTTTGCAAGACATAAAATGCATGTTTCTTGGCACTCGAATCAACTGGCTGAAATCCTGGAAGTAGGCTATCGGACCATTCTTACTGTTAATCCAAGATTGAATATTTATTTGATTTATTATACAACAATGTCAGTAAATGTTTAATTTCCAAGAATCCTCTACACAATACCAGCAGCAGAAAATGTCAGTACTGTAACCACTTTATATGATATCAAGCATCCACACACATTGCTTACTGCGAGACCTCTATCCAATTGGCTACATGTCAAACCACAGGATTAGGTATGAAACCAAGAGTGGTAACATCGCAACTCAAAACAACACAGCAAGGAGAGATAGAAGTGCAGTCCGAGGCACTGCAGCACAACACAGTTATATAACCAGGAGATCTGTTCACCCAAAAAGGCTATGAATCCTCATCACTGTTTCTGAATGAAAAATAAATAGCAAGCTAATCCCAGTGCATACCACCAATGAAATTCTGATGAGGAATATGTTATGATATGGTCTGTTTTATTGCTTTGTTTCCTTATAAGCAGTCATTATAACAACCATCCTTTTGTTTTTCCTGACCACCAATCAATATTAAAGTAATAAAAGTCCTGTCTGACAGTAGCAGATGAAAAATTAGGCTATTCATTAAAGAAGCCACACTTGCACTCACCTGCTCATGGTATTCAATCCCCATACTCAAGGTGTTGATGAGGATGGCAATCATAATTCCTCGATTAAAGTATTTGCTATTTACTATGCGTATCAATCTGTCCCGGAAGTCATCCCAGTACTGAGCCAGGCGGTTACGCTCCTCCAGGATTTTATGATGGGATGCACGGCAGGGTTTAAACTCTGCTCCATGGGAGAACTCGTACACCACATCCCCTTCTGATCTGGAGTAGTCTGAATCACCGAGCTCCACATCCATGGTCTCCAGGGCCCTTGCACAATACGGGCAGCTCAGGAGCTCAAGAAGCAGTGGACTGGGCACCACACCAGCCATCTGCAGCAGCACACGACTGTGGCCTACATGGGAAAAAACACAGTCAGTCAACAATTAAGTCAATGCAATTAGGAAACGCAAAAGTGTTGCATTTGCTTTATGACGCATCTTTTGTAAATGAAGCATTTGCCAAATGGTACTTTTGCATAAAAAGTAACAATGTAAATTAATTAGTAATCGTTCTGCTTTTAAATGTAACATTCCCCAACACTGAAGGCCCTTAAAAAAAAAAAAAAAAATTTGTGTTTCTCTTGTGTAGTACTTTACTTTCGACTTCTGAATTGAGGACATCTCTCAGGAGGGACTGATTGTGCATGTCTAAATCATTCACATGAGTTACTACCTGGTGTCTAACTCAAACATCAATAGATCCCACAACCAACTTAATGTTTATTGTAAGGTTGCTTATTTGAATTATGACACCTAATTGGTTTCATTTTTAGCAGTCAAGCCAATAAAACAGGTTACTTCAGCTAGTTTATTAGTCTAGTAGCTTACTTATCTAGCAATGGTCATGAAAAATAGGCAGTGCTCTATGTGTTCTGTTCAAGTGCTTCACCCTCTCTTGGTCTTATGATCTCACAATCTTAAATAAAACTAATCGGTCTAATCAGAGGATGTCTGTGGCTGTACTCTTATACTAATGTGTTGCCTGAGGACGTAATCATACACAGTGGCCCACTTTAGCCTGTGGTAATGAGCTGAAGTGGAGGTGACTCAAGCTGCAATCAAAAATTACTGTTGGCAGAGGCAGTGAATTTGAAGTAAACATGCAGTACATATTCCTGTTGACAGAAACCCACAAATAGTCATTCTGCAACAGACTGATATAGAAATGAAAACTGGCTTGAGCATGAAAGAAATGCCTTGGTTATCTGGGGCTGAACAAACAACCTAACGCAAAACCAAATGCACTAAATTCTACTCATTCATTCCAAACATATACAGTACTGGGACCCCGCGGTAAATTTGTAACTGTAATGCCTTGAAGTGTTACACATTTAAAGGGATAATACAAACACAATTAATTTTCTGTCATCTTCTTTCCTGACTTCTGAAACTTATATGTGAAAACAACTTATGTGAGGAACAGCCCTATTTTAAAGGGATAATTCACCTAAAAATGAAAATTCTGTCACCATTTATTCATCATCATGACATTCTAAACCTTTATGACTTTTGCTCTTTTGCAGAACACAAAAGAAGAGATTTCGAATTATACTTGAAACTAAATGGTTACCATTGACTTCCATTGTAATTGACATAAAAAAATAATAAATAAAAAAAAAAATAAAAAAATATATAAGTTTAATGTTCCACAAAGTAATCATACATCTAGAAAGCTGGTTGAGTAATCGATGAAAGTTTCTGATAACCTCTTTTAGCCATATTATCTACACCCACTTGTTACAATGGCACAAGAGCCAGTGGCTGTCTCCAACCAAATGTTTTCCATTCATTTTCCATTTTTAAAACGATTTTGGAAATTGCCTGAAGACTGAGTAAAACATCTCATATAATAATGCCACTAGTTGACATAAACTTCTGCTTCTGGAGTAAAAAAATAAAACTGTTAACTACTCCCTTTTGTTCCATGGCAACAGCTTGCCTCATATCTGTGCCCAATATTCAAACCCTCGTTTATACAATAATAAATAAATAAAATAAAACACAACTTTAATGTGCATTTTGACTTTTCTGGCATTAAACTCCAGAAAATTCACCTCAGTCTAGTGCATAACACTTTGAGAGAATATTTCCATTCAAGTTTTCAAATTAAAATAGTTGTATAGATACCCAGCAAGTGACATTTGGCATCACTGATGCCCTAAGACCGCATATTTGAATGTATGCAAAGGTGAATTAAATAAAAAAAAGAAGTTATATGGGTTTAGAATGAGGATTTTTATATTTGGGTTTCTGGTTACTGCTTACCTAGAAACCCCAGCAGATGAGATCATTGGAAGCCAACTGATATTTTCCCTCCAATCACAGAGTAAGCTTACTGCCTATCCGTCTGACAAGAGGAATCAAATGTTGGCATAAGATTTCAAAGTGCTTGATAGCCACAGTCGCTAGTGGAGTGCTGGCAGTCGCCTCACTCCTTTAAAGATTGTGTTAATGACTTTAACATTTGAAGTATTGATTTTCTGTCACATTGGTAAAGGGCTGCCTAACAATCACTTCTCAGAACGCCTTTCATTATCCTGAAACAGGCTATGTGAGGTGACTACAACTGGACCTGATATGAAGTGGAAACAATGGCTATGAAAAACTCACTATGTTCTCCCATGAGCTGGTGCAGCTTCTCAAAGGGATCAATCGCATCACATCCTGTATTTGCATCCGACCCCCTCCTTCCTTTCCCTGCAGAACTGCTGCCTGTATAGCTGCAAATGAGGGAGGGCAAGATGGTCGGATAATTCATCCCGCTGTTTAGTCGCCCGAGCGCCGGCACACCCACCACGGTGCTCGTTCGCCCTTGCGGGGCCTCCTGAAAGTCACCTTGATAAATGCTGTGCACTGATGGAGTCCTGGAAGAAAGATTGTGCATGGCGGTTGGCTGTGAGGACACGGTCAGTTGCGGCCCCGTTGCGATGGACCTCATTTCCAGAGCCTCGCCGGGCCCCGTAGCGGTCACAGGACTGGGGCTGCCATTGCTGAGGTGACAGTGCTGCCGTTGGTGCTGTTGGATGAGGTTGTGGATGGAGCGAACCCAGTGTCCGCCACCCCTGTGCCTGCTGTGACCATTGGCCCCCCCGTCGCCGCCTCCTCCTCCTCCCCCACTCAGCCCGCTGTTGGGGTTCACCTTCTTTCTGCGTTTGCTCTGCCAGCCGCTGTAGATGCGGGAAGCACGGCGCTTCACCTTGCGGTACAGGTGGCTGATGTACCTGAGCATCTCCTCGTAGCAGCTCCCCGGCTCAGAGTAGCTGGCGAGGGTGCTGTCATTGGAGAGGTAACGTGCTCGCTGCTCCTGCATCAGCTGGTTCTCACGCTGCTTTGTTTCTGAGAACTGGGTTGCTATTACAACCAGGCACAGGTTGATCATGAAGAAGGAACCCACCTGAGACACACAAAAGCCACTTTAGTTTATCATCATGAGCTAAGGTAAGAAGTCTTTAAAGAATCTCTTTAATGCCTGGTTTACACTGTACATGTAATTGGAGCATACTGTATACACTACCGTTATATTCTGAAATATTGTTACAATTTAAAATAAAAATGTTCTATTTTAATATATTTTAAAATATAATATATTTCAAAATGTGTGAAGAAGCTGAATTTTTCAGCAATCAGTACTACGTCCATCCTTAAGTTTGTCCCAACTCCTCCTTCAGATATCATTCTGATATGCTGATTTGCTGCACAAGAAACATTTCTTGTTATTATCAATGTCAAAAACAGTTGTGTGCTTAATATTTTGTGGAAACCATTAATTTTTTCATGTTCTTTGATGAATAGAAGGTTCAAAAAACAGCATTAATTTAATCTTTTGCAACAATATAAATGTCATTTAAAGGGTCATATGATGCGATTTCAATTTTTTCCTTTCTTTTTTGAGTGTTACAAGCTCTTGGTGCATAAGAAGATCTGTAAAGTTGCAAATAAGTCTCAATCCAAAGAGATATTCTTTATAAAAGTCAAGATTCAACCACACCTACCTAAACGGCTCGTTCTAACACACCCCCCCCCCATATCTACGTTTTCCCCCCCCACGTCTATGATGTGGGAAGATTTGCATAATGCCCGCCCAAATGTTCACGCAAAGAAAGAAAGCTTAACTTTATTATCTCGCTGTAGTTTTGTTGTTGCCGCCGTCATGTCGTGAAGGTGCTGTGTGTTTTCGTTGTGAAAGCGAAACTACTTTGGTTTGGCCTTCCAAAAGAGGACGATATCTGCTTTGTCATGCTTGGAGCTGATCCGTGCTGGTCGCTGAGTAAATACTTCTTCGTGCTGTTGATTGCCGGATCGGCTTTCACCGTGGGTGAAGTGGAGTCCAGCCCGGGGTCGTCCCATGTGGTTGCCCCAAGCCCGCCCGCCACCGCTCACTCAAGCCTGCCTCCGCTCACTCTAGGCCGCCGTGTGTGATGCTGTGTGTTTCGTTGTGAAAGCGAAACTACTTTGTTTGGCCTTCCAAAAGAGGACACGAATAGAAATCAGTGGTTAAGTTGTATTTACAACACTGTTCCAGAACAGTTCAACCAAAATATTCAGATTTTTTTATGGAGACTGTTTCCTGATCCTGGAAGAGTAGACAACAATGCCGGCTGGTCTGACTCACAGACTGTAAGTAAGTTTTTTATTTTTAAAGAATTTGCCACTGACGATTCCAATGTGAGTTTTGAGCAGTGTAGAGTAGAGCTTGTTGTTTGTCATTTCTTCGATCACAAATGCAGACATGGTTTTATGTTTACGCGGCGCGATGCAACGTGTAAAAAGACAGTATAAGTCATTATAATCCGTAATTATGTCCCCATTGGATGCAACAAATGCCTCGTTTATAATGGGTTTTAATGTTTTTGTCTCGTTGCTCCGACACGGCATCACAGTATGGTAAGGTGCGTAACATTTCCGTCACATGCTGAGGTATTTCGGCCAATCACAACGCACTGATAGCTGGCCAATCACAGCACAAAACGGCAACCGCCTCGCTTTTCAGTCCGATGAGTTTTGTAAAAATCGACGCTTTTCAGAAAGGTGGGGCATAGAGGAGAAACATTAATGTACAGTTTGTGGAAAATAATGTTTTTTTTAACCTTAAAAAAAAAAACACATTTCATTACACCAAATAAAAAAAAATGTTATTTTTAGCAACGTCACATGACCCCTTTAATCCATCCTTGCTGAATACAAATATTAATTAAAATTAATTAAATCTTACCTACCCTAAACTTTTAAATGGCAGTGTATATTTAGGTATATTTTGCTCAATTCAGGAATCAAGCTGTAATTTAAAAGGCTCTCAATTCAGAATTTTTAAAATAGAATGGCACACATGACAAACAGATCTAATTTGACTGTCACCTAATATAATTTTTAATAGTACTATATATAGATATATATATATATATCCAGTGGGTTACGGAGTATTCAGACCCCTTAAATTTTTCATTCTTTGTTATATTGCAGCCATTTGCTTAAATCATTTAAGTTATTTTTTTTTTCCCTCATTAATGTACACACAGCACCCCCATATTGACAGAAAAACACAGAATTTTTTTTTGCAGATTTATTAAAAAAGAAAAATTTAAATATCACATGGTCCTGAGTATTCAGACACTTTGCTGTGACACTCACATATTTAACTCAGGTTTTGTCCATTTCTTCTGATCATCCTTGAGGTGTTTCTACACCTTCATTTGAGTCCAGCTGTTTTTGATTATACTGATTGGACTTGATTAGGTCCATATCTGTCTATATAAGACCTTACAGCTCATAGTGCATGTCAAAGCAAATGAGAATCATGAGGTCAAAGGACCTGCCTGAAGAGCTCAGAGACAGAATTGGTGGCGCAAGGCACAGATCTGGCCAAGTTTAAAAAAAATTTTTTTTTTTTTTTTTTTGTTCTGCGCACTTTAAGGTTTCCTAAGAGCAGAGTGGCCTCCATAATCCTTAAATGGAAGATGTTTGTGACGACCAGAACCCTTCCTAGAGCTGGCCGTCCGGCCAAACTGAGCTATTGGGGGTTGAAGAGCCTTGGTGAGAGAGGTAAAGTAGAACCCAAAGATCACTGTGGTTGAGTTCCAGAGATGCAGTCGGGAGATGGGAGCAAGTTGTAGAAAGTCAACCATCACTGCAGCCCTCCACCCGTCGGGGCTTTATGGCAGAGAAGTGGCCCGACGGAAGCCTCTCCTCAGTGCAAGACACCTGAAAGCCCGCATGGAGTTTTTGCTAAAAAACCCCTGAAGGACTCCAAGATGGTGAGAAAAAAAGATTCTCTGGTCTGATGAGACCAAAATAGAACTTTTTGGCCTTAATTCTAAGCGTCTGTGTGGGGAAAAACAGGCACTGCTCATCACCTGTCCAATACAACCCCAACAGTGAAGTATGTTGGTGGCAGCATCATGCTGTGGGGGTTTTTTCAGCTGCAGGGACAGGACGATTGGTTGCAATCGAGGGAAAGATGAATTTGTACAGGGATATCCTGGACAAAAACCTTTTCCAGAGTGCTTAGGACCTCAGACTGGGCCGAAGGTTTCCCTTCCAACAAGACAATGACCCTAAGCACCCAGCTAAAATAACGAAGGATTGGCTTCACAACAACTCTGTGACTGTACTTGAATGGCCCAGCCAGAGCCCTGAAATTAAACCCAATTGAGCATCTCTGGAGAGACCTAAAAAATGTCTGTCCACCAATTTTTACCATCCAACCTGACAGAACTGGAGAGTATCTGCAAGGAGAAATGGCAGAGGATCCCTAAATCCATGTGTGAAAAACTTGTTGCACCTTTCCCAAAAAGACTCATGGCTGTATTAGCTCAAAAGGGTGGTTCTACTAAATACTGAGCAAAGGGTCTTAATACTTAGGACCATCTGATATTTCATTTTTCTTTTTTAATAAATCTGCAAAAATGTCAACAATTCTGTGTTTTTCTGTCAATATGGGGTTGCTGTGTGTACACTGAGGAAAAAAAAATAACTTAAATGAATTTAGCAAATGGCTGCAATATAAAAAGGAGTGAAAAATCCTAAGGGGGGCTCTGAATAATACTTTCCGTCCCACTGATATACTATTTTACACACACATACATACATACATACATTTAATTATATATTTAACAGAGCAGGGCTGAGGAACACTTTATTCCCTTGAATGCCATATCTGTCTGAATTGTAATTCGGTAAATTCCATTTCCTGTAATTCCAATTTAAATTCCTGAAGGATGTAGCACTTCGTTTCAAACCCATAAACTGAATTAAAGAATGAATTGTGTCTAACCCTGATATTAAGTTCACAGAAATTACACTGCATGTTGCAGTTGCCTGCTGCTGCTCTACTCTACTCATGTATGCGGTGTGAAACAGGCTAAAAACATTAAATACTTTCAATTAGAGTATACTTACTATAATAAGCAATATAAAATATATAAAATTGTAAAAGGAGTGGGCATCCATAACGTAATACATGATGTCCACCCATCCTTCCAAAGTAATAACCTGCAAAAACAGAAGAGAAATTGAGATCAAATGAAGATAAAATGCTGCGAGACAGAAGATCCAAATGATTATTATCTTGATCTTGGCCAAGAAGAATAGCAGTCTCAGGTGCCTGGCTCACATTTCTAACCTTGCAGATAGCTGGTAGCTCAAACACTGAGTTTTGAGAGTTCGTCTAGGGAATGAAAAGCCTCGCAAGTTTAGTATATTGTTTTTCTGCAGGTTTTTGAATAATAAATGATAAACGAGTTAAACACATTCAAATGTAGAGCACTGCTAATGCACCTTGACCTGAGGTAAAGTTTCAATCAATTACCTTAGTTTAGACACTCAGATCAAAGGCGTCTCTAATTTGTATCTTGAACACAAAGTGTTAGACACTAAAGCTCTTGTAATTGTAATACTTCTTCACATCATCTAGGGATTCATTTTGAAATGTTTTTAGGAGATAAATACCCTCCAGTGAACACAAAGTACTAATGACATATAAATCAGACAGAAATACAGCAGAGTACAGTTCATGGCACAGAGTGATGCTAGAGGTCTGATTGTTAGTTTGATCGCAGTAAACGTAGTAGTGCAGGGTTAAGTCTGTTAGCATTGAGTCATTTGTTTTGGAAGCTCTGCGCCTGCAGCACAGCATTTCATTCTCATCCAGCTGTATCATTTAGCATTAGACCTCATGTTTGAACCCCAGTTCTTTCTATACTGTCTACTAGATTCATTGTCTGCTTCTAGAAAACAGACATTTTGGTATTTAAAGAGATACATTTCTGTTGTTCACATAAAAACAAAAACATGAGTCTTCTTTTTCGATTTCCCCCCTCCCTTCCTCCTTCCTCCCCCCCTCCCATCCTTTCCTTCCTTCCTCCTCCCCCCCACCCCCTTCCGCCATTTGGGTTTAAAAAAACAGCTGATTCTTGAAACTTATCCACATTTACATTTTGTAAATGCAACTACTGCTAGACACACATTTTTACATAATTTATTATGGATTTATTTTACAGCCATACCAAGCATAATTTTAAAATATTGCTTAAGAGTCCAGTTGGGTTCAGTTTTTAATGGATGTCAGACTAACAAAAACTTGTGAGTTGGATTGTTTTCAGCTGGTTACAGCACTAATATTCCTGAATATTTCCTTATGTGGGTGTTTCTTCTTTTCTTTCTTTCGTCTTTTCTCTTCTTTTTTTTCTTCTTCTATTTTCTCTTTCTTCAGCTACATGCACTTTTGGCCAAGAAGAATTTTAGAAAATAAACTCTTAAAACACACTCTCACTAGTTTAACTTGTCCACTAACACTTCCCAACAAACCTGCATCACGGGAGAACTCTGTAATTTTTGTCATGTTTTCTGAAAGCCATGAACATGCCCATCACAGGGCTATTTCCACCACACCTCAAATAATGCATTACAGTATGCTTTATAGCATTCTATGATGGAAAATTGAATGAAAATGACCATTTTAAGACTTTGAGAATGGCCAGCTCCTGGCTAAGCTTTCATAGCTAGCACTTTATGCATCCAAAATACACACAATTGACCCTTCACAAAGAAAAGACCATGCAGCCCCCCAAAGTTTATGCCATTTTGTAATAAATTCCAAACATAAGTACCAATTTTTGGCTACTTTAATGTTCGTGACAGATCGCTGTACGCGGCCTTAGTTTCAGCATCCCGTGAAACCGACTCATCTCTTCCTCTTTAACTAGTTTAAGCGTGAAATAAAACATAATGAACCTCAACGGTCTCTTGTGTCAACCGCTCAAATACCAAGACGTCAATACAACCATTTTTCAGTTCAAGTCCCACCGCATTAATCTATTCTTCCTGTCTGAGTGTTTGTCAGACAAACAATGGCCGATTTGGCGTTATGATTGGTCGATATCATCGGTCAATCCAACTCCGGCGAAGAAGGGTTCCACAACTAACTAATATGTTCAAACTCCTTAACATAATTTAAAAAAAAAACAATTACCTGATCCCAATTCAATGATCACCAAAAGATTCTTCTTTGCTAGAAGTGAAATTTACCCTTGATTTTTAGTTCACATTTTCTTCACACACGAACAAACAAAAAACAACAAATATCACTCTCAAGCAAAACTTAACAGATACATTCAACAGAAAAAAAACATGCTTCTCACCAAGTACATTAACTTCATCAGTGCTAATATGCTAATGCTAATAATTTGTGTAGAAGATATAAATCAATTTTCACAAAATAATTGTTTAATCATTAAACCCTAAAATATGATTAACAATACATTTTTTACTCTTTGTTTTAACATTTAAAAGGCTGTAAAATGGATTTTCTTTTTTTAAGACTGAAAGTCTGGATCTGGGACAAAAATAAATGATGGCATGGTATAAAGTTTGCATTTTATAGTAACCACTATAGAACAAAAAGGAAAAAAAAGGTCTATCTAGCCATAAAAGTGCCACTAGGTGAAGAGACATTATTTTAGAATAACCTGCTCCCGGAGGTGTCATCTTATGAGTACAATCCAGGTCCTATTAAGATCTTATGTTGACACAGGTGAAAACCCTTCAGGCCCTCTTTTATAATTGCATATCCTGTACCGTCATTATAACCCAGCCAAAAGGGACACCACGTGACTGACCCACTTGTAATGATCGGACAAATGAGACTGACATTAATTTCCAACAGAAGGAGGACAGGTCTCATTGTATGTCCGTACGACGGGCCCAATGCGCCCCTCCAACAAGGGCATGACTGCGCATATCAAATATGCTTAAACAGGGTTTGTGCCACCAGTCCGTCTGTGGTGATTCAACTCTGCTGATGAGGATTGATTGAAAGTACAGACGAGTTAATATGCGACGGGAAGCTTTTTCTTTTCTGATTTAATTTCCACAGGCTGCGATATATGATATCACATTCCCATCGAAAAATCTCATCACTTTGCAGAGCTCCTCCTGAGCAAGGGGCAGAAATGACTAAAGCAGACATTTGCTCAGAGAAGATTCAATTATTTGGTGTGGTTGGAGCGTGCTTAACAAGACTTTGTCCTTTCAAGATGAAAATCGAGTAATAAAAAGTTGTAAAAAGCCTCATCTATCTTTGGAATAACTAGGGCCTTTGATTTTAGCGAAAGAACAATGACGCTTACTAATGCATTTCCATTCCCACAGCGATCAACAAAAAGACCATCAGCGACATGGAAATTATCTGGATTGCAAACAACATTCCAAGAGGAACTTACCTGGAATATCGCAATCCAGGCATATCCAATATTATCGAAGTTCACTGCCCCTTTGTGCGGGTTGAGCTCCCCGGGTTTACACTCACTGTAATACTGGTTCCAGTTAACACAGCTGCTGTTGCCTGTCCCATCCAGGCCAGAGTAGGCATGTCCCGGTGGAGATGCATTTAAAGTGCACTCAACACCCTCCTTGAGGGGGGGCACCTGACTACAGCGCAGCATGCCATTGTCCTTATTGGAGGAGCAGATGAAGGGGTTGTCCTCACCTTCTTCATTCATGTAGTACGGACTCATGTGTGACAGATTATAAAGGCTGTGGAAACATGGTAAACAATGTGGAATATATGGCATTTACTTACTAAAACAGACACACATTATATGCTCAGAGACCAGACAGCATCTTCCTTATCTTTACATGAGAGGACCCCCCCGTGACTGTGTGTCAAGGTTGGTAAGTGTCTTAAAATATCAGATAATTTGACCTTTTATGACAAGGCAGGCTGGTGCAGCTTGTAAAATGTCAAGTGGTGCCACTCCCCTAAAACTGGATATCTATAAATTTCTATGAATCTTTTTTTTTTAAATAATGATATTGATGTAAACACTCACATGTACTCAAGACGTGTGGAAAATTACAGTTTATTACGGTTACACCACATGACATTTTTAGAGTTATTAAATTTTTGTTTGAAAATGGTACAAATGTTTTTCAAAACCAAGAAAATATGTTTTAAACTAAAAGTTTTTTTTTAAAGATGTTTCCTTTTCTGTTTCATGCAAACTCTTACTCATCATTGATCCATCTGTCTAATAGGTTATAATCCGGTCAGAATAATGTTTTAGAGGGGAATTTCACAACTGGGGTACCTGGAGCCCCCAGGAAAATTAAATTAAATTCAAAATATGCCACTTTAGATCATATCGGCAGCGCTGAC